>PVKE010000169.1:0-191040 GCA_004027555.1 Craseonycteris thonglongyai
GTGGTGGTGTTGATGTTGGTGATGGTGGTGGTGATGGTGATGGTGGTGGTGGTGATGGTGGTGGTGATGAAAGTAGTGGTGGTGGTGATGGTGGTTGTGATGGTGTTGGTGTTGATGATGGCGGTGGTGGTGGTGGTGATGGTGGTGGTGGTGATAGTAGTGGTGGTGGTGATGGTTGTGATGGTGTTGGTGTTGATGATGATGGTGGTGGTAGTGGTGGTGGTGGTGATGGTGGTTGTGATGGTGTTGGTGTTGATGATGGTGGTGGTGGTGGTATTGGTGATGGTGGTAGTAGTGATAGTGGTGGTGAGGGGTGGGGGTGTTGGTGATGGTGGTGGTGGTGATGGTGGTGGGGGTGGGGGTATGTGTGTATGTGTGTGTGTTTGTGCATGTCACTGGTGCTAAGCAGGGAAGAGAGGGCTGGGGCTCCTCCTCCGACCCACCCCATTCCACACCCTCAGCCCGATTCAAGTATAAACATGGGTGCTGGATGCCGATCCTCAGACCTTTTCCCCCGACCCAGTGCGGAGGGTCTGAATCTAAGTCCATGATAAAAAGAGGGCTTTATGACAGCAACTGCTCTCCTTTCATCCTAAGGCTAAGGAGAGAGAAAGCCAGGACTTAACTCTTTTTCTCTCTCTCTTCCTTTAAGGTAGAAGAAAAGAAAACCATTAAAGTGAAATTCCTGGGGCCAGGAGCAGCCAGGAGTCTGGCACGTGTCTCCTCCTGGGTAATTATCTGGCGTTTAGCACCCCTCTTCCCAGCACTTGTAATTAGCAGGGAAATTAAGATGCTGTCATCCTACCTCCCAACCTCTCTCTGCTGGCCCAGAGATGGGGGAGGGGAGCTGTGCAGCAAGAGGAATGGAGACTAGGCTTCAGGAAGGGCTTTTAGCCGAGAAGGGACATTTGACAGGACAGCAGCGGAGAGTCCTCTGGGGAGCACCTTGATGCCCCCAGCCACAGCCCTCTCACCTCTCCCCGAATTCCTGGAGCGTGTGCAGGATGGACCACACAGGACATGGCTGTGCTCCAGCAGGGTCTCAACGCGTTCACCAAAATCATCACAGTGGCCTCTCCAGTCCCACCTCTGTGCTGGACACTGAAGACAGAGATGAGTCAGACCCTCCCTGAATCGCAGGTGCTGCCCAGGAAAAAGATAACACATTTAGGGAGGGTACAAACATCATGCAAGGTTGACAGCGACAAGAGCTGAGGGAGGCAGGGCCAGCTACATAATTATGAATAATTTGAGACAGCAACAGCAGAACATGAAACCACCCATGGGACTCTTCAAAGGGCGGGGCCCGTGCGACTGCCCAGGCTGCACGCCCGTGGGACCAGCCCAGGTGGGTCTTGCCAACCAAGCAAGAATTCTTGGAGAAAGCAGCCTTTGCACTGGGCTGCTTCAAGAGGCCAGTATTAGTTAACAGGTGACGTTTCCATTGCCTGTCTGGCCCGTTTTCTAATCTGTCAGGACCCCATGCCATGCCTCCTCCTCCAGGAAGCCTTCTCTACCAACCCCAGGCTGAGTTAGGATCCTCTGAGCTTTTACAGCCCCTGTCCCCCACCCCCCATCCCCAACCGTGTGCGTCTCTAGAACCCCCATTTCACTCCACTACAGACGACCTGCCTATGAAGCTGCCTCTCCACTAGCCCACGTGATCCAAACCCTATTCCTGTCGACATTCTTCGTCCCCTGTGAAAGGCCTGGGCAAGGTAGGTGCTCAGCCATGGTTGAGTGACTGAAGAATGAACATGCCCAGAGGGAGGGCCTGGACAAAGACCTCCTTTGATGGAGCTTCAGGAACGTGGGGATGAATCGTTACCCGTGAGGCTGAAAAGTTAAGTTGGGGTTTGATCAGGAGGACCCTAAATGACAAGCTGGGGCAGGGTGTTCTCCAGGGAGCTTTTGGTGCTTACAGATCCATTGGGCGGCTCTGTAGAGGATGAGTTGGGGTGGATGATGGGTTGTAACTGTGATTCGGTAGAAGGTGAGGGGGTCCCAGACCAGACAGCAGTCATGGGAATGGAAAGGGAGGAAGAGCTGATGTGAGCTTTGAAGCCCCAACCACCCTGGTGGCCGCAATGCCTGGTCACCAGCCAGCTATTCCAATTATTATTAGAAATCAGTCTCATTCCGGGGAGGCTCAGATAAAAGTCGTGAGCAGTAATGGCTGGGGAGCTTAGAGCAAGGAGATAGAGGAGGTCCAGAGTGCAGGCTGACCAGGCTTTGCAGGACGGGGAGGCATGGTGAGAGGTTATCAAAACACCTCTCAAATAGCAAAGGCTCAGAGCCCACGGTCCGCGCGGCTGTGAGAGGGGAGGGACACACAGGCTGAGCCCAGCCCTGGGGAGACCCAGCCCTGGGGAGACCCAGCCCTGGGGGTCCTTGGACAGTTTTCTGAGTAGCTGGGGAACTGGATCAAGCATGCTACCCTGAGACTGGTATGGGAGGTCTGTGCCTTCCATTGGAGGGTGGGGGGAAAGAATGAGGGTGTGGGGTAGGCGGGGAGCCCTCTGAGATCCCTTTGCACCCTGATTTCTGGGTCCTGAGTCCATGAATCACCACAGTGGCATTCTGTATGTAGGATCAGGACAGAGGTGGCCCATTCCCTAGCACAGGGCAGATGGTGTGCAAGACAGAGCAGTGCTGCCCACTCACCCTAAGCCGGGCCAGGAACGTTGTATTCCCATCAGCCTCCAATCCCCCCACACATGCTAGGGAGAGACCCAGCAAGCGTCCCTTTTCCCAAGGGGTGAGAGAGAATGTGCGGGTCAGGTTTGCCCGGGGGCAGAGAGAGTGGGAGACCCTGGGGCTTCCCAGGGCCAGAAGGGACCAGAAGGGTAGGGGCTGAGATGCCCAGATCCGCCATCAGAAGGTGAGTTAGAGAGGAACACTAATAAATGGATGATTCTCACACAGCACCTACCACTGCCCAGACACTGTCCTATGTGCTTCTGTCCTCCTCACAACCCTCATTTCATAGCAGAGGCCATGCAGACCCAAGGTGGAGCTAAACTTCCCCAAAGTCACACAGCTGGAGAAAGCCGAGCTGGCATTTGAACCCAGGAGACCTGGCACCGTTTTATCACTGCGTTGAAATGACTGTCCATTTGCCAAGGGCTTGCTGCGTATGTACCAGGCACCAATCTCACTTGGCCCCTAAGAGGGCTTGTTACCCACATTGTACAGATGAGCCTCACAGAAAAAATCCCCCCACACACCCCCCAGGGAAGAGGCAGAGCTGGGATGGGAACCCACACCTGCCTCGGGTCCTGCACACTCGCTCTACTGGACAGGGGTTGTGCCGAATGGACTTGTAGAAAACAAGCCATGGGGCGTCTTCGGGGGAGGGCAGAGCCAGAGGGGCCACCCCTCCACCCTCCTCAGACAGCTTTGCCTCACAGCTGTGGGTGGAGGCAGCCGGAGGTTGGCCCGAGAGGCCCCATCTGCCGACACTCAGAGCTGGGAGGAGATAGCGCTTTTTATCTTGGCTGAGAGTTCAAGAGTTTATTCCCACCCAGGGCAGTGGGGAGCCTGGTGCCCATTCTTAGAGGGTGTCCGGTGACAGGACAGATGAAGGGGGCACTTCCTCCCCTCTCCTCCATTACCAGAGGACAGCAGGAAGCATCTTGGAATCTTGGATGGAGCCCTCCACGCGGGCACTGGCTCTAGTGGAGAGTCCTGGCTCAGCTCACAGGGGACATCGGAGCACCTCTCTGGAGTCACACACACCCACCGCATGTGGGTGCGGTCCACCACCTTCTGGCGCTGTGACCTCAGACCTGGCGCTTTCCCCCTCTGAGCTTCCCTGTCTTCATGTGAGCAGCTGAGCAAGGGTTTGCATCTGGGAGAGGTGTTTTCACAGGAGAGGTCATGAAGTTCAGTCCCTGGCTCCCGACCTGGCCTCTGGCCGGCGCTCTGGATTGACTCCCCTTTCCCATATGCACCGCATGAAGTTGACTCCAATCCCCGAAGCGAAGTCCACTCCAGTGTCCCACAGATGAGTGAGTGAGCTCACCGCTCCTCCAAACTCCTCTGTGCTGCCCACAGTGCCCTGGACAGGGCGCAATGCACCCTTAGCCTGGCATTCAGGGCGTCCCGGGCTGGTGGCTACCTGTCTGCAGGCTTCATGTCGGGCCCCAGGCGACTCATTCTCCCTGAACAAGGCAGGCCCTATTTTCAGCCCCCAGCACATCCTTGAAGGCTCAGATAACCTACTGCCTCCTCTCTGAAGCCACCCCCAGGCCCCCGGGGGACAGTGACTCACTTGCGCCATGGGCTCCCACCACTCTGCGCTCACTCTGCTTTGTGTTGCGGGGACATATTCGTGGGTCTGGCTCCCCAGCAGACTGTGAGCTCCCACGGGGCGGCACTGGGGCCCTCTGCTCCCTTCTCACAACCCTGGTACGAGCTCTGTGCTGGGTAGATGTTGTTTAATGAATTAATTCGCTCTTCAAAGAGAGCATCCTAGAATCAGAGCATCTCAGAGCCTTAAAGATCAAATGCCTCACCTTCTAGACCAAGAGGCCTGGGAATGGGGGAGGACTGCGATGGGGCAGACAAGGTCAGGCCCAAGGTCACACCCAGAGGAGACAGCAGAGGGGTACACTGATGCAGTTCCTGCGGCAGAAGGAAGTCCAGTGGTATTCCTTCTGATTCCCAGCTGGGCAGACCAGCACCCACAGCAGCTCCCCATTACCCCCCAGGTAAAGTTCAAGTTTGTCCTCCTGGCTCCCTCAGTGCCTTTGTGATGTGGTCCCAGCCACCCTGTCACCCTCAGCTCCGGACAGTTCACACTCAGGTTACGAGGCACCACTCCAGCACCTGCAGCAGCTCGTGTCTTTTGCTTCCAGGCCTCACTTGCAGTCCCCTGTGCCCAGAACTCCCGCCCCTTTGCATAGGACACACCCCTCAGTTGTGGGGCAGAAGCCGGTGTATGCTCCTCCAGGTATGAGCTGAGAGGTCACTTCCTCTGAAAAGGCTCCCTTGTGGCCCCTTGTCCCCTCTTCTTTAGCCTCCTGTCACTCAAGGCTGCAGTTGTCTGTTCACGTAGTTCCAAGTCAGAGCCTGTTCATCTTGTACCCCTAGTGCTCAGCTCGGAAAAAATGAATATGAAGGAATGAAAGAAAAAAGTGTATGAATGACTGGATGGATGGATGAATGGATGAATGAAGTATAAAAACTGGTATTCCAGACCACAGGCAGAGACACGATTGATCCCAAATTAACTTCAGGACATGAGCATGGGGAAGAGTCCTGAGCTGAGAAGAAACAATAGCCAGTTTATTTACCTGAGCCTCCCTTTTCGTTTTTTAACTTAGTGACCTTTGTTATGTCCGGTAAACTTTGGAGCCCACGGGGAAGCATCTAGGAGGAAGCAAACGCTTGGAAAACAGCAGCCAGCCCCGCAGCCCCGGGTGGCCTGTCTTGGGTCTGGCCTGGGGAGCCTGCTCAGCAAGGCTGGAGGACCCTGTGTTTGCGTGGGCTCGGAGGCTGGACGCAGTGGGGCTGTTCAGAGAACAGTGAAGAATTTGGGGAGAGGGAGAGGAAAGCCCAAAATGTGAGGAGAAGTTCCTGGCGAAAGACCTGGCACGCCAGGCTAAAACTCTCAAGCTTGACCATGAATCCAGGCCCTTTGACACATGTCATGGCGCTCGATCCTCCCAGTCTGCACCTAGAAAGCTGAGTGCAGAGCGAAAAGGGAAGTGATAGCAGGGCACGCAGAGGGGTCTCTAACCCAGCCTGCCTGCAAAGGCCTTCCTAGGAGCTTACTTAGCTGCAGTGTGGACACCAAGAGGCACTTCTTTTTCTCCTCCCTCCCTCCCTTCCTTGCTTCCTTCCTTCCTTCCTTCCTTCCTTCCTTTTCTTCTTTCCCTTTTCCCTCCTTCCCTCCTTCCCTCCCTCCCTCCCTCCCTTCCTTCCTTCCTTCCTTTTCTTCTTTCCCTTTTCCCTCCTTCCCTCCTTCCCTCCCTCCCTTCTTTCCTTCCTTTATCCTGGTTTCCAAAGTCTTTCCCGGTAAATATATTTTAGGGAAAACAGATTGACCCTATTGCTTCCAGGTCTGCGGGATGAAGCGCTGTGTCCAGGGACAGTCAGGTGGCGTTGCTTTGTACCCTTGCTTTCACAGGTCCAGTCCAGACTTGTAGTCACCAGTGATTCAGGCTTAAACCACAGGCCAATTTCCTTTTCGGCACTTTCTACTGAACCACTGCCATGAATGATGTTCCCGCCAACCTGAACGCAGAAGTCCCCTGGAATGGGGCCTGGCTTAGGTTCCACGGGGCTGCTCTCTGCAAGCCTCACGGGCTGTCTTTACCACATTCGGCCCCTCCCAGGCCATGGCCACACCGGACTTCAGTTCATGCGTTTCTCCAGCCCCAGGAAGAATGTGCCATCCTTCCAGGTCAGCACAGTGCTACTTCAGCTATTCACCGGAAGCCTGGCCACGAGGCAGAATCCCTCCTGCCCGAGTTCTTGATGGTCCGGTCCACCTGCACGACCTCTGGCTTGATGGAGATGAAGGGGCAATGAAGGCTGGCCGTGGTCCCGGACACCTGTGAGGGGCCGGGGTGTGCGCTGTGGGGTTGAGCTGGCCTTTCTTGTCAACTGCTGTATCTCTGGCCTGTGGTAGCTGACTTAAAATAAACTACTAATAATGAAGGGACCTCTGGAGACCTAAGACAGAAAAGTTTTTGAAAGATTTGGACCAATCTCGGTGAGAGTCAGAGAGAACCATGCTTTCCCGTATCTTCCCATGGAATCGGCGTCGCAGAGGGAGACACGCGGGTGTGGGCTCCGCATCCCGGCCCCAGCCCACGCGCAGCGCGGTCGCGCCTGACCCCGGCTCTGTGCTGCTGCTGTTCTCTGTCTCCGCAGGCTGCCTGGCCAGGCGCGCTCCACGCAGGATGCCGAGGGCCAGCATCACTATCTTCAGGTCAGAGGAGGGTCCAGGACGCCCCTTCCCCCTGTGCTGTAGCCAGATGAATCCAGCTGGGCCTCTGCCAGAGAGACAAGATCCCAGCACCCTCAATTTCCCACAAACTGGACACTCAGTTCCCGTTGCAGAAAAAGAAATCACTTTCCA
This sequence comes from Craseonycteris thonglongyai, assembly GCA_004027555.1. Lineage (NCBI taxonomy): Eukaryota > Metazoa > Chordata > Mammalia > Chiroptera > Craseonycteridae > Craseonycteris > Craseonycteris thonglongyai. The sequence continues at coordinate 7,091 of PVKE010000169.1, forward strand.
CTCTCGAGATAGTAGGCAGCCACAGTGTATCAGAGCTGCCGGGACCCTCAGAGAGCACCCAGTCTGACCTTCCTATCCTCTGCGCCCCCCCATAGTGCAAATGGGGAAACTGAGGCACAGAGACAGGCGGGGACTTGATTGGGTCCACACGGAGAGTCAGTCAGAGAGCTGGGGCTCTAGACCCAGGTCTGCTGCTGCCTGGCTTCTTGTCCTCTCCAACGCCCACATGGGCTAACGACCTGAGAATTCACACGTGCACCCCCAGGGTCTTCCGCACACTCCCTTGGCCGGCCTGCCTCCTACGACAGGGAGCTCAGCACCGCCGGCAGTCTCACTAGCTCCCAGGGCTAGAACGGCCTTCTCTACTCTGAGTCTGACCCTGAAGCACTCACAGGGCCTGGGCCATTCATGTGGAAAGGAAAACGCAGACTATGGGGTTCCTAGGGATTCTCTGCATAGAGGAGCAGATTGGCAGCCCTCTCCCTGCAATAAAAGCCTTGAATTGGGGCCGGAAAGGGTTGGGGAGTAGCCTCCAGACAACATTTCCCAGAAGATGGGATGGGCCACAGGTCAGGAACTTGGAGTTTAGAGGGTAGGGAGTTCTACAGGGCAATTTGTAAAAGTTGGCAAAAACTTTGATGCCTCCCCCGTGACACCCTCAAATCTTTGGGAAAGTGACAAAGCGTGACAAAGTTCCCAGAACTATTAAATTTTTTGAGAACAAGGAGAGGGCCATGTTTTATGTGGGGGTGTGACAGCTTGATGCGTGTGGAGGAGGTTGGGCTCACGACCAGGGATAAGAAGCGTGACAAACAACCCTGGAGCAGCTGAGCATAGAGACAGGTAGGGACTTGATTGGGCTTCAGACCCAGTTTTCCCCAAATCTCCCAGGAGCATGGAAGTCCCAAGGGGCATACAGATAGCACATATAAAGATGGTCTGTACCATTTAGGCATCTCTGTATCCCTTATTGATAAGCATTTATTGAATGCCAACAATGCGTATTAGGCACTGGGCTCTTAGGAGCATTACTCTAATGAACAGTAGTAGTTCATATTGTTGGCATCTTGGTATGCTCTGCCCTGTATTTTTAGCTGAAAGCTCTTCAATGGGAGTCCCACCTCCCCAAAAAGTTTGCAAGTTCCTCAAAGGCTGGAGCTCATACCTGCCTCCTCTCCATCACACACACTTCACACTCAGTGATCGATTCAAGGATTTGCGGGTAGGTACAATGTCATCGGTCACATTTGTTGATCAGTCATGAAATCAGTGAAACACAGCGGTGGCCCAATTTGTGTGTCCTCTCAATCCCGGGAACTGACCAGGCAGACCCCGAGGGGCTCCCGGTCATCAAGTCTACCGCTCTGCCTCCAGACCGAGAGAAGACCTGGGCTAGATCAATAGAAGGGGCTCCTGCAGAGTAAGAGCTCGATCCCAGGGGCACCTGTCCTGGGTTTGAGCCCAGCCATGGCCATGGCAGCGATTTGGAAACCCTTTCTCTCATTTGATCCTCTCAACAGTCTACGCCTTAGGCAAGGCAGGCTCGAGGGTCCCCGCTTTACAGAGGAGGACGCTGAGGCTTGGAGAAGTCGAGTGGCTTCCCAAGGTCACAGAGCTGGTGAGTGGTGGCGCCAGGCTTTGAGGCCCCTGTGTCTGGTCCCGGCGGCCCCTGGGGCGCATACGCCAGATGCTGCTGTGTTGTCTCCAGCTGACAGGAGAGCCAGAGCTGAGCTGATTCATGAACTGATGGCTCTAGCCTCCCTGCATCCCTGCCTGATGGATCTGCTGGCTCTTCCACCCCCAGCACCACTGGCCAGTGACCAAGGAAAGGACAAGAAGGCAGGATGGGGTGGAAGTGGGGTGGGGCGGGGGCAGGGGAGACAGAGAAGAAGCAGATGGGAAGGTCTCAGAGCATCCATCACCACGGCCGTTCCCTCCGGGATCTCAGCTGCTGTCTGATCTGCCATGAACCCAGTTCCCAACCCAAAGTCAGTCCGCCTGACAACCTGTCAGTCACTCGCCTGGGTGAGCTCCTTCCCAGGCTCCCACGGCCCTGGGCCTGCTGGGACTGAGCAAATGGGCCAAGCATAGCTGGGCTCTGAACAGAAACAGGGGGGAGAGAAGCAGCCGCTCAGATGCCAACCACAATCAGACTCACATCCAAGAAATCAACCAGCTCTGCCTCCTGCTTTTGGGGCCCAAGCTCGGATCCCTGGTCACAATCCTCTGCAAAGCCTTACTGGGTTTCCTGTCACCTCTTGTTCGGCATGTCTCCCTCCTTGCCTCATCCTCACCTCAGGCTGTGTCAGGAGCTCCTGACCTCACCGTCTAGGTTGAGCTGCTTGGCTGGACATGTGTGGTCACCACACATCCTGCCCTGTCACCCTCTGTTGCGCCAGAGCAACTGAGACCAGGAAGAAAGGGGGGTGGGAGGGATGTGGGCCAACAGGGTGGAGTCATACTGCCGAGGTGGAGTCCAGAGAGAAGGGTGACCATTCCAGCCACAGACCCGGCCCCGTTGAAGTGGGGGAGACTGTTGGGACATACTTCTGGACTGGTGACACTGTACAAATATTCACTGAGGCCTGCTCTGGACCAGGCCTGCTGACCTATGCTGGGCCCCTGGTCACAGAGTGGGGTCAGCTACCATTCAGCCTGAGAGGTTTCTAGATGGATGGGGACAACAACTCAGTAAGCAAATCATTCAAAGCCAGGTGGCCATGGCTCTGAGAGGGGCTCTGGGTAGAAGGGAGGCCTAAAGAAGAGGCAAGTGAGCTTTGTGGAAAGAGCCGGGACCCTAGACTCTGACAGATGACACCCTGCTATTGTTCACTGGCTTCTCTAAGTCCTGGTGACTTCTCTGTAGTCAGGGTGTTACTACCACCCACGTCACAGCATTGTTCCAGGGAGGGGACAGTAACAGCATTGTTCCAGGGAGGGGACAGTAACAGCATTGTTCCAGGGAGGGGACAGTAACGTGCTCTTAGAGCAGCCGAGCTTAAATGACCAATGGAAGCTGTCCAGAGGCAGCAGCAGGGCATCTGACCACTCAGGAATGTCAGCTGAGGAGACCTCAGGACCGGCCCAGGGAACACCGCTTCCGAGAAGCCAGCCCCATTCCCATACTTGTGGACACTGCCCTCATCTGTCTCTGCCACGAGGCTATAAGCTGTTTGAGAGCTAGGGCCCAGCTCATTCCCTGTGGCACCCACAGTACCTGCTGCCGATGGCACTCCATCGGGGGGGGGGGGAGAGGGGATATATATATATATATATATATATATATATGAATAATTAAAGAATGACTCTGCAGCATGAAAAACAGGAGAAAAGGACTATAAAGAGAAGAAACCAAAAGGTAACTAACATTTTGAGCCCCCGCTGTGTGTCCAATCAGGCTTGGTTCTCCCAAAAGACTGCTATGTATTTTATTCTCTGCACCTTACAGGTAAGGAAACAAAGGCTCAGAGAGGCCCCGTGACTGCAGCGAGGTCAGGCAGCTGCAAAGTAGCAGCCCTGGGACATCACGTCCCACTCAGGGATCCGCAGGGCCCTTTCATCGTCCTGGCTTACTCCCAATTGGCCTACGGATATGTGGTCAGAGCCTCAGGACCCAGAGGGCAGCCCCTCCCCACCCATCCTCTACCCCCACCCCCACCCCCGCCTCAGCTGTGCAAACAGACTCCAGCTGGCAGGTTCCGTGGGGGGCTGGGGAGGGCCTGGCAGGTCTGACAGGTCAGGGTGATGAGAACAGCGCCCACCCCGAGGTGGCCTCAAATGCATTCTTCCTGCAGGCTCTGAAGAGGGACTGAGAACCTAGCTGGTGACTCCAGGTGCTGTGATCTCAGACAGTGGGCTGACTCTAAAACTAACTCCACCCCCCAATCCTCACCATGAGGGCTCAGTGCAAAGGTCCAGGTCTTGCAGCATGCCCTAGGGGTGGTTGCCATCACAAGTCCTGTGCCTCCCCCTGCACCACCATGCCACTGCATGCCATGGGAGGGGCAGAACGCAGGGGAGCCCCACTGGCTTGCTCCCTCTGCCCAACCGCCTTTTCTATCTTCTCTGCCCCAGTCTTGCCTTTCACAGAATTAGCTCCATCTCCCTCTTTCCCCACTCCAGGGCCTGTGCCAGGCCAGAGGTTCTTATCCTAAGGGACCTGTCACCAGTTGTGTAGCAATCCTAGGCAGGGAGTGAGTGCTAGAGAGAAGGGTACCCACTGTCTGACACCCCCACGTCACGACTTCCCAGCCTGACATTGCAGAGCCTGAGATTCCTGCACTGAGTGGTTTGGTGTTGGAAGGACCAGCCAATCCACTTGGTGGAGGAAAGGGGAGTGGAGATTGACTCGTCCACACTACGACTAGCACAGGCTGCTCCACGTGCACTCAGCAGCCCGGGCACCTGCGCGCCCGGGCACACAGGGCTCCCAGGCAAGCCCACGCAGCCTTGCACACAACCCCCAGAGCTGGGAGCTGCCCTGCCCAAGGGCTGACACCAGAGTAAAGGGAAGCACAGTCTTGTTTGGGAACCCCACCCCCACCCCCCCTCCCCCAAGGCTGCCTGCAAACTGGCTTTTGAGATCACGGCCCTGTGACTCAGGAAGTAGCATCCACAGAGGGGCCTTCCCAGCGGAAGAAAACAGCCCCCAGTGCTCCTATGGGGTGGAGTGCGGGTGACAGGCAGCTCAGGGCAGACCTGGCCGTTCACTAGATTTCACCTACCGCTTAATAGACATTTAATGCTCACCAGCTCTGTGCTAGACCCTGGGGTCAGCGGATGAGGTAGCAGAGAAACCAGAGAGTTTGAAGTCACAAACATGACCTTGTCACTTCATTACTCATGTCAAGCTAAGAGTCAAGAAACATTGCTTGCATATCACCTTGTGTTGGCCACAGTCACATAAGTGCTTCTATTTAGCTCAATTCTGTAAATCAAAGATGTAAAAACTGGGACCCAGAGAATGTGTGATCTGTCCAAAGTGCACAAGTACTGCCTCCATTTGCTCCTATGTAATATGGGTTCATAGCAGCACCCACCTCATAGCGTTGCTGTGAGGATATGCGCGTTAATTGATATAAAGTTCTTAGAACTTTGTACCTGGTACAAAGTAAGTGGTCAATCGATGGCATTCATAGTTAAAAGTCCTTGTCCCAAATTCTGTTCAGAGGAATAGCAGGAACTGAATTTCAGTAACTCAAACCTCATCTTCCCCACCCCTCCACCATACCAAGCTTCTTTTGCATTATGTTGGCTTATAAATTTCTCCAACAAATAACTTGGGTGTTAGCTTTATATTATTCTAGGGGCCGCAGAAGTGTGAGCAACTCTAGGTCCAGTGTTGAAAGCCCCCTATACTTACCCTCTTACCCTTTGCAGCCTCACTGCCCTCTCCTCCCATAAGCAAAGGCTTCCCTCAGCTATGCTGAGCAATAACTATGTCTCACTGAGCTGCCCCTGCCCGCCAGCTCCCAGATCTGTGTTCAGATTTAAGACTTTCAGTCTCTATTTCCGTGGGCTCTGGAGTTCCCAGATTTGCACTCAGGGTCCTTCTGCTGAGATAAATCTTAAGATCCATGCGATATAAGAGAAATCAGCTGGCTTCGAAGTCAGAAATTTGGCACCAAGTTCCAACTTTGCCACTTGGGCTGTGTGACCTTGAACAAGTTGCTTAACTTCCCTGAGCCCAAGTGTTCTCACCTGAAAAGTATGTGTAGTAATCCTTCATATGAATTGCATTAAATGAAGACTATAGAGAGCATACTCTTCCCCTTCAAGTTTTCTATTCACACATACAAATGACACTAAGAGACATAGTTTTTTCCATTTTTAATTCTCTTTCCTAAGCTTTTTATGAACTTTTATGCCCACTGGATATGTATGTTAACCATACGGAGATCTAGCTTAAGAAGACATAAATTTCATACCAACCAGGGTATTTAGTCATTTTGAATTTTATCTTGAAGTGGTTCATGACATGTTGTTCAGAGCACAAGTCCCACGAGAAGGGTCCCTGAACCTCGTTGACAGTTCTGCTCAATCTCATCTTCAACACAGTCACGACCCTCTTCATCTTTCAAAGCCTACCTCCATGTTGAATGACAACTGTGGTGTCGTCGTGTGTGTATTGTGAGCTCCTTGGAGATGGAGGCTGTACTAACTTATCCCAGAGTCTAAGGAAGCATCCAGTAAATCCTTGAGTGAGCCTCCATCCATTTCGGCCAGCCACCCTTCCAGGCATCCGATCGCCCATTCATCAGTGTGAACGAAGGACCCTGTCTCCTATGGGGATTTCTCCTTCAAAGATGCTAGCCTCACCTTCTTTATCCTCTTGCACTCTTTCCTCTGATGGGATCCTTACAGCCATGTCTGTCACTCTTGCTGGAATCCTCTGTCCTCCGGATTGGATTTCTGGTGCCTCCTCCTCAATTCCTATCCAAGCGGGACCTCACGCCTTTCTGCAGGTGGAAGATGGGCTAGCACCTCAGAAAGAGCAGTGGGCTGTGGCCCACAGCTGGAGGCCTTTAAGGATATCTGGATGAAATATCAGTTGCTTCTCTCAGCCTTTCAAGCCCCAGAGTGTCAAATCTGAGCCTCGGCAGATAAGGAGTTAGGTTTCCACGTGCAAGTTAGCTGTGGGGGGGAGGGGAAGCCGAATCTCCAATCTCGCTTAGCCAGGAAAGCCCTTCTTATCTACAAGTTCTTTGAAGTGAGGGAGTTCTGGGAAACTGACAGCCAGAGGGAGAATTTTTCTCTGTACCCAAGTCCTCGCCTGTCTTGGTGTCATTCTGGGTCTCAGATGCTCACGTGTCATTCATTCACTCCACAAGTGCCTCTGAACCTAGCAAGTGCTGGGCTCTGTGCTAAAGGTGAAGGACGCTGGGATGAATCAGACCCACATGCTTATTCACAACCACAAAAGCTCTCGAATTGCTCCCTGCCCACCACAGGGTACAGACATGGAAATAGAGACATGCACTGAGTGCTTACAATCTGAGGTCCTGGTTGGGAATGTGGTGCTTGTGTTAGATTCCTAAACACCCTCTATAATGTCCAGACACGCACAGAGGTCTCAAGCCCCTGCTCATACACCTCCCAAGATGGGGTGGGGAGACCAGTTTGCTCCCCTCCCTACACCCCAGCAGCCTGTCACAGCACTAGGCACTGTCTTCCTTGGAGCTGAAACAAGCTGTCCCACGTGTTTCTCCCACTCGTCCTAACGCTGTCCCCTGGGGCTGCCAGTACTGCTCAGGCAGCACCTGTCCCCAGACAGCCCTTAAGAGAACTGGAGGCAACATCAAGTTCCCACACAGCTCAGTTCCTAAAGATTGTTTTGGTGCAGAAAGGTCACTCTGGAAGCGTGAGCAGAAGTCATGAGACAACTGTGGGCTCCAGCCCAGGGACACATGGCGTGAGAAACAATCCCCCTGAGCCAGGCAGCAGCCAGGCTAGGACACACCAGAGGTCACTAAAAGGGAGACTCAAAGGGCGCCATGCTGGGCTTGGAGAGAGGAGAGGCTGACTTAGAGACTGGGCCTGAGGGAGGGCCCCCAGCTAACGAAGGAGCCTTAGTCCCTCTCATTTGGGCTAACGGGGGAGATAAGACCAGTGACGATGAGAAAACAGAAAACAGGAGCCCCAGATCCCAGTCCCTGCCCCACCCTCCCATCCTCCCTCCAACCAGCTCTGCTCCCCTCCCTCAGCTCCCCCTTCCTACAGCTCCTACCTCTCAGGCTGCTAACAGCCCTGCCTGTGCCTTGCTCAGGGCCTGCACAAGGTGAAGTCTGGGTAGATGTGCACCAAACAAAACATCGCAATGGTTTCTGTGGGTGGCAGCTGGTGTGGAAGCTGTGTGCCTACAGGGTCAGGGGCAGCCAAGTTCAGGGTCAGGGGATCCAGGTCTTAGCCCTGATTCTGCCATTGACTCCATTTGAGCAAGGGTGACCTTAAGCCGATCCTGTTTCTGCCATGGGACTCAGTTTCTCCACTTGGGAGGACCACACAAGTCAACTCAAAGGCCTACTAGGTCCTAAAAGGCCCCACGATGGCCCAGGTGGCCCCCGCCACATTTATCTGGCACATCCTAAGTCCCGTGTTGGGGACACCTGAGAAGAGCAGCATCTCCTTTCTCCCAGGGTACCTCCATCCCCCCACCAGACTATTTCTGAGCCCTGGGAACCGAAGGAGGAATGTGTCCAACTGTGAGCTCAGTCAAATCAAGCCAGGTCACCTTTGCTATTTAAAACCCCTCTCCACAGCAGGCTGGTGAAGCTGGGGGGAGCAGCAAACCCCGCCTCTTTCAGGAGTCCACTCTGCGGTGGCTTTAAATTCCCCGGGATTAAGAGACCTCCGCCCCAGCTTCCCGCTGCCCTTCTCTCTACATTCTCCCCCGAGGCCACTTGGCTGATTGGAATGTTCAGCCATGTTTAGCCCTCTCCCTCAGGGACCCGGCAGGATTAGCGCCCTCTCAGGGGACATTGCTGGCTGTTGCATTCCCCAGAACTAATCCACGCTGACAATCCCTGGCATTTCCAAAGGCCCGGAGTTCCACAGCACAGAACACCCGGATCCTCCAGGGGTCCAGGTGGCTGGGGAAGAAGTCGGCCAAGACTGGAGCCAACTGAGGGTGGATGGTGGGACCTCGTGCTGCGAGCACTTGAGCCCTCTCATGTTCAAGCCTGGGGAGACCTTCAGGACAGTGTGTCATGCACCCCCATTGACAAATGGAAAAGAGGCTCAGAGAGACACAGCACTCACCCAAAGTCACATGTTCCAAGGCTGATGCTTGGGACACTGAGGTAAACTTGCGTTCGTTTAACAAACACTTAGAAAAAACCTGACTATGTGCCAGCCATTGTTCTAGGCACTTTATAAATACATATTTATACATTTGTTTAATTGTCCTAAGAACCCTGGAGGTAGGTTTTATTAGCCCCAATTTACAAGTGACGAGGCTAAAGCTCCAAGAGATGAGTCCAGAGTCACACAGCTAATGTGACTCAGGTTTGAACCCAGGTGGGTCCTGTACGCATTTCTCTGCTCTATCCTGATCAGTGGGGGCTAGAGAGGTGAAGTCCGAGTCCTGGGCAGTATCGGCAGGAGGGGGTCCCGGCTGCAGAGTGGAGAGGTCAGCAAGCCAGCTCTGACCTGCTGACCTCGCAGGCTCACCCAGGGCAGGGCAGGGTCCCACCCCTGCAGCCTCCCCTCTGCCGCAGCAGGGCTGTGAGGCACACCGCCCAAGAACCCCGTTCACTTTGCAGGTCGTGCGACCTGTGACGCTGAAGCTGCATGTTGTAGCTGCCCGGGCCTCCCCTGCACAGGTAACTGTCAGCCGGGGCTGCTGCTCGGGGCGGGACTCGTCACTCAGAAGGGAGGCCTGGCCAGCCCCCGAGGTGGTGTGCCAGCTGCCGCTTCAGCCCCCACCGGCTCCGCACGCTCACGCGGAGGGCAGCCTCGGTCATGCGTCTAGACAGAGAACGGGGCTCGGCATCTTGGGAGACGTTTCCTGAATTCCTTCCACCTTTGGGAATGGAAACTGAGCTAATAGGGAATTTGTTCTAATTATAGGGAAATCAGGAGAATTGAATAAGAGACCCTCAAGGTTGAGGAGAATTGACTAAGAGACCCCGGCTCCTCTGTGGAGTTCTTCCAGCACTCCCCCTTTGCTCAGGGGTCCAGGGAGAAAGCTCAGAGGACTGACTCCGTGCCAGCTCCCTGCTGGGCTTGGGGCACAGACAGCATTAGCCTGGGGCCCCGCCCACCAGGAGTGCCCATCAAGTGGAGTAGATAACGGTGAACTCAGGATCTCAACCCACAGTGTTCCAGCAAGGAGGTTTGGGGCCGAAGGAGGGTGATGGGGCACAGGTACCTCCAAGCCCTGCCTGGAGGTTAGGGGAGCCTTCCAGACAAAGTGCCTAGTGAGGTCCTCTCCCCCCACCCAACACTCCCACTGCATGGCCCAGGTGAAATGCCACCTCCTGCAGGATATCTGATTTCTCCAGGACACACTGATGGTTCTTCAACGCTTACTCATTCAACAAATACTGACTGAGGATAGGACGGGGAGCAGCAGAGCTGAGCTACACGCTGTGGAGTTTATGTTCTCGTCTATAAGCGGTCTTCGCACACATTTCAAACCCAGCAAACCAGCTCAGAGGGGAGAAGCCCGTGTGTGCACACATGAGAGTGTTTTTTGCTCGGAGCATTTTAGGCTGAGCAGACATTCCATTTTATTTTATTTTATTTTATTTTTTTATTTTTCTCGACATTCCATTTTAAAAAGGACAGAAAACAACAGTGCTGTTCTGTTTCAAACAGTGTATCATGGTCAGCCTACTAATACCGCGAGTTTAGCCCAGTGAGACAAGCCTGACCATACGCACCATTTGAAATGGGCCAGTACCGTTGTTTTCTGTCCGGGGTAAAATGGGACGTCTGGTCAGCCTACCATTTCCCAAGTTCCCTTTGAGAAGTAGTCAAGCACTACTGATTAGGAACCTAGCCTCTGGAAGCAGACATTCACACTTGAATCCTGAATTTGTTCCTGCGTAATCTTGAGCAAGCTGCTTAGCTGCTTAGCCTCTTTGAGTCTCAGTTCTACTGTCAAATTGCTACGACGTTAGTCACATGCGAAGGCTGCGTGGACGCACTGAAACATGTTCATTGGTTACACAAGGCCTTGGCTGTTCTTGTCATCCTGAATGAGGAGTGGGTGGCCCACAGCCTGTCACATAGTCCTCGTACTTTACACGTGCCTTGGCCTTGACTGCTCTTTGACAGAGAATGGAGAGTAAACATAGGTGGTCTTTAAAAACAGTTTTTTATTGTAGGAAAGTATACATAATATAAATTTGCCATTTTAACCACTTTACAATGTACCATTCAATGGCATTAGATACATTCATAATATTGTGCAGCCATCACTACTATCCATCTTCAGAACATTGTAATCTCCCCAAACAGAAACTCCATGCCCATTCAACAATAACCCCCCTCCTGCTTTTCCCTCTCCTCAGCCTGTAGTAACCACTTTTCTACTTTGTCTCCATGCCTGCGCTAGGTGCCTCAGACAAGTGGAATCACACCATATTTGTCCTTTCGCATCTGACTTATTTCACTTAGCACACCATTCTCAAGGTTCATCAGGTTGTAACCTGTGTCAGAACTATGTTCCCTTTTAAGGATGAATACTATCCCATTGTGTGTACGTATCACATTTTGTTTATCCATTCATCTGTTGATGAATATTTGGGTTTCTCCCTCCTTTTGGCTATTGTGAATAGTGCTACAATGAGCACTGTGTATAATACAAGTGTTTGAGTCTCTGCTTTCATTTCTGTTGGGGGATATGCTGACCAGTGGAACTGCTGGGTTATATAGCAATTCTATGTTTAATTTTTTGAGGAACCACCGTACTATTTTCCATAGCAGCTGCATCATTTTAAATTCCCACTAACAATGTCATATGTCCTTGAAGTAGGAGTTAAAAGGGTGTGGGTGGATTCCCAGGGTATCTTCCTGTAGAGACATCCCCCAAAGCAATGAAAACAGAGTGGCAGCAAGCTGAGGCCAAGCCCAGAGGAGAAGAAAGGGTGGGAGGACCCAGAGTGTAGGGTCTGGAGGGAAGGCCTTGGAGGGGTGATGGCTGCGGTGTGGGTCCACTATGCCTCCTGGGAGCAGAGTGGGCAGCCCGAGAGTCACAGTGAGTCCAATCAGGCTGTTCCAGGGAGACTGGGTCCATCTCAGTAGCAGGAGGATCTTCAGAGGGTAAGCTGTGAGTGGGGAGCTCTCTGTCACTGGAGGTATATGCAAGGAATGACTAATGTCCCTGTGCACCATCAGCGGATAGCCTCTGTGAGCCCAGAGAGCAGTATGTTCTGAAAGTTTGGGATTCAAAGATTCTGTGGCTGGATTCCATGGGAGCTCATTTGCAGGCAAAGACTCTAACTTGCTTCTCCCACTCATCCAGGTGAATTCTACCCCAGCTTCTCTGAGAACTCATATTGATATTGGCACGGATACGACTCTGCCTCAGCAGGGGAGAACTTCACTTCTATTTGCCAATGAGGGTGTTATGTGACGCTCTGAGTTCCTGTGGCTCCTGTCTACCTTTTCAATAGAAATAATATGTGTGCACGCTAAGGAAGGCTGCAAGGAATGCTCTGGAACTAGTGCAAAGGTAGTGAAGAAATGGGATTCCCTTCTCTGGCCTGCAAGGACCTCCAGAACCTGCCCCACTCCCTGGCCCATTGTCCCCTCCCCAGCACCTTGCCTCTTCTCTGCTCAGCACTCAGTCTCCCAGCTCTAGCATCCTCACCCCTGCACCCTCTCTGTTTCCAACTACTCAGCATATGCTCCTGGCTGAGCCTACCTTCTGGGATACCATCTCTGATTCTCTCTACCTACACAAATCCTGCCATCGTTTTATGGCTCATCCAGGTTTTCCTTATAGAAAGCCCACAAAGATCTCCTTCTTTCATAAGGCTTTGCATGCTGGAGCAGTCATTCGTAGAAGTCCCCATCGGGCCCTGGACTGCTTTCTACACTGAGGATACATCAATAAAGACAGGCGATAGCTCTGCTATCATTGACCTTACAATGCAACAGGAGACATGGAAAATGAACATGGAAACAAATAGATACATACCTCACTTGATAGAGGATTGCTACAAAGACAATGAAACGGCATATAATGGAAGCTACTCTAGAAAGAATAGTCAGGGGAAACCCCTCCAAGAAATGATACTTGAACCAAGACTTGAATTATGAAAAGCACCAACCAAGAGAAGATCTGGGGATGAAGTAAGGAGATCCTTTCAGAAACATGTGAAGGTAAAGGCCCTTGAATACGTTTGGGTTGTTCAAGGAACAAGAAGGTGGCCACTGGGAGGAACATAGAAAACAAGGCAGAGAGTGGATGATGTGACAATAGAGACAAGTGTCTGGGAGATGACACAAACCATGATAAGGCACGCAATAGGAAGCCACTGGAAGTTTTTCAGCACAGAAGTGATAGGATCTGACCTATGATGTACAGAAGACCACCATGGCTGCTGCACAGAGAATGGCTTGTAATGGGAAAAGATGAGAAGCAGGGAGGACAGTTAGGAGCCTATGGGAGTAGACCAGGCAAGAGATGACAGTGGCTTGGACCTGGGAGGTGGCAGTGCAGATGGTGAAAAGAGTTGAGTTTGAAATAAACGAGGTCTGACAATTAAGTTCATGAACTCATCCCAGAAAAAGTGCTACATGCCTCATTGCTGAATATCACTATGGTCACCTTCAAAGTAGTCCTCTTGGGAAGCTATGCACTGATGCTAGCGCTCAGTCCACCCTTCAAAGCAATTTTGTAACTCTTTTTCTGGGTGACCATCAGAGCCATTGTTGTATTACCCTCAATGTCCTGAATGTCATCAAAATGTCTTCCTTTTGATATACTTGAGGAAACAAAAAGTCATTGGGGGCCAGATCAGGTGAGTAGGGAGGGTGTCTCAATACAGTGATTTGTTTACTGGCTAAAAACTCCCTCACAGACAGTGCCACATGAGCTGTTGCATTGTCATGATGCAAGAGCCATGAGCTGGTGGCCAAAAGTTCATCATTTTCATCTAACTCTTTCATGCAGCCTTTTCAGCACTTCCAAATAATCAGCTTGGTTGACTGTTCACTTGGTATAAATTCATAATGAACAATTCCTCTGATATCAAAAAAGGTTAGCAACATCATTTTGACTCTCCATTTGGACTGATGTAACTGTTTTGTTCATAGAGAATTGGCTGATTTCCATTGTACACTTTGACACTTTGTTTCAGGGTTGTATTGGTATAGCCATGTTTTATCCCCAGTGATAACATGGCCCAAAACATGGTCTTGCCTCTTCAAAAGGTCTTGGCAAACTGTGACTCTGCTTTACTGTTGTTCATCAGTAAGCTCTTTTTGGGACCATTTTTGCATACCACTTTCTCATGCCAAGATGTTCAGTGAAGATTGTCTTAACTATTTCTCTAGCTATGTTCACTTGGTCTGCTATGCTTCTCACAGTCAGCTGACAATTTTGAAGCACAATTTGACAAATCTTTGCAATGTTTTCATCAGTTCTGCTCATTACTGGCTACTCTGATGTCTCTTCATCAATGATACTTTCTCTCCTCTCAGAAAAAATGTTTAATCCATTTGTATGCTGCCATTTTCTTCATGGCATTATCCCTATAAACCCAGACTAACATGGCCCTGATTTCACTTCCACCCTCACTAAGTTTCACAAGAAATTTAGTGTTTATTCATTGCTCTAATTTAAGCTCTGACATTCTCGTGATGGCACACAAAAACACGCAACAACAATAATGAACACCACTCAGCAAGACACCACCACACATCAACACAAACACAGCTGTGAGACACTGATATACCAAGGTTATAAAGCCTTACCGAATTGTTTGTACAGTGCTGCCAATGTAAGGGCATGGTGGCAAGTTTGTACTCTTAATTGTCAGACCCTGTATAGTTGGAGTGCAACTGCTGGGCATTGGGAGAAGGAAGACCTAACAGAGAAGATAACACTTCTCTGTGTTGTTGGGTTGTAGAGAAGGATGAGGAGTCTTCCAAATAGAAAAAGAGGAAAGAACATTCCAGGCAATTAAAAAAATAATTTAGAGGCAAACACATGACTGATGTTTTCAGCATGATAACCATGAACAGCATAGACTGAGGAGTTTTCAGAGCTAACAGGGAGAGGTCAGACAGATAATTATATAAAGGTCCCGAGCATCACAGGAAGGGCTTCATCTCTATCTCTCGTAGGTAAGAGAGAGACATTGAATGTGCAAGCGCATAGAGCTGCTCCATATATTATTCATATAAGGACCACCCATAGGAGCTCCAGGACTGAGCGGTGGAAAATGCCTTCACAGGTATTTCATGCGACCCTATTGAAACAGCCTGATGTTTAGCAACAGATTTTCTTCTCCCCATGCCAAAGGCATCTTGAAGCTCTGTTCTAAGATGTAGTCTGTATGTGAGTTCCCTGGGCATCCAGATGCCTGGGGGACAGAGCTGGGTGGCCAGACGCTGGTTGACAAGCATCTGGCTGTGAGTCTCAACCAGCCTTCACTGACCTGATACGAGTACACCTCACCAAGCATGCCTAACCTTACCTACAGATAGGATAAGCCCAATCCCACATACTCATTGTGTTTTTAATACAAAGAAGCTTCTGGACACATTCCTCATAGACATCTATTACTTGCTTTTCTAACATTTTAGAGAAATATTGATGTATTTATCCTAGCCATGGCTCAGTCTCCAGGATGCTATTGGACTCTAAACCACCTTGCTCTGGGACTGTTTCACTCTCTGGAAAGTAGAAAGATTAGATTTAGTGACCCAAGGTGTTTTCCAGCTCTGGAACCCTCTGACCTGTTTCCTTTGCTCCCTTTCTGCTCAGACCCCATTTGCCTGCCTGCTCTTCATGTGGGGAATAAAGCCACAGTGTTTGGATGGAGCCAGTTCCATAATCAGTGTCAGTCTCTGGGCCCAGAGGCCCAGTCAGATTCCACCGGAGGGGAAAGTGGAATCCTGCCATGGTTTGCTGTGCCCCATGAGTTCTGGAAAGTGCTCGCAAAGCCTGAATTCCCAGCCCACATGCTGGACCCCGCCGTCCTCCCTATGAAACCTCAGAAAGCTGCAGAAACAGCGATTTACGTGTCTCGTGGTTTTTACAGTTTCCCTGGCCCCTCTACTAATCAGTGAAGTGGGTTTTGGCAGGTGGCAGGGTGAGCTCCTGGTCTGAGGTGGGCATGCTGGACTCAGCTCCTGTGAAGTGAAGTGAGATCATAGCAGGCCCCTCCGGAGGGTGTCCGGCCACCGGCGTCTGCTCATGACTACTGAGGGGTCCTGCTGCAATCTAGGAAGCAAGCTGAGTTGCAGTCAGATAAAATGGATTACAGTCGGAGAGTATCAGTGAGCCCAGCCCTGTGTGGCATCAGGAAGGGGAAAGAGTTACGGAGGCCTCAGAAGACAGAGCAACTCCCGACTGACAGTGGATACAAAGCCCCTGATACATCCGTGTAATCTTGAAAATCGTACTTAATCCCTTTTCCCAACAGAGGTTAGTGTGTGTGCTGGGGGTCCAGTGTAGGACGTCGTCACAGTGCTACAGTCCTTTCCTTCCCAGAAATACAGACTAACAGGAGATGAGCCTTCTGATCCCAATGGTATACACTCAAGGGGACATAAGCATGGCCTCAGATGACCACTTTGTGGAGGTGGGGACAAGCCAGCAAAAATAGGAAAGGGAATGCATGGCTCCACAGAACCAGTGGAAAGAGCTTAGACTTCAGACCAGACAGGCTTGCTTTAAAGCTGACTTTCTGAGCTTTTGCTTCTCATCAGTAAAGTGGGAAACATAACGATAGGTTAGGGGATTGCATGAGTTAAGGAGGAAATACTCCTGGTTCAAAGTGGGGTCTCACAAACTAGTTGATTGGGGGTAGGGGGCAAGGGGCTGTGGTGGCAAAGAGTCTGGGAGCGAATTGCCAGGATGGCCTCCTCCCTGGCCTGGATGGTACCCCCGTCCTTTCCTCCTCCCCACCCTTCCATGGCTAGGGTTGGGGTCGGTAGGTAGGGTCCAGGCCAGCACCTGATGGCCTGTTGGCCTTGAGCTGCCTGAGGTATCAGTACTGCAGGCGCCTGTGGGCCCAGTGAATTTCCACAAGCCAGGAGGGCCCCACTTGGAGGCTCACACCTCTGCAACTTGAAACATTAGCCAAGTTCAGACCGTGGGAGGGCAAGGCAAGTGCTGCCTCGGCTGGATGTGATGGGGAAATGGGCCTCCAGGGTGCAAAGGGAAAATAAAGAGGAGGCTTCCTGCTATGGCTTGCTCACCGAGAGCTGCAGCACTCACAGCCTCCCCCTCCCACGCCCCGCCCCAGGACTGTTCTGGAGAACTAGTTTCAGGACCTGACCTAGCTAAGACACACTTCCTCCAGGAAGCATGAGGGATGGCCAGATCCCTGACGAGCTCTCGTCGCTCCAGCCCTGTGTATGTGAGCGCGGCTTCATCCTCACTGGCTGAGTATAGCAAGTTCTCACTTAACATCTTTGATAGGTTCCTAGAAACTGTGACTTTAAGCAGAACGACATACAAGGAAACCAATTTTACCAGAGGCTAATGGATATTAATAAGAGTGAAGTTCTTATGGCATGTTTCTGGTACAAAAATACACTAAACTTCTAAATAAAGTCCTGAAACACTTGTACTATTAAACATGGAAATAAATGTGAGCTATCCATGCATTTAAGAAAGATGAACAAAACCAGATAATATAACCCACTCATTGCAGTTCAGGGTCAAGAGTAGCCGGCGCCTATGCTGGGAGCTCAGGGTGCAAGGCAGAAGACCACCCAGGATTGGAAGCTTTTCCATGGCAGGGCACACTCACACCCACCCACATGTATACACACCCACACGCGCACGCACACACAGACACACAGACAGACACACGCACTCACTCAGATTGGGACAATGCAGACGCACTGATTCACCCAATGTGCACTGCTTTGGGACGTGAGAGGAAACCAGAGTACCCAGAGAAAACCCACACAGACATGGGGAGAACTTGCCAACTCCATATAGACAATGGCCCCAGGCCAGCAATCCATTTGGTTTCCTCATCAATATCACAATGAAATGGCATTGAAGGAAACAACATTATTCAAGGACGTGCTATGTGTGTGCAGCTCTCTGTTGGCTACAGTGCATTTTTGACTCAGATTGTATACTTCCACCAGAAAAGGCAAAAGAAAGAGAAAGAAATACACATTTCCTGAGCCTCTACTACAGGCATCGCCCTGTCACACGTCATCTCACTGAAACCTTGCAATAGCCCTTCAAGGTTAAGTACCACTATCTCCATGTCACAGACGAAGGACCAGCAGCTCGAAGAAATGGCAGTTCCAGGACTGGAACCCTAACCTGCTAGCCCCTGCAGCTTATTTAGCTGGGCCATCTCAGAGCAAGATGCTCTGTGGAAACAGGCATACGTTCTGCAGTGAAATACGTTTGGGAACTGCTGCTTGTTAAGCATCCCTCCTGAGTCTCTCACGCCACAGTAGCATAGTCAAGGCTCTGAGAGGTCCTGCCAGGAAGATTCTTGACTGACTCCAGGCCAGCACTCTCTGAGGGACATCACCGCCACATCATAGCTGCTGACATCCCCCAAGGCGCCTGGGCACGCACTTTGGTATGTGCTGTCTATAATGCAAATACCGCCAGAGCGAGAGTGCTCAGAAACAAGCTCTCTGAGGAAGTGACGGTGGGCCGTGAAGACTGCATTAGACGTGAATGGAGAGGGATAAGAAGAGGCGCATATGTGGTGGGGGGTAACGGGGAGGAGGGGTCTAGACAGGGAGGCAACAGCCTCAGCCGAAACCCAGCATCCTAAGTACCTGAACCGTTAACATCTTTGACCATACAGGTCTGTAAAGACAGAGCACAGAGTGCCTCTAGTCATGCTATCAGCACGGCAGGCAGGAGGCAGGAGCCGAAAGGAGTCCATCAGTCTGTTACCATAGGAAACAGGCAAAATGCAGCAGGCGGGACTTTAGTTGGCCTTTCGTTGGGCCCTCCATAGAGGACTGAGCAGTCCCCAATACACCACATGCATTATCCCACCACTGCTCCTTGGCTCATGTTCCCGCCCTGAAATGTCCTTTCTGCACATCCCCATCCGTCCAACACCCACTACGCAGTGCATCGTCAAGAAGAATGCAGAGTTCAGGCCCCCTGCCTTCCCTGGAATCCAGAAGCCTCGACCCACCTCCACTCCCAAAGGAGATGCTGGAGACTTAAGGTATCCATGTCAGGACCTGGAATCTTCATATCAAGATTAGGCAAACAAGCTCTGGGGACCAAGGATCGAATCCCGGCCCTGGCCCGTGCAGACCCATATGCTGAGCTGGGGAGTGCCCCTAGTTCGGTTCTCACCGGGGTGAGACCCCAGCCCAGTTCCTGCCCTGTGCAGCCCCGCCCACCTGTGGGATGAAACTATGTGGAAAAACCAGTGATGTGCGACTGTGGAGACTGTTCTGGGCCCTCCCCCTTCTCTCTGTCTCTGTGTCTCTCTCTATCTCTCTCTCTCTCTCTCTCTCTCTCTGTCTCTCTCTCTCTCTCTGTCAAAAACAATAAAAATAAATCTTAAAAAAAAAAAAAGATTAGGCAAACAAGTGGTCCTGCTGAATTCTGCCCAGGACTGAGCGCACCTGGAGTGCTATACACTGGTGGCCACCGCACAATGACAGACACTGCTGTGCCCACGTGCTGATGCCCAGATGCGAGGCTCCTGGGAACCCTCAGCTGAGCCTCAGGTGAAGGCAAGGGGCGAAGGAACGTTTAGAGATGGGTGTGCAATCCACATCTTCAAGTCCTATCTCACACATGTCTCAAGGGATGCTTCTCAAAATGTGGTCCCCGAACCAGCAGCATCCGCATCAGCATCACCTAGGAACAAGTTAGAAATGAAAATGTTGGCATGCTACCCTCTCAGACCAACTGAGTCAGAAATTCGGTGTGGAGACCAGCCCAGAGTTTTGGTGAGGCCTCCTGGTGATTCTGAAGCATGCTGAAGCTTCAGACCACTGGTCTGGAATCAGTCCTGGTATAATAACTGCTCCTCAAGAGACACACTGTTATCCGCCCCTGTTGTGGACAGTGAGTGGCTCAGAGAAGACATACACTCCACCCTAGGACTCACAGCATGTAAGCTGCAGTGCTGGGGCTCCCAACCTCTGTCATTCTCAAGCTTCCAGGCAGGCAGGAGGGCAGGTAGGCAGGTGGGCAGGCCCAGTGCCCAAGGTACTAAGAGAGCTGCTTGCCTCTGACCCAGAGAAAGCCTTAATTGGTTCGTTAATAGCTGTGATTAGAGAGACTGGAGAAGCCTTTATCTTTGAAAGGTCTGGCTGTGCTAGAAGCTCATGCAGAGAGCTGGCTGTGGCTAATTAAAGCTGAGCTGTGTTTTCTGTCAAGAACCTGGAGTGTTAAGGGCTTCAAGCAACAAAAATTAAGCTTCCATTTTCATTCAGGGCTAATGCATAGAACCAGCAGAATAAAGATGAGAAGAAGGGGCCTTTTGAAGGGGCAGGGCCCCTGGGCTGGAAGCAGACTCTGGGTCTCTTCTGAAGTATGTGACCAAAGAGACACTGCTGGCTTTGGGGGGGGGGGAAGGCTCTCACATTCTCACAGTGGGAACCCCAGGACTGACATCATTTAATGATGTTTGAGCTTCTGGCCTCGGATTGCCCTTTTCAGGTGTGTGAATTGGCAGTGGTGAGGGAGGCCTGGGTGACAGTCCCTGTGGTAACAGGATCTCAGGGCTGTGAAGGTTCTGGTCCCCAATGTCCTATTCACTGCAGCTGCCAGCGTTGTGACCACGACTCCTACTTCATCAGCCAGCTTTCCACGAGTCCTTACTAAGCGCCAGAGACAGGGCTGAGTGTTCTGTCCGATCTCATATAGTGCCCTACAATAGTCCTACAGAAAATGCACGAGGCGCAGTGACGTGAGTTAACTGCCCACAGACACATGTATCTCAACAAAGGATCAACCCCAGCCAAAGCTGGATCAAAGCCCTTTGTTCCTAACCACTAAAAGTGTCAAAACTTCCTGGTCCTTTAACTTCCCTTCTTGGGCCTGGGTCGTTTCAAGCTGAAAATGCTAAGGCCACCCCATCTTTCCCCTATGAGGGGACCTGGGTGGGACCTCTCACCTTTCTTATCCTTCTCCCTGACACCACCCCACTCTACTTCAGCGGAATGGGGGTGACAGCCTTTCCTGAGGGCACATCTTAATTGGGTGAAGAGGTCAAACTAGACCCCAGCTATGTGGATATGAGGGCAGAAATGAGATTTCTGAATCAGAAATCAAGAGATATGGTCTAGGGGGGAAAAGGCCCATTATTTGATTACCGGTAATTTATTTCTCTGAAAAGTTGGATCAAAACAATAAAATCATAGAAAGTTTGAGGCCATATAACCTGTAGTGAAAAGACTATTCAAAGGTTATCCCAAAATGGATATCTCAGTTCGAATAAGGCCCAGGGAGTTTAAATAAGAACTATCCCAGAACACGGGGAGCCCATTTTTGTAGCTCCAGGTAGTCAAAGCCATTCCCTTTATCAAGGTCCAAATGAAATGGCCCCTCCTTCAGGGAGCTGCCACCTGAACCCCCAAACCTCCTCCACTAGAAGTGGTTGCTCCCCCATCCCCTCAATTCCCACCACTTTCTCATTAATGGCTATTTCAGAGTGGAGTGTGAGCCTGCCCACCTCCATACCCCCACCAGTTTCAAGATTTCAGAAATGGTCTGAGTCATCCCTGTCTCGCAGTATCCAGACTGAGCGAAAGAATGAATGGGTGACTCTTCTGACAGGCAGGGCACGTTTTGCTTCTTGGGCTAGAATTTCTCTCTTGCTGCCTGCATTCCCCAGGGCTCCGTGTCTTCCTCAGGTCCTCCAGCGCAGTCAGGTTGTGGGGGTGAGTGTGTGCAGGGTGGGAACTAGGCCTGACTTGCTTCTGCTAGGGGTGCAGCCCTGGGGAGTGGGCCCCCCAGAGACTTAAAGAAAGGCTTATAGAAAAAATGAATGATCAAGAGAACAAAAATCAAACAAAGGTCTTTTCCAGGCTGAGCCTAGAGGGTGGGGCTGGGGTGCAGCCAAGTTGACATTCCTGGCAGGGCAGAGGGGACAAAGCCAAATGGCCACTGTCACCTAGGACCCCTTCACACGGATGTAGGGGGAGCGCCCCCAGCTCCTCAACCTGCTCAGCAGCTCACAGCTCACTTGGGTATGCCAGATTCCTTACAGGCCTAGATGCCCTGGGCCTGGTCACGCAGGTCCATGTGGTAGACAGGACATGTCCCCACCCCATGAAATGGGGCCATAATGACAATGCCACCTGCAGGTGCAGGTGAGATATGGAGCACGGTGGCCAAAGAGATGCTCAGTGTGAATCGTTATGGAGACTGTTGGGTGGCACCCACGACATCACACGTGGTGCATGAGAAGAGGCAAACAGACTGACTTGCGCTTCCTGCCCTTACCACCCGGCTCCCTGACTCTCCCTGTGCTGATGGGAGCAGCCTGGTGGCGCACAGAGAGGTTCTACCCATCCACAGAGATGGTGTGAGACACGCTTCCAAGCACATGCTCCACGTCCACACCAAGCCCTGCGCTGCTCAACCCATCCGCACGCCTTGCTTTATTAATTTTCACAGTCAATACTCACAGGCAGGATGAGCCCCCGGGAATAGACTGGGAAATGAGACCAGAGAAACTCAAAGTGGTAAAGTCACATGCCCCTTGGTAGTCTCAGATTTCAAGGCTGAGTCAGGCTTGAAACGCAAGACTTACTGACCCCTCACTCTCCAGCTCCCCCGAACCACAGACATCCATCCAGCTGCATCTCCGCCATGCACTTGCTCGGCTTCCTGCTGTGCCTGATGAAGTCCTCCCCAGCCTCCAAGCTGCTGCTCCGTTACAGTCTGCTCAGTCGCATGCCCTCCGCTCTCCACGGCCCCCTCACACAGCGCCTCCATTCTGTTCTAGCTGGAATCCGGATGGAATCAGAGATTTGCCACCTGCCTTCTATGGGGAAAGTATGCATGAGCCCAGGCCTCTCCCTCCAGATTGGGATCCCTGGGGAAACAGCCTCTCCTCTGCTCAGCTCTGTGTTACCACCCAGCCACACAACCTCATTCAGAGACCTGTGCAAAAGAGGGACACAGGCCTGTTTCCTCACTAGATGGTGAGTAACTTGGACTAAATCAATGGTTCCAAACCCACCTACCCCACTGCCTCTCCGACCTCATGTCTTATGTTCCAGCAGCATTGACCTCCTTGTTCTGCCTTCAAGACATAGTCAGCCCTGCCGCAGGGCCTTTGCACCTGCTGTCTCCGCCTGGAGTGGCCTTTTTCCAGATTTCCCCATGGCTCCCTCCATTCCTTTAGGTCTTCTCTTCCTGACTACACTATTTTAAATTGTGCCACTCCCATTTTTTGTCTCCCTCTTCTGCTTTACTTACCTCCATTGCATTCATCAGCATCTTCTATTTTTAAGAAATGTTAGGCTATTGGCTAAGTACCTCAGAAAGACCTAGCGAGTGAGTTTTAAAATGAGTATTCCTGGCCCCCACCAGGTCAGCTAAATCAGGATCTCAGAGGTGGGACTAGCTGCATTTTATAAAATCCCCCCAGGGTTTCTGCTGCTCTCTAACCATAGCATCCCTTTTGTGCTGCTCAGCGCTTGCCTGTGCTCTCTACTCCATCTGCTCTAAGTGTCCAGGGCTGCTAACTTTTCTCCAAGGCACCTCTGCTGCCCCTTCTCAAAGGAATCTGCTCCTGTCACCCCACATCCCTGCCAATTCAGAACCCCTAACTTCCTCCTCCATACTCACAGGATCTTACACAGAGTTACAGTAAAGGATTTATTACATGATATTGCCCAACACGTTGTCATCAACTTTTCCAGTGCACGTTCCTAGTGCCTCTCACTGTATTCAGCACATGGCTAGTGCTTCATAGATGCTGAGTGTGTGAGTGAATGTTCTACTGAATGCACGTGGGGGGTGGGGTCAGGGTTAAGCACATGCAGAAGTTGTAGGGTTGGTATCAGTTGTCTTCAGACTGACCCGACACTATCCCACTTCATCTGAGCACAGATGATCATTGATCAGCTGCTCTGCTCTTAGGACAGAACCTGACACGCAACCTCCCACCCACCTGTCAATCAGTAACCCAGCTTAGCTTTGTCCCTAGGGGAATCCAAGCCTTCTGATATTAATACAAAAGCAGTCCTTGGGAGATCATTTGTGCATGGGGAGGACTTTCTGCTACCTCCCCAAGTCTGGTGACAGACACTCAGCCCATTGCACCATAGGGTATAATGAGAGTTATCCCTGATGGTGCTCTAATCCAAAAAGAAAAACAACATCACACATATGCATGTGTGCACATGCACATGCACATGCACATACTCAACAGGGGAGCCCTATAGTTTGGCAAGAACTACCAGAGATCATTGGATGCAGCCTCTTAACTCTTCGGATGAACAGAGAGGGTCAGAGAGATGAGACCCTTGTGAAGGTCCCTTGCAGGACTCAACCCCTTTCAGTGGGAAGGTCCTCCCCTGCCATCCTACCCCAACTCTCACCCCTCACCTGCCAGAGTCCGGCTGGACTTCCTCTTAATAAGAGCCATGATTTCTGTCAACTGGGCCCAATCAGCGCCAAGCTCTCTCTAGCCGCCAAGTGCCCTGCCGGCCAGCAGCTGAGGCCTGTCTGGCAAGACATATTTGGATGAGGAAGCCATGCTGTGTGCTCAACTCGGCACAGGAAACAGCAGTTCGACTTGGATGCCCACCAAAGGCTGCCAGGCTTGGCTCCTTCCCATGAGTTGGGCAACAAGGCTTATCTGGCAGGGGATAAGGGCAGTGCTTCTCTGGCAAGAGGGGCAAGGCTGGCCTGGGAGAACACTGAGCCAGGGCAGAATGCCCGCTGCCCCGGGGCTTGGTGGAGCCCAGTGAGTGTAGGCGGTGCTTGAACCCTGAGCTGGGAGCCAAGAGACCTGGACTCAGACCCAGCTCCTCCACCAACTCCACCAATGCAAGAAAAACATATGAAATGTCCAAATAAGTGCCCACTCTCTTCCAGCCTCAGTTTCCTTATCCAGAAAACGGGACAAGCATGGCTCCTTCACAGAGCCTGCGTGAGGATTCATGTACAGTGCCTGGCACAGAATGAGGGCCAACTCCACCATGACCTGCCGCTCCCAGGGTCAGCGGTCCATGGGGGCAGCCATTCCACTTCCCTGATTCTTAGTTTCTAATGATGCCTTCTTCACTTGGGTTGCTGGGAAAATCAAATTCAGAAACAGGCTCAGAAAGCAGCTTGCCCAAGTGGGTACACTAAGAGTGGACAGAGCTGGGCTCTGACTTTAGATGTCTGACTTGCAAGTCCAGGTTCTAGCCACAGTCCCAGCACCCACTCACCACCCACTGGCTTTTGGACCCTGATTTTTGTGGTGGGGGTGCAGCTTCATGCTGGCCTGCGGAGGCTGGGTGTAGCCACAGACCCAGCCCCTAGCTGCCACCCCAGAGCGACCCTCTTCTAGTGCTGGTAGTTCTTCTGAAAAGCCCAGCCACCCAGGAGAAGAGATGAAGACAGAAAGCAAGGGAGGGTGGGCCTCAGCACCCAGTGAGTGATGTGCAGGCCCTGAAGAGATGCCCGCGGATGCCAGGCTCAGTCCTGGCCTGGTTGAGTGCATGCCCAGCCACATGGGGCCATGCCTCCTCCTTCTTAGGTTGTCCCTGCAGCACAGGGTGAGACTCAGACTGGAAAAAAGAACACACAGATTTTAATCTCAACGGTGTCGCTGACTTTCTACAAGACTTCAGACAAGCGTTTCTAAATTGGAGGGCCTGAGCATCCCTTCTGGAGAATGGACATGCCATGCAAATTGATCAGAGCGGGGCCCTTCTCACAATAGGGTTTTTGGCTCCTGTAGACTTTCAGGCAGTGGAACAACTGACTCCTCTTGGTGTGTGCTTCATTCTACTTCTTCAACATCTCTTTAAGAAAAAAAGCAAGCAATCCCCCCATCATCTATTAATGTCTCTGGGACACCCAGCTGGGGGATAAAGAATGCATGGAAGATGGCTGTGAATGAAGCCTAGATCCATCTGTAGCTCTTCATCTCCACTTGGGGAAGGACAAGGCCCTGGCCCAGCCCTGTGAACACGAGAGCCTGCAACTCCTAGAGAAATAAACATGCTTCAGAGGAAGACGGGAGCCAGCGGAAGGCAGTAAGCGCAGAGGGACTGGGGACACTTTGGGACCTTTAGGCAGAGCATTCATTCATTTGGGGGACACTGTGGGTTGTTGGATCCCAATCTGACCTAGATAAACAATGACCTGCCCATGAAATGCCTGAAGGTTCTAGCTCAAACCCAGCTGTCGTCCTCTGCTGTCCCAACCTCCAAAGCAGTTGGGACCCAGGTCTTTTGATTTATTCTAATTCCAACACACACACACACACACACACACACACACACACACACACACATACACACACACACATACTGAGCATACAGAAGGTGCTCCATAGAAGTTCCACTCATGATTCTCAACCTTCACTGATCAGAGCCCCAGTGGGCTCTATAAAGATGGGGTCACCAGGAGCCACTCCTGCTCCAAGTAGGTGGCAGGTGTCCACTGTGGCTAAACTCACATAGGTTGCGGCCCACGGATTCCAGGAAGCATGGTCAGCTCAGATGTGATTCATCCCAGCCACAGAGTCTCTGGGTGTGACCTTAGATAAGTGAGTATGTGGTGGAATGCATGAACATTCAGAATAGGGACATCAAGGGACACCCTGATCCAATCAACTTGTAAATGAGTACATGTCTGTTTAGTAATCAGCAGATGGTATCCTTCTGATCTCCCAATTGGTGGGCGTGGGGAACCCAGAGGAGTTGAGCAGAAGGAAGAGATATGTGAGAATGGAATGAACATTTGTTTACAAAAGTTAGTCACTGGATGGGGGAAAAAATGCCAAAGGCAGAAAAATTTAACCTCTGTGAACGAAGAAGGCTAAGACTAAGATTCCTGATTCTATAGAAGTTTCTTACTTTACTAGAATTGAATTTTATGTTCACCATAGCCTCATCAAATGAGCTTTATTATGCCCATTTGATAGGTGAGAAAACTGAGGCAATGAGTGATAAAGTGGCTTGCTCCAACATCCTAACAAAATCATCAAAAGCCTAAAATGTTATCAATTTGACCAATTTTATCCCAGAGTGAGGATAACATTAAAAGGATTCTAAAAGATTAATTATGAATCGTTAATTGAACTTCCTTCCAAAGTACCTTCATAGGGAATTAGAAACCTTTGCCTTATAAAAACTAAACCTAAAGCAGGTTTCCTCTGAAAGACCTTGCCCTCTCTTTAATTTTCCTTTAAATGGCTCAGGCTGCAGATTCCGTTCCTAGTCTGACTCTTTTCTTTTTTTTTTAAGATTTATTTACTGTTTTTGACAGAGAGAGAGATACAGAGACAGAGAGAAGGGGGAGGGCCCCGAACAGTCTCCATAGTTGCACATCATTGGTTTTTCCACATAGTTTGATTCCACAGGTGGGCTTGGGGCTGCACAGGGCAGGAACTGGGCCGGGGTCTCGCCCCAGTGAGAACTGAACTGGGGGCACTCCCCAGTTCAGCATATGGGTCAGCACATCTGGGGCTGGGATTCGATCCTCAGTCCCCAGCGCTGCAAAGTGAGCGCCCAACCCACTGAGCCATCCCGGCTTCCCCAAGACTCTTTTTATTTGACACATTCTTTTTAAGTGGTCTCATTCACATCACGACTTCAAGCGTATCTCTCAATCCTCCGCCTGGAGCATGGTGCCTCTTCTGAGAGTCACACCTGTATGTCCTACTGGGGACATTTGGCCTGACTATTGCCATCACACTTAAAACTAGACAGAGCAGTTTCTCTTCTCCAATAATACCATCCTTTCTTTCACACTCAATCATGGAAGAAAGAAGGAAAGAAAGAAAAGAAGGGAGGGAAGAAGGGAGGGAGGGAGGTGAATGGTGTTGGAAGAATCCTAAAAGATGGTCTCGTCCAAACCTTCACTCTAAAGATGAACAAACATGTTAGAAGAATCAGATCTGAGACTGGAAATGCTAGTTTCCTGACATCTGGTCAGGATCTTTGTGAGAGCAGTGACACAGTGTACTAAGAAATGACATAGGGAAGGCACAGCGCCAGGGTGGAAAGCTGGGCTTTTGCTTCAGCACACTCTTCACAATGTGTGGTCATTTATTTGTGTTTACATGTGTGATGTCTGTCTTTGCAGTGTCAGCTCCATGAG
This sequence comes from Craseonycteris thonglongyai, assembly GCA_004027555.1. Taxonomy (NCBI): domain Eukaryota; kingdom Metazoa; phylum Chordata; class Mammalia; order Chiroptera; family Craseonycteridae; genus Craseonycteris; species Craseonycteris thonglongyai. The sequence goes on from PVKE010000169.1 coordinate 35,010, forward strand.
ACCAGGGGCCGTGTTCACTACTGTATCCCTAGCACCGAACACAGGGCCTCAACATAGAAGGCATGTGCAGCATTCATGGTAACGACAACATAGAAAGTAAGAATTACGTACACCAAGAATACAACAGATCGCTATGTAAAAGAGTGTAACACTAACATATGACATAGGAGATGATCTGAATAAGTAGAGAGAGATTCCTGCTCATGGGTGGGCTGACAATATTAAAAACATGTTCCATCTCTAACATCAATATAAACATTTAATACAAGGCCAATCAAAAGTCCAGTTCATTTTTGAGAACTCAATACGTTTACTCTAAAATGTACGTGGAGGAATAGAAACATATTTAACCTAAAAACTTGAAGAATTAAATAAGAAACATGAAGAGATGAGAATTCATCTTTCCAGATATTGACATGCTACAAAACCATGGTAATAAACACACTGTAGAACTGGCACAAGAACAGATAGACCAATCTGCCATTGGTATAGAACACAGAGCTCAGAGACACATACACTCACATTCACATGTGTGCTGTTGCTGGATATTCTGTTTGCCATTCCAGATCCTTTTTCCACCCTTCTCTACTCTACTTTTGTTCCAAGAGGCTGGCCTCCCTGCATTGCATTAACCATATTTCCTTGCCAGTTGAGTTCGGCCATTGAAAGGCACTAGAGAGAGGTTGGAGGGGAAAGGGGGTAGAGTATAATTTATTCCCTAGCTCTCTCCCTGCAGGTAGGTCCAGACTGCATTCCTCTTCTGAAGACTAGAACACCAGCAACAGTGTTCCCTGGGTTTGCTAGTCACTCCCTTCCCTTGCCGCTTCACATCCAGTGGGTGGGGCTGAGGAGTAAAGGTTAAGAACTTTCCCACTGTTGCTATCTGAATGCTCCACCTACCCATGCTGGTTCCCTTCACCTGCTAGTCCTCCATTGAGCTCTCCTCAGTTACTCTAATTGGGGTTGCAATCTGTTTTCTGCTAAGCTCCTCTCAGATGATAGATAGATTGGATAGGCAGATAGATGATAGATAGATAGATAGATAGATAGATAGATAGATAGATAGATAGATAGATACTTAACATGCAATAGAAATAAATCAACAGATCAGTTCAAGAAAGATTGTTGAGTAAGTTGTGTTGAGAAAACTAGCTCCTCACATGTAGTAGAGGAAAACTAGATCCATTACTAAATACCATGTGCAGAGGTGGTATCATGAAGATTAAAAAGACAAATGTGAAAGATAAAAATATAAAGTTAGTAGAATAATGAAGTTAATAAGAGAATGCAGAAATATAAAGTTAATAGAAAATGTAGAATATCTGTATGACTTAGAAGTGAGAAAGAATTTCTCAACAAAATGTTAAAGAATAAGGAGACAAGCAATAAAGAAAAAATAGATAAATTTCCATTATAAAAAGAACATATCTGCTCAATAAAGAGTTCTATGGAGAAAATAAATAAATAAGAAAAAGAGAGAGAAGCTAGGCTAGAAGATATTCACAATGTCTAAACTGACAAAAGACCAACGTCTAGAAAATACAAGGAGCTCCTGCAAATCAACAAGAAAGAAAAAATTCAAGAGGAAAGTGAGCAAATGATACCCACAAGCAATTTTCAGAAGAAGAAACCCCAAAATGACAAAAAGTATGTGGAGAGTTGCTCACAATCATTAGAAATCAGAGATATTCAAGTTAAACCCCAGTGAGATATCAACTTATGCAACTACACCAGTGAAAATTAGAAGACTGGAAAATGGATATATTTGCAGGGATATGGGATTCCCTATACCCCTCAGACTGGCAGGACTGTGAGGTGGTGGAGCCAATCTGGATAACAGTCCCCATCACTTAACCAAATTAAGTATGTGTATATTTTATAATTCAGCTATTGAGCTCCTGGGTATGCATCTCCCCCTAAAATGAAGCCAGGTTTATAAGAGAACATGCACAAGGATGTTCATTGCAGCATTATTTGTAGAGTCAGGGAGTTTAAGGCAACCTGGAAGATTATCACCCAGAGAGTGAACAGGTAAAATGTATGGGATATCACCATAGCTATTATGTCAAAGTAGTCAAAAGAAATAGAAACTGATAGTAATAACATACTCTTTGGTACAAAAAATAAGAACAGAATCAGATGCATAATATAATACCATTCACGTAAAGTAGAAATACATGCATACAACACAATATATATTTGCAAGAACATATACAAACAAAAAATACACATTAAATTACTAATAAAAATGAAAGAGGAAAAATCTGTATGGTCATCTGAATCAATAAAGAAGATGCACAGTTGTAGGAAGTGAGCAATATACAAAATTTGATTGTATTTTATATACTTGCAAAGTACAGTTATTAATTTAAAAATTTAAATGCAATTTATATGAGCATCAAAAATAATGAAAAACTACAGAATAAATTTTATAAAAGATGTGCAGGTTATAGTCATACCCTGAAAACTTAAAAATATTGCTGGGGGAAGTTAAGGAAAACCTAAAGAGAAATAAGCCATAATTATGGATCATAAGGCAACATTATTAAGATGTAAACTCTTCCGTGATTGTTCTGGAAAGTCATTACAAACTCAAACAAAACTTCAGCAGACTTTTGTAAACAAAATTTGGCAATCTTTTTAAAAAAATTGTATGAAAATGCAAGGAATTTAAGGTAGCCAAACAAATTTGATAATGAAGAACAAAGTTAGAAGATTTTCACAGCTAATTTCATGACAGATTATAAAGCTATGGTAATAAAGACAGTATGGTGTTGCTGCAAACACAGATATGTAAATCAATGACCAGGATATAGAGTTCAAATGTGAGTATAGGTGCGCACATAAGTAACCAATGATCTTTAATAAAGGTACCAAGGCAATCCAATACAAAAAAGGATAATCTTTTCAACAAATGGCACTAGGGCATTTATTTTTTTTTTAAACTTGAAAGGAAAGAAGGATGGGAAGGGAGGGAGAAAGGAAGGAGAAAGAAAAAGAAGCCCTTGACCCTTACCTCACACTTCATATAAATTTCAACTAAATATGGATTACTGACCTAAGTGTAAAATTTAGTACTATAAAACTTGTAGCAGAAAACATAAGAGCAAACCTAAGTGGGGGAAGCTGGGATGGCTCAGCGGGTTAAGTGCTCACTTTGCAGCCCCAGGGTCAGAGGATTGAATCCTGGCCCCCATCCATGCAGATCCATTTGCTGAACTGGGGTGTGGCCCCCAGTTCTGTTCTCCCCTGGGCCAGCCTCTCATGTGGGAGGTCCCCGGTTCTGCCCACAGCTCATCTGGGGTGTGCCTCCTATGCGGGAGGCCCTGGCCCAGTTCCCGCCCTGCACGGCCCCTGCCCACCTGTGTGGAATGCAACCATGTTGAAAACTGATGAAGTACAACTGTGGAGACTGCTCCTCTCGCTTCTCTCTGTCTCTCTCTGTCTCTGTCTCTGTCTGTCTCTCTGTCAAAAACAATAAAATAAATCTTAGGGAAAACAAAATAAATAAATAAAACCTAAGTGACTGTATGTTAGGCCAAGATTTCTTAAATAAAGCACAAATAAAACAAACAAAAAACTGATAAATTGGATTTCCTCAAAATTAAAACAGTTGCACTTTAAAAGACACTGGTAAAAAAAATGAAAATATACACCACATACAAGGAAAAATTTTTTGTAAAACTGTGTTTGACCAAAAAACTTGTGAACAAAGTCTTTAAAGAACTATCACAACCTAGTAAAAAGCCAAAAAGTCCAGTATAAATGAGCAAAAGATATGAACAAAACCTTCACTAAAGAAGATGTAAGAATGCCAAATAAGCACATGAAAAAAACGCTAAACATCATTAGTAAGTAAAGAAATGCAAATTATAACCACAATGGGATGCCACTTAACACACACAAGGATGCCCCAAGTCGGCCCTTTTACTGATGGGTTCCATATCTAAGGATTCAAACAACCAGGGATCAGGGATCCAAAATATTCAGACAAAAAGTTACATTGCTACTGACATGTACTGCATAGCCTACATTGGTTGCATCTGTATTGAACTTTTTTCCTGTCATTAACAACTAATTTCTTAGCGTTTGCATTGTTTCAGGTGCTATAAGTAATCTACAGATGATTTCCAGTATATAGGACGCTGCAGAGGTTATATGCCAACATTATGCCCTTTTATAGAAGAGTCTGGGGCATTCTGGGATTTTGATATCCATGGGGTTCCTGGAACCAATACCCCACGAATATCAAGGGACGACTGTAATTACTAACATGGACAAGACCAAGTGTTGGTGAAGAGGTCATCCATGGATCTCTTGTAACTGTCACACACAGCTGAACGCCTGGCACAGGAAGTGCTTCCATGTGATCAAACAGCCATAGCAGCTAGTAGTAGCAGCTGTTATGAATATGCGCAATGGACCACGGCTACATGAACAACTCCTGCCGTCTCCACCCTCACGAAGCCTCTGTCTAACCAGACTCTCTCCCTGTCTATGAGACAATCCTTTGAATTCACTCCTAAAAACTCATGTTTTTCCTAGTGCCGAGCTCGTACTTGATCTTACAGCTAGAAACAGTGCCGCATCCAGCTGCAGCATGTCTGGGAGGCCTGGAGGAAAAAACGGTCTAGAACTGTGAGGAAACGGTTGACTTGAAATAGCTAAACTGTGTGTATGATCTGATGACCTGAGAGGCGAAGAAAGAGATGGGTCTGCTAAATTTTCTGAACAGATTAAAAAAATGCTCAGAGGCAAAAAATATATATGTGTGTGTGTATATATATATATATATATATATTTTTTTTTTTCCATTCTCAACAGTCATTGAAGTGGTTCCTGTCAAAATTCCTATGCTCAAATCCAGTGGTTTATTTTACTGGCTATCTTGACACATTTCTCTCTTGGTTTTTCTACTCTTGTCACTTTTGTTGGATACTTCTCTCTCAAACTCAAAAGGATTACGTTACCTGGGCTTAACTAGACCTAGGTCTTCGGTTCTCATTCTCTTTCAGATAGACAGTTGGCTTTAAATATCATCTCTATGCAACGAAGCCTAAATCTATCCTTCCCCTGAGTTCCAGGCTTATTTGTAAGCTGTTTCCTTATTGTCTCCACTTGACCCTAGTATTGGACTCTTGGACCTAAAACTGGACTCATATATATCGACTGAAGTGGGGAAGCGCCTGCCACTTTTAGAGGGTAACTGGATCCCAAGGCCACTGCTTCTGTGTGCAGGCAGCTGTGAACAAACACAATCTAGAGTCAGAAAAGTTGAGGAGAGATCATTTCCTCTCTCTTAGCCTCTGGTTCCTGGGCACATGCTGATGCTGGATGAGTGAGTTAGTAAAGCAATGAATGAAAAAACTAGAATGTCGGTACCCTTTCTAGACATAAGGAATTTTTAAAAGGATGATCAAGAGAGTAGAAAGAAGCAAACCCTTCTATTTAAGGGTTGGAAGAAAGAACTAGAAGACACAGCGTGACTTGGCCTCCATGAATCTATGAATAGCTATCCTGAGGGAAATGAAGACTTCCACTCTGTGATCCAAGGGTGGGAACCAGCAACTAGTGGTTCTGAGGTACGGGAGGCAGATGCACGCTCAATACGTAAAGGTTTGTGAATGTCAAGCGTTGCTTAAAAGTGGAGTTGTCTACCTCAGAAGGTAGTGAGCTTCTTGTCACTACATGTCATATGCAGCATCCAGATAAGATTGATGAAAAGGGGGTTTCAAACATAAAATGTGAGAAGGAGCAGCCCAAATTCTGAATGGAGAAAAAAATGCAGGTTTGAATTTGGATATGATGAGCGTGAGAGGAAGCGGGCTTTGTGGGAGAGCAGAGAGCATGTGTATGTGGAGATTGGATTGGAAAGTCATCACGAAAACGTCAGTGGCTGAAAACAGAAGGCCGCGTGCTTCCCCGTTGCTGGATAAGTACAGTGTGCTTCCTTAAACATGTATGGCACCTGCCTTGTGGAACCAAATGGAGACACAGCCCCTTCGCCCCTGGCTGGATGTCACTGGCCACTCAGCGGAGCCCCCTCGTGCCAGGCACCACCTGCCCACGTCAGAGCGGTAAGGGCCCCTGTGCCACAGACACGGATCACCTCTTGCACAAGCCATGCATGCTGCAGATAGCTCGTTCTCTTCTATAACTTCTTAGAAGAACATTGAAGTATTTCCCTTCAAGAGGAGCTCCTTTGGAGGCCTCTACTTATTAGCATTATTAATTTTATTAGTATTATTAATGATCCTATAAGTAAAATTCATGACCTTGTACAGTACACGAAGTGCTTTCACACCCATCACCTTGATCTCTACAACAGACCTGCAAGCTATGCGTTGCTAGTGCTCTCACTTCCCCAATGAGGACGGTGAGGTCTGGAGGGATTAAGCTAAGGGGTTGTGAAGCCTTTTCTCACACAGCATATATTTTATAAACTCTGAATCACCATATAAACGCACACGTCTAGCTGCACAGACCGCATTGGTCCTGCGAGGGCCCCTATAAAAGGAAAAAGCTGCAAAGCAATCAGCACTCCTCAGCTGAGTGGAACCACCGATCTCCCCGTTTAGCCCACTGGAGTTAGCTCTGCTCAAGTCCTTATTGACAATCTTAGTCATTTCTCCATCCTATCTCAGCCTGGGCCTCTCATTCTAATGAATCCCAACCTTTCATCCATTCTGATAGCCTCCTGTGCTTGGCTCCCTCCTATTAAGGCACCTCCTACAACTTGCTTGCCCCTATCGGGGCCTGGAGCTTTCCCTTCTTGATAGTGTCTGGCAGGTAGTCAGTCTCCCTGAGCAAGTAGAACTCATTATTTGAGAACAGCGTTACGGATGGCCTACATCATTCACATACTTGCTGCCTTCCCTCCTGTCAGAACTGCCCTAACAAGCAGTAGGCCTTCCCCTGCCTCTGGATCTCAAGCTTCTTGCCTTCACTAGTACTTCTCAAGGACTTCTCCAGTGAACCCCTCTTTCTCTAGGATCATAAGTTCCTTCCTTTCTGCCCTGTCCTTCTCATCAGCCTACAAGCAAGCACACTATATGACCCATGATTTAAAATAAAGGTCTTCAACCCTCGGATACTGATCCATGGCCTGTTAGGAACGGGGCTGCACAGCAGGGGGTGAGTGACAGGTGAGCAAGTGAAGCTTCATCTGTATTTACAGCCGCTCCTCATTGCTTGCATTACGGCCTGAGCTCTGCCTCCTGTCGGATTAGTGGCAGCATTAAATTAGTTGTATAATTATTTCATTATATTTCATAATGTAATAATACGGTAATAGAAATAAAGTGCACAGTAAATGTAATGCACTTGAATCATCCTGAAACCATTTCTCCACCCCACCTCCCCACCCCCTATGCCCCTATCTATGGAAAAATTGTCTTCCATGAAACTGGTCCCTGGTGACAACATGGTTGGGGACTGCTGATTTAAAAAGTCTCTCCACTGACCCAGTGTTCTTATGCCATCCCATTCCTTTACCCTTTCCCACAGAACCTCCAGAGTTCCCTGAACTGGCTGCTTCCACTTCCTCTCCTTTCTCTCTATTCACAACTCATTTCACTTGAACTTCCATTCTCAACAGTCACTGAAGTGGTTCCTGTCGAACTTCCTGTGCTCAAATCTAGTCGTTTATTTTACTGGCTATCTTGACACATTTCTCTCTTGGTTTTTCTACTCCTGTCACATTTGTTGGATACTTCTCTCTCAAACTCAAAAAGATTACGTTCCCTGGGCTTAACTAGACCTAGGTCTTCAGTTCTCACTCTCTTTCAGATAGACAGTTGGCTTTAAATATCATTTCTATGCGATGAAGCTTAAATCTATCCTTCCCCTGAGCTCCAGGCTTATTTGTAAGCTGTTTCCTTATTGTCTCCAATTGACCCAAGTATTGGACTCTTGGACCTAAAACTGGACTCTTGATATCTTCCTTCCAGTTTCTCAAACCTTGCTATTATACTTCCTCTGTTTTTCCCATCTCAGCAAATAGAGTTTGTTGCTTAAGACAAAATTCTAGAGTCATCCTTGATTCCTCTTTGCCCCTCACCCCCACATCATACCTGCCACAAAACACTCACTACTAGCTCTAACTCTGTGTGAACCAATTCTGCTCACTTTCCTCTAGTTTTACGGTGACCACCCTGGACAGAGCCACCACCATCCCCACTCCAACTACGGCCCCAGTGCCCCTGGCTTCCTCACTTGCCACCTCACCAACCTCCGCACCAAAATCTGAACCATCTCTTGGAAACGTAAATCAGATCCCATTACTCTTTTTGAAAACCCTCCTATAGCTTCTCAGTTAAGCGGGAATTCCAACTCCTTACTTGAACCTACAAAGGCTTACTTCAGCTGGCTCCTCCATCGCTCTAAGGTCATCTCTCAGGATCTTCTTCCTCCTGCCCCTCACGTCCACTTCACTGGAGTTCTCTCTGCTTTCTGAACACACCCAGGTGGCTCCCTCCCTGGGGCTTGTCCAGGCTGGTCCTGCTGAGAGGGCTTGTCCCCCAGACCTTCTCCTCGCTGACTCCTTCTCACCATTCATCATAGGTACTCTATCCCTTTCAGGATCTCCATTGGCATTGGTGATTTTTTATTGTTTTCCTCCATTCACTGGAAAGTAAGGTCTGTGGGAGCAAAAACCCTATCAATCTGGTTTACCAATTCTTTAGCACTAAGCATTGATTAGACTCCCAATACATCTTGCATGAATGAATGAATGGATGAATGAATGAATCTTCTCCGCTCTTTACAGAAGTCATCGTCACTGTCATGTGCCTCACACTGAAGAGGCACCTATTAAGCATGATCTCGTCTAGCACATGGCAGGCTCTGAAGCCACACTGCCTGGGTGGGCCATGTGACTGTGGGCAAGTTTTGGGGTCTCAGTTTCCTCATCTATAAGATGAGGATAATAATAGTACTTCTCTCATCCATGGAGTTAAGCCTTAACACATTTAAATAAAGTAGTAGAACAAAGCTGACACACAGTAAATGCTCAAGAAAAATTAGTAATGATTATATCCTCAAAACAGCAGCTCTGTAAGATAGGATTTCTCAGTCTTCGTACTGTTGGTGTTTTGGGTGGGCTAGTTCTTTGTGGTGGGAACTATCCTCTGCGCTGGAAGGCTTTTGACAGTATCGAAGCCTCTACCTGCCAGATACCAGTAGCACGTTCCCAGTTATCATAACCAAATATGTCTTTAGATATTGGCCAGTGTCCCTGTGGGGACAAGATGGGCAAAACCACTTGCTGTCAGGCCTGTGCTCTTACTTCTCCTGGAAGTTCACAGAGCTGAAACAATTTGCCCAGGGTCAGGGGGCTACAATGGGGAGCGAAGCCTGAAGCTCGCGGTTTCCTGGCCCCACAGCGCATGCTCTTTCCTCCACGGCTTGCGGTGCTGAGACCCAAACCCCCCTTTGCTCCACCGGGTCCGCTCGCACACTCACAGATGCGGGCTAATTACACAGCAATGTAAAACGTTATATGTGGTTTGTTATTTTATATCCAGGAACACGGTCCACAGCCTTCATTACATAAAGCAGCTGTGTGTATACTTGGGGTCTAAGTGCTATTTAGTGGTCAGCTCGGTGGGGTATTTTGTTTCAGGCATCACATTTCTTTTTTCCCTTTCCATGCATCTATAGAATCCTACACATAGGAATAGAGCCTCGCACGGCTTGGGCTAAAGTGAGGGGCCAAAGTCTCCTAAATGACAAGCCTCCCACTGTCCTAATTAGGTTGGAAGAGACACCCCAGAATGCGCCATATGTGGTATGAGTGAGTTTCCCAGCCATTGTGTGTGTATGTGTGTGTTCACCAGCCACACCCAGTCTGACCTATACAACCTGCACTACCTTGTCTTCAGTATCTCAAAGGCAGCACGTGGTTTAGTGGTAAGGACTAGACAGCTAAGCCTTCCAATTATCAGCTGTGCGGCTTGAATATGCCATGTGTCCCCTCTGAGACTCAGTTTCCTCATCTTTAAAATGAGGGTAAAAATATCAGTCTCGGGGAAGCCGGGATGGCTCAGTGGGTTAAGCGCTCACTTTGCAGCACCAGGGACCGAGGATCGAATCCCGGCCCCGGCCCATGCGGACCCATATGCCGAATTGGGGAGTGCCCTCAGCTCAGTTCTCTTTCTGTCTCTGTGTCTGTATCTCTCTCTCTCTGTCAAAAACAATAAAAAAAAATTTTTTTTAAATGTATATTTATATATATATATATATATATATATCAGTCTCATAGCATTGCTGAGATCCTTTGATGAAGGTCTAGAGTAACCTTGTGCTCTTTGTCCTCATTCACTTGCCAGCTCCCGACCATACCAGCCCACGCTTAGCCTCACCTCTCTCCTCTAGCCAGAACATTCCTCTATTCCCTGCCCCGCCTCTGTTTCTTCATTTTCATCATCATCCTTATGTGAGATGCAAGCGAATCTCTTTTCATCTATACAAATCTTACTCTTCCTTCAGGGCCTATTTCAAATGCCACTTTCCAAGGTAGATGTCCTTGATATTCTGACTCTCACTGACTTCTGGACTCTTACAACACTATGCTACTCACCTGGCACATAAATGTGTTTTAACTAGTCACCTGAATAATTTTTGTCTTGTTCACAAGTTGATGTAGCCAGAGGTCAGGACTACATTCCTTCGTGCCTAACAAACTCCATACAGTACACATGGGGACCCAATCAGTATTTGTGAGTGAACAGAACTGGTGAATATCATCATTATGTCACCGATGGCTGCACACACCAGGCTGTGAACCTGTCACGTAGCCACTCTCAATCAGCACCCACAGTGTACGCAGAACGAGCTGAGAAGATTCTCTTGCCTGCACATCAAGACGAAGGGCTTTCCAGGATCACGCAGGGCCCTCCTGGTGCTCTCTTGTATCTGTCCCTGTGCAGTAGTTCTTGGACTCTAGCTCTCTCTGTCACCGTTTACAGTTCCCCAAGCATGGCAAACCCCACGAGTCCACACTTTGGCACATGCTGCTCATACAGTCAGATGAGCTTTCTTTCCTCATCTTCCCTGTCCTGCTCATCCTTAGAGATCAACTCAGCATCACCTTCTTGGAAAGACCTTCGCTGAGCTCCTGTGTCCTAAGCCTGACTTTCTTCTCTCTTAAGGTTGCTCCACCCCCGTCCCCAATTTGTTTCCCCAAGCACCCTCTTTGCAGCTCTCCCTCCCTCACTGGGCTTCAAGCTCCCTGAAGACAAAATCCTGGACTGACTGGTCTGTGCTCCCCAGTCCCTCACCGGGCTGGACCACTGTAGGGCTTTCGGTTTTCAATGCACGCCATCCTGTGTAGCAACTGTACTCCTTTACGGTGCTTCTGTGATTGTGTCGACTTCCCCACACTGGTGAGGGAGTGCCCTGCTCTGCATCATCTCAGGGTCTGCCTTTTTCTGGTTCTTTCCATCACTCTAGACTGTCTTAAGCACTGCTGACCTCTGCATAGTCCTGGAATCTGCTTCCCTTCTTCTCCATGCCCCAAGACAATCATGTCTTCCAATCATCAAGGATTCACTTCACGTCTAACCAACGAAGGCCGGCGTGGAGACAGAGCCTGGGGGTGGGTGGGAGTTGGACACAAGTGGGATGGGAGCTGGAGCTGGCAGGCCAGCCAGGTCCAGTTGGAAGCACTAGTGTGATCAGCGGCCCAGGCAATGGCCAGCCAAGAGGGCAGCTCTCGGACCCAGAGCTAAGCTTCTCCTTTGTGTTCGGCAGAGCAGGGGAGCCCTCTGCAAGGGATGCCCTTTGGCAGGACCAGGGGCTGCTGGATCTGCTCACGAGGCAGACTTTGTTGGTTTAGTTCCGCTACAAGGCTTCTGTTCCTGCCTGGGCTGTTACAACCTACAGATTCCTGGTACCCATCTGATTGAACAACTTAATTAAAGTGCAATAAAAGGAAAGTGGGCCAGATGTGCCAGGGGAGGGGAGGCAGGCATCTGAATCCAGCGCCTGCTTTCTGAGCCCTGTACTCTTTGCATCCTGCCTGAAGGCCGCTGGGCACAAAAAATACCCTTAAGTGATCTGCCCATGAGCTTGTTCATACTGTTGGTTAGGAAACTGAGGGCTAGTGAGGACAACTGAGCCGCTCGAAGCTGCTCACTGAGATGGTAGCCGAAGCAAGGTAAATCTCTAGGAGGTTACGAAATGCTCACCCAGGGCTTCTCTCCCGACCACGGAGGAGGAAAAACTGTTCAAAAACACTAAGACCCATGTTCCTGGAGAGCACTCTCCTGAGATCCCAAACTTGTTTGTTGTTCTTCTTCTGCTGCTTCTTTTTTTGTGTGTAAGAGTTTTAAGGAAATGTTTTCAAGATTTATCCATATTGTATCAGTATTTCATTCCTTTTTATGACCAAATACTATCCCATCATATGACTGCCACACTTTGTATATGTGTTTCTCCCTTGTATCTACTTTGAATAGGGCTACCATCAATATTTGTGCACAAGATTTTGCACGGCGGATGTTTTCAGTTCTCTTGGGTATGTCCTTAGGAACAGAAAAACGTGTTTGTTCTTGTTAGTAATGTCAGCAATACAAGTGACGATCCTAAAGCATTATTGCACACATTGATTCAGAGACTAATGAGGATAGGAAGCTGGATGGCGAAAGCGAGACACAGAGAGGTTGATTATTTGGCTCTGGTCACACAGCCATAGGGTAGGGCCATTGGAGAGGAAATCACACTTGGCACTCATGATATTAGCCTACAAAACTTCTATAATTTTAGGAAAAAAGCCCTGGGACATTCTAAAAATCACACACACATCTTCACATGTACCATCTCTTTAATGATATGGATCCGTTTTTAACTTGATGAGGTCCTTTTTTGGTCTGCTATCTGCCTTGTGTCTTCTCCACAGAGACTATCACACTCCCTCTCTGTAGAACTAATTTCTCCTCCTACTTCCCAACTGTTTGACTGCATCCTTACCTCTGGTGCTATCGCAGGGAGTTTTGGAGCCTCAGTGCGTGGAGGGAGCCTCTTTAAAGGCCTCCTCCTTTGTCGCAGCTGCAGTTCTCTGTGCTCTGTGTGTAGGAAGCGTGGAGCCACACTGTTCTCTCATGCTGTCTGGGCACCCCGGCCGACTCAGCATCTGTCACCAGATGTGTGTATGACTAGCACAGTGAAGTTGCTCTGGGCACTTAGCAGCTGAACTATGTGAATCCGCCAAAATCTATTCACTTATGATTGACAGGCATGGCAACCTCGTGTGGTGCAAACTGCCGGTCAACAGTGTCCTCCTGGATTGCTACCAGAAGTCCAGGTTTTGTGCCCTGGAAGCCTTCCTGCCCTTCCAGCTCAGCCGGTCTTCTCCTCCCCACCTTAGAGTGGCCACTGTCCAGCTACTCAATCGTGTGCTCAAAGGTGTGAGCGGAAGCAGTGGGAGAGCACTGAGCTGGGAGTCAGGAGATCCCTCCACTCCTTGGCTGTCCCCTCCCTGGTGGCCTGTCCTCCAACTCTCCTCCAATCCACGCCTCCCAAAAGCACAGATCTGCGCCAGCCACCCTGCACTTCAAATCTTGCAACGACTCCCCATCACCTAGTGTGTAAAGTGCAAACTCTGCAGCTCCCACTGCTGGCTTTTCCCTCTGGCCATGTCTGGCTGCTTGCAGCCCACCTCTCTTCCGTCTAGAAGAATCTGTACACCTCCCTCACTCAGCTACCTGTGACTTATCCTGCAAACCACTCCCAGGAGTCTTTCCTGAGCCTCCAGGCTGTGTTGGGAGCCCTTCCTCTCTGTTCCCATTTCTCTGTGCTTTCATCTCTCCTGGCACTCATGATCTGTACTTTAATATCTGTGTGTGTGTGTGTGTGTGTGTGTGTGTGTCCCTCCCTAGGCTGTGGGCTCCTGACAATTATACCTAATTCATGCTCGGGTCTCTGTTGTCAGGATAGAAGAACCAGCGAACTCTTAACAGAACTAAGCAGTGGCAGCCACGCCTCGGTTTTCCCATTTGCTGGGAATTGCGCAGAAGCTTGGGCCTTGGCTCTTGGTCTTCTCTCCAAGCTTCATTGACCTCTCGGGAGCAGAAGGAGGCAGTCTGGTTTTAAGAAATATTTCCATGTTTATGGTCTAAGGAACTGTGATACCAGTCCTTACCCTCCCAGGCCCCTCACTGGGATCCCGTGTGGGACCAAGCAAACTGATGAGACAGGATTGTTCAAATGGAAAAGTTCCAAGGAATTTTGAGGAAGATTGTTTCGTTGTTTAGTTTTCATTCAGCTGGTGTTTGTGGAGCACCTGCGTTAGAAAAGTGGCAGGATACGAAGTGGTACATACCAGCTTCCCTGGATTCTGAGTGCTGCCTTCCCAGCCAGTCTGGGAGTGCTGCCCACACCGGACCCTCTCGCTGCTCACTCCCGCTAGGGTCTGCGCCTCAGGCGCATTGGGTGAGGGTGGACCCTGTCCCCAAATGTGTCCCCCGCCCTCCCAGTCACTGTCCCCCTCTGAGCCAGTGGCGTTAGGCCAAGCAGGGCCTCGTCCCGGACGCCCTCTGGCGGCCGCGCGCGGAAGCTACGGCCCGGCGGGAGCAGGCGAGGCGAAGGGGGAGGGATGGGGGAGGAGGAGGCGCGGGCAGGGGAGGAGAGGAAAAAGTTGCGCTGGGAAGTTTGGAAAGTTGGGAAGTGGCTGCTGCGGGCTTCGCCTCCCTCCGCGCGTGTGTGAGGGAGCGAGCGAGGGAGCAAGAGAGGAGCGAGCGAGCGCCTGCCATGCCCATCAGACCCCGCCTCGCCGCGCCCGGGCGCGGAGCTCGCCCCGACTCCCTGCGGCCCGGCCCGGCCCGGCGCGGCCCCGGCCCCCCGCCCCCCGCGCCCCGCGCCGGGTCCTCCCCTCCCCCCCGCCCGGCGGCCCCAGCCCCCCGCCCGGCCCGGCTCCGCGCCGCTCTCCCGCCCTCCTCTCTCCCTCCCTCCCGGCCGCGGAGCAGCATGGCGGAGCCCGGGCAGCGGCCGCGCGGCCGCCCGCCGCCCCTCTGAGCCCGGCTCAGGGGCAGCTGGGCACACAGACCCGACCCCCGCCCCCGCCGCGCCCGCCGCTGCACTTGTCCCACTGCGCGCCCCCCGGAGCGCGGCGCACCCCTGGGACCTTGCGCGCCCCGGGTCCCCCGCATAACCCCAGGGACCCCGCGCCCCGCGGGATCCCCGTTCTGCCCCGGGAGCCCCGCGCGCCCCTGGACCGCGACGCCGTGCCGGGACCGCCGCGCTTCCCGGATTCCCCGCGCGCTCTCAGAACCCCGGGGCTCCGCCGACGGGGCTGGCGCCCTGGCTAGGGGCCCCGCCCCAGGGGGTTCCCCTCTTCCAACAGGAGTCCCACCCAGGAGGGACCCCCAGGTTCGACTGTGACATCCAGCCACGCCCCAGCGGGCTCCCCGCATCCCGCAGCTGGAGCCCAGCGCTCCAGAGGAACCTCCGTGCTCAGCTGGGGGGCTTCCCGCCCCGCTGAGGGGGCGCCGCCCAGGAGGGTCCCCCCGCGCCCCGCGGGCCCCAGCAGGATGCACGCCGCCCTGGCGGGGCCGCTGCTCGCCGCCCTCCTCGCCGCGGCCCGCGCCCGCCCGCAGCCCCCGGACGGAGGACAGTGCCGGCCGCCCGGATCGGTGAGCGAGCGCCTGCCCGGCCACTCTCCCGGCCGCCCGGTCACTCCAGTCCCGCGGGGACGATGGTTTCGGGTCCTGCCTCACGCACCCACGTCAGCCCAGCCGCTGCACCCACGCCTGCCGAGCGCCGCCTCGGGCGCCCTTCCCGCGCGGGTGCTGCCCGGGCTCCGGCTCCGCGCCGGGAGCCGAGATGGGCGCTCCCTCTCCGTCCCTGCTCCGCACGCTGGACGCTCTCGGGCTCCCCTGACTTTCGGTCCTTCTGGGACGTTGCCCCTCTGTGCCCCTTTGACTCACTTCTTTCTTGCCTTCCTCCTGTGGTTACCCTTCTGGTTTCTCTCTGCCCACTAGGACTCTTGTCCCCCCATCCCTTGCACTCTTCTCTGACTTCCATCGGACCCTTCCTCTCTGTCACTCTTTCCCGGTGCTGCCGCTGCTCTCCTCTGACCTAACGCAAACCTTATCCCGATGCAGGTTCCCACTTTTCTCTCCCTCCCTTTCCAGTTCAGGCCCCAGGACCCCCTCTTCCTAGTGCCCCGATTTCACAAAAAAGGGGGAAGATGGCAGAGGAGAGGAAAAGGGAGTGCCAGGACATGCTGGCCGAAGGTTTCCTTGGGGATTGAGTAATTACTGGTTCTCCTAATTTGCCTTCCAAACCTAGGAATCTCTTGATTTCCCTCAGTATCTCTCCCGCAAAGTATAAATTAATGCATTGAAAATGACCCTGAATTGGAGGCCAGGAGACCAGGAGCATGTTTTGCAGGGTTCTCACTGGCTTCCCTGTTAGCAGAGAATTAGTTGACCTTGGGCAAGGTCCACCTCCAGCCTCCTGACTTGGGCGGAAACAGGGAGTTCTGAGGCCTGCTGGGTGCTCGAAGCCAGTCTGTCTCCAATACACTGGGTTCTACAGTTGTTGGTTGGTAGTAATGAAATGTACTCTTCCCTCTGTCCAGCCTGAAACATACTTTTCATTTTGCTAAAATCATTTAGGGAAAAAAAAATGTTTAGTTGATCTAAAGCTTGCAGGTGCTCAGTGGACAGTCCAGGACTTTTTGTTTGTTTGTTTTTTTCTGGATGGAAAATGACTTTGCCTGAGAGAAATGACAGTTGCTCTTTCACGCCCTTTAACCCCTGACCCTAAACTGGATCTGGAGAAATGAGCCCCGTTTTCTCGCCACCTCCACCTTTACACGCATCGTTGTCAGCGCTCAGGTCATAGCAGATGACAGGAATTGAGGCTGAGACCAGGTAGACCTATCTATTTAGGGAAGCAGCCAGGAAAGCACCCAGAATATGTGCATTTCTTGGGACCAATTCTATAGAATCCTCCCCTCCCAAACCAGGGCCTGCGACTTCACTTAGCCTATAGCTTTTCAAGCACTTTCTCATCTGTGGTTTCAACTGGTCCAGCCGAGTAGCTGACAGCCAGTCCTGCCCTCCGAAAAGAAAACCCTGTCCACCCTGATGAATGGGAAGTCGCTGTTTAAATAGGTGTGCTATTTTTAATAGGTGCTCTGCTTTCAAAGTGCTCTTGGCATGTATCTTCTAATGGTTGGATTTAAAAGTTATATGACTTCCTCCCTTCTCGCCAGAGCAGGACTCTCACTCCCCTGCTCACCGCCCTCCATGCAACACCACTGGTGAAGGTTTGACTTGGCCAAGCATGAATGTTCTCAGCTGGGGTAGCTGACCTTGACACTTCATGGCAAGAGCTGATCAGAAGGACAGCTTCTGTCAGTGCCCCTTTCTCTGTGCCTGGCATGGCTCTTAGGACTGATTTCCAGTTATTGTGGCTTCTCAACCTCCCATCAATCCCCGAAGTAGCCGCTCTTGCCCCCCAGTTTACAGATGGGGAAACTGGGTCTGTCACAAGTGAAGCAATGTGCTCAAGACCATACTGCTCAGCCAGGGCAAAGCCAGGACTTGCCTGTGCATCTCTCAGCTTCCAAAGGCCTGGCTGGTGCCCATGGGCCCATACCTCTCCGCCTTCCATCCCCACCTCCTTCTGCCCCGTCCGTGTTAACCTCGGTCTACTCTGCTGCCATCAGCCTCACTGCCTTGCTTCTCTCCCCCTCCAGCAAAGGGACCTCAACTCCTTTCTGTGGACTATTCGGCGTGACCCCCCGGCCTACCTGTTTGGCACCATCCACGTCCCCTACACCCGCGTCTGGGACTTCATCCCGGACAACTCGAAGGCGGCCTTCCAGGCCAGCGCCCGGGTCTACTTCGAGTTGGACCTGACAGACCCCTACACCATCTCGGCGCTGGCCAGCTGCCAGCTGCTGCCCCACGGGGAGAACCTGCAGGACGTGCTGCCCCGCGAGCTCTACTGGCGCCTGAAGCGTCACCTGGACTACGTGAAGCTGATGATGCCCTCGTGGATGACCCCTGCCCAGAGGGGCAAGGGGCTCTACGCCGACTACCTGTTCAACGCCATCGCGGGCAACTGGGAGCGCAAGAGGCCCGTGTGGGTGATGCTGATGGTGAACTCCCTCACGGAGACCGACGTGCGCTCGCGGGGCGTGCCCGTGCTGGACCTGTACCTGGCCCAGCAGGCCGACAGGCTGAGGAAGAGCACCGGGGCTGTGGAACGGGTGGAAGAGCAGTGCCATCCGCTCAACGGGCTCAACTTCTCCCAGGTAGGCACCTGGCACCCGGCCCCCCAGGCTGGGCAGCCCCTGTGCGCCTGTGTCCTCTTCTGTGTCTTCCTCCTGCAGCTGCCTGAGTCCTGTCCTCCCCCTGAAGGACGAGCGTGAGGCGGCTCTGCAGCTGCCTTGGGGGAGGGGGTGTCTGAAGGCATACGGGCCTGGTTTCTGGACTTGGGGGTCAGAGTTTGGGTGTTGGCTTCGCTCGCAGTGGTGTCAGCGGTGGATCTACACTGCCCACCTGCCGTGCTTGCCTGAGCAGAAAGAATGCCCCTGGGAGCATCAGAATGAAGAAAACAAAAGGAGGGAGCTGCAGGGTTGCCTTTCCCCTGGGTCTCGGGAGCAGGAGGCTGCCCTGAGGCTGTGGTGTGGGCACACCCAGGCCGCCGCATGTGTGCAGAGGACACAGAGAGGGGAACGTGGTGCCTGAGGCTGGGGCCAGTGCAGGTGCACGGAGGCGACCTGGTGTCGATGGCTGCAGTGCGGCTGAAGTCCTCAGACTTCCGCAGAGCTCCGGGCAACCCTGGGATGGCCTCCCTAAGCCGAGAGAAAGCCAGCCAGTATAGTTTCCGGGTTAATAATTTCAGAGAAATGTGTTCACTTAAAGGTTGACAGTTCTGATTTCTGAACCTAGGAGTGGGGGCAGGGAAAAGGGAGGCGCTTAGGAAGTTTAAAGTCTCTGGCTGCCAGAGACTTGATCCAGCAAAATGTCATTAAAAGCCCTGTCTCCATGGGCAGAGGTCACTCGCAACTCACTGGCCCCAAACTCAGTTCTGAGGCCCTGGGAACAATGAGCTCACATCTGTGCCTTGAGAATAGGCTGTCAGTCCTGGGACAGGGCTCTGTATCATGGCTGATGGCTCCTGCAAGGAGGCCCCAAGACTGGGCTTGGGCCTGAGGCCCCTGTGAGGAGGGGCCACGCCTCCCTTAGTTAAGGAGACAGCGCCATAAATTGGCCGGGCTAAGAGCTCTGCCACCGGGACCAGACCTGCTTGCTGCTCCCGAGATGGTGCAAGCTCTTCACCAGGGCAACGGCAGCCCAGCTGAAACCGATCCCCCTTCAGAGATCTCTGGCCTTTGTTTTTCCAGGGGAAATGCAATATTGTCCCCGGGGAGGTAAGAAGCTAGATTGATTTGCCGGCCAAATGAAAGGCGGGTTTGTCGGTTCTCCCGCTGGCGCTCCCATGATTGTGGAGCTCTTACCCAGAGGGCCCCGGTGGCAGGAATATTGGGGCAGTTAGTCACGCCCTGCAGGGTTCTGACTACGCCTGATTCCTTCTCCATGGGGGAAAATCCTGTGCATTCTCTGGCCCAGCGCTGAATCCTCTGAACATACCGGCTTTCTCCCTCTGAAGTGACTTTTCCCTGGCCAGCCTGAGAGCTGATATTATCTGTGTCAGGCTCCCCAGCGCTCACCGCCCATCTCATTTTGGAGGCAGGCTTGTGGGAGGCCTCTCTGTTCAGAAGCCTCACGTCTGGCCTCGATATCTTTTTTAGGCGAGGGAGGTGGGGGATCCACCATCACTCTCAACACCCTCTTTGTACCAGCCACAGAGGAATCTGCGAGAGCCGAAGGGAGCACACAAGCGCTCTGGTTAAACTGCCCCTGACTTTAATCTGTCTCTCTTAAAACAACAAAACTATCTTTCTTCGGGGTCTGGAAACACTGCCGTTCAACCCAATGACGGCTTTGGTAGGTTGAAAACATTTGCTGGAAAGTGTGTGAGGTTATGTTTTAGGAAAAAGTTCCTGAGAGCCATTCATCGGCCAGCGAGGAGCCCGCTGACAGTCTCCAAAGCCCATGTTTGAAGATCAAACAGACTCAAATCTCTGGTTTCAAAAACTCGCCCACTCCATCACCAGTCTGGGCCCACTCTCAGAATCGTTCTTGGGTCCAGCTCCTTGAGAGGGCCGCGGGAAGCAAGTCCCAAACAAGAGAAAACAGGTCTCCTCTTGGTTCCCTAATCTCCACACCCTTCACCACCTGCCAGAGAGTCCGACCCCACTAATTTGTCCTGTTATCATTTCGGAGCAAGGTGATGAAATCTCTCCACCATCCCTGTGGGCAGCCCTGAGCTCAATGGCAAGGGGAGGGATTCCAGAGCCTGCGTGGATAGGGTCGTTCAGGATCTCCTACCCCAAAGTCAGAAATGCAACAGCCGTCTCAGTAAAATCATAGGCGCGCGTGCACAGTTTGATATGAACATCTGTGATGCATTATTGTAGCAAAATATCTGTTAAGTGCATCAGATTTTTATTTTTTCTTTTCTCTCAGCATTACTGTTATTGCAAAATATTTGGGGGGGGGGGAAGCAATGAGAAGGGGAGTAGGAGCCTTAAAAGAGTGTGCTGTTTTGTTAAGACCTGCGATTTTAGTTTGAATTTGAGCATTTCTCAGATTTTTGTATTTTTCTTGCTAAGCGGAGAAAGGTAGTTCACGTTTGGGGACTGTGAGGTGGAGGAACCGCTGAAGAGTCTCTCTCACCTTTGCCCCGCTCAGATGGTGGGGCTCGGGGCTCGGGTCTCTGATTTCAATATAAACGGAGAGTGCTAAACTCAGTATCACCAGGAGTGTGCTGTGTGACCTTGGGCCGGTCAGTTCCCTTCTTCGAGCCTTGTTTTTCCCATCTGTGAAATGAGACACCAGGATGAGGTCATTATCCCAGCCTCTTCCAGCCCTGACATTCCGCGGGACGGTTATAATCAATTCCACGTGCCTGGCGCCCTGCAAGGAGCTCCGTGTGCTTTCCACGGTGTTGGATGCTCACAGCCCTGTAGTTTCCTAAGGTGGGCACTCAGAAAGGTTGGATGACTTGTCCAAGGTCACAGGGCTGATAAGGAGTAGAGCCAACAGAGCCATCTGCCTGATTCTAAACGAAGGCTGCACACTTCCTGCCACCCTGTGCTGACTAGGGATTTCGTATCCTCCTGCAATCCTTCCTTCTATCCTTTCTGCTGTTTCTTTCTCCCCTTTGGGACTTGAGGGCTTAAAAGTTGACGTCTTAGAGAATTTATACTTAGAAATGCTTTCCTTTGGCTCTAAGGCTGGAGTGGGAATGGTGAAGGCAGGACCTCTAAAGATTTCCCTGATGTGTTACAGGCAGTAAAGCATGGTGGGCTGAGAGAGGAGAATTGCCTCTGGATTTCAGTCCCAGCTCTGGCTCTAAAACCAGTGACTTGTACATAACTTTGGTGTTCCTGTCTATCACATGGGGCAGTAGTGACCAGCCTTTCATAACTGAGCTGGTTTTGTGAGGACATGACTCATGGGAGCTTACTGAGTGGGTAAAATGACTCCTTAGATGTAGGTCCTGTGCTTGAAGAAGAGGCTGGGCTCCCGGACCTCATCTCTGTCCTGCTGGCCCCCTCTCTCAACAGTCTTGCCCACTGCCCATCCTTTGTTGAACAGAGTAAAGCTGGACTAATAAGGGATGTTGGTGGCCCGGCCCTCAGGGGATGCCTGAGCCTTTAGTCCTGATCTTGTGACCATCTCGGGACCTGCAGATTTCGATCAACACTGCCTGCCGCCTCTAGGGACTGGTTGGTATCAGCTGCCACCAGCTGGCCAGGCTGATTAGGAGACCTCCTTCTCCCTCTAGGGGGCCTCAGTCCTCCCCACCCATTCGGAGGAGGGCCCGGGATGAAAAGACCTCTAAATTATGTGGTTACCGGAAGCATAATGAGAAAACAAGGACCCTGCCATTCTGTCCCTTACTTATTTTTGACAAACATGTGACAGCTCTCATCCAATGTATGCAGAGGCGGAACACTTGGGCCTGGCTGCCAAGGGTGACAAAACTGGGTGTTTGTAAACTTCTACAGCCCCCTCACTAGGAAGTCAGAAACCACAAAATCAGCATTTATTGAGCTCTGTCAGTCTACAGGGGTTGTGTTAGATCTCCTAAGTATATCATCTCTAAACCTCACAGAGATGCAACAAGACGTAGCATCATATCTCTTTCACAGACAATAAATCGAGGCCTAAGAAGATTAGGCCATTTGGCTATGATTACACAGACAGGCCAAGTGGACCGGGGTCGAAACGCAGGTGTGTCTGACGCCCGAGTCCACGCTTTTCAGGCAACTGGGAGCTTTTTGCTTTTAACAGTCAGAAGGCATTATCTGGGGGTGTGAAGTGTGTGTGTTGGCGTAGTGGGAGATCATCATATCTTGTTTAAAAAATAAAATGCATGTATAGAGAGAGATAATTGGAAAGTGCTGACACTGATTTCCCCCGAGCTTATAAATGGGGTCTGAAGATGAGTTTAAAATAAGCATGCCCAAAGACATCCTCAGCTTTCCACGGGGCTGTTGTGAAGACAGTACTCCTAACACAGGCTAAGCAGGCGCAGTTGAATAAAGAAGGGTCTCCTTGGTTTATAGTCAGAGCTCCTATATCTATACTCTGCAGAGCCAGCACATATTATTAGGTGCTCAGTAAGTATTTGGAGAATGAATGAATGAATGATCAGAAACCATGACCTGACCATCCCTGCCTCCCTTCCTTCCACCATCCAGCACTGCTGTATTTATGTATGTGCATATGAAGCAAGGCTGCATTAGCTACAGTGAAGAGCCCCCTCCTTGAACTTTAAGAACTCCTACAAGACATGAAATGTGGAAATCATCAAGCGGGTCATTCAGATACAAAGCAGGCTCCAGCCCTGACCCAGTCCTACCTTGACGGTGACTACGGTCTAGTTCGTTTCCCTCTCCGGGCCTTGGTTGCCCGCTCTGTCCCATGAGAGTGTGGCTAGATTTCTGGGCTGGCCCAGTTATGACTTTTGCAGTGGTGCTCGTCTTTGGCCCCCCTATCTCGGAGGTCCTGAGATGCTGAACCAGAGTTCTCCGCAGTGGGGAGGGGCTGGCAGGCGTGTCTTTGTTAGGCTGCTGCTGATACCTACTTGTTCAGAAGCCCGTTGGTTCCGGCAGGTGATCCTGCTGCAGAGCAGAGCGGCCAGCCTGTCTCGGCACAGTTCGCTGGACACCTGCCCAGCTGGGAGCCTTTCCTCCATTAGGACTCCTTTCGTTCAAGCAGAGCATCTCCGTGTCTGTGGGGCCAGTGGCGACCTGGGAACAGCCTAGTGTCTTTCTAGCACAGAGTTCACCGCCTAGCCAGGGCGAGTAGGTATTGTTGGTCCTTTGGTACAGCTATGGAAACCTAAACTTTAGGCTCTCCGGTGTCCTGGCTTTCCACACCTCACGTGGAGAGCCTGTCCCCCTTTCTCTTCCCATCCATCATACAATTCCATCTTTCAGAACCCATCTCTTATTTCCGGTTCTCTAAGCATGTCCATTCCCAAGTCTCCTGCCCTCTCAGAACCTCCGTGGCAGCCACAGCAGTGCTCACCTCTGGTTCCTTGAGTCCCCAGCACTAGTTCCTACTGGTGGCTGCCCACCAGATTTGTGTGCCCTCCCGAGTGAAGGGATCAGACACCTCCCCCAAGGCAGCTGGCCACCCCTCAGGACCCCAGATTGTGCTGAGCCCTCTTCTCCCCAGAAGTCACCCAAAGAGTGAGAGCCCCTCAGTCAGTATGGGATCAAAATGAGGTAACTCCAGACCGGGGACTGGGAAATAGGCTTCTTCCGGCCCCGCCTTCGCCCTGTGCTCTGCAGCCTGCCACACCCACTGTCTGGGAGCTGTTCAGCAAATGCCATCATCACATGGTGTGGAAGCCCCACTGGGGACCCCCTAGCGTTGACTCCTAGGCATGTGTAGTCTCGGATTCTTTCTCTATCCCGAGAGCTGTTTGCAGAGTGCCCCTGCTGGCATGGCAGGCTCTGCTCTCTGACCTGGTCAACTCAGACTTTCACGTTCCATATATTAACAGACTGGTGGGGAAAACACAGACACACATGTACGGGATGGCTTAGGTGCCTCCTTTGAAGGAGGGGAGGCCATAAAGCTGGAGGGGACCAAGATGTCATGAAATTGTCTAGTCTCAAAATCAGAAGTTCACAGCATGAAATCTTCCAGACGGACAGAATCTCTGATTCCTCACCCGGGACTTGGAAGCTCAGGGAATCTAAGAACGGTGAAATCTTAAGAACGTTAGGCTCCGAGGCATTTTGGGACTCTAAGAATCTTTACATTGTGAAATCCTAGCCTCTCCACTTTGAAGAACTTTCAGCACATAGACACAGACTTCGAAAATCTTAGAGCTGGAAGGGACCCGTTCTCAAGAATTCCAAGAAGCCCCATCCGAAAACACATCGATCTCCTTCCTGCCACACACCCGCCAGCCAATCCCAGGCCCGAGACGGAAACCCTGAGTGGTGAGGCCTTTTGTGACAGATAAAAATGGGAGCGTGCCTTTGTTAATAGTTCCCATTTGGACATCACTCAAAGCCAGGAAGAGGTCGCCTGGTAATGCAGCTTTCAGAGGGAGGAAACTCAAGAATGCGATGAGCGCTGCAGCCTGCCAGCCAAACTGCCGACATTTTTTCCCCTCCAGTTCGCTTCTAAATATTATCCACTTCGCTCCCTTTTATCTCCCATCACTGGCTCTCTGTCCACCCACTTAATCCACAGGCAGCCGGTGGCCCAACCTTCAGCTCGGCTTGGCAGCCGCGAAGCCGTCTGGCCACGGAGCCTCTCCTCCAGGACCCGGGCTTTTAGATCTGCGCTGTGTGTCCGCTGGAACACAACGCTGTTGTCCCGATTGGAAGCCCCGTTGCTTGTGCTGGGCCCCCTCCCTCTGCAGGAATTTCCTCCTTTCCTCTTCCACTGCTGAATCCTCTGAGAATGTCCAGGCTCACAGCTCAAAGCCGTCCCTCCTCCAGGAAGCCTTCCCAGCATACTCCTGAATCTACTCTGCTTGGGAAGATTTGATCCAAAGCTTTTCTTGACGCCTCAGCCACATATATGCTTTCCCTCCATGGAATATTTTTGTGGAGTTTTATGATATTCTTTCAGCACACATATATTTGACTTTATATGATAATGATTACTGAGGCAGTGTTTTCTTTCCTAAGAGACTTGGATTCAAAACCTCGTTCGAAATATGCGTACAATTGACTACAAAATTATATGGAAGGTGTTCCAGGTCTGAAGTTGGGGCTTTGTGGTGCGTTCTGTGGTTGGGATGTTGGCAGCTCTGGATGCTAACAGGGGCTGGGCCTCCATCTTCATCGAAAGCCCACAGACTTCCCACCTGAGCTATGTAGACGCACACTGCATGGCCGTTGGCCTCTGTGGTCGGGATTCTGTAGCATCCATGGGTCCCTCGTGGACTGATCTTGCTCCAGCCTGGAACACGCTGTTGTTTCCTCTTCCTCATCTATTACTTGCAAACAAAGACTTCTTTTTTTTTCTTTGTACTCCTCGGAGCCCACATGAGACTCTCCAAGTTCACCTCATCCTCCCACTTTGTTTTCATGTTTAGATGTTTAATCTCACTCTTTACTTGCAGCAGCACTGACCTGCTGTAGTTCTCCCTCCCTCCCTGCCTCTCACGCATGACCCTGGTCACGCCTCTGTGCATCCGGTTACGCCATTCCCTCTGCCTTCCCAGTTTTTATCATTTGGCTAACTCTTAGCCCTCTGAAGTGGCAAGGGTTCCTGAGGGCAGTCCACTCGAAAAGCCTGGACTCTTCAAACAGACGCCCTTGAGAGCCAGACTCTTATCCATAGCCACCGGATTGCCCTGTCCCCGTGGACTGATGCCCCCTGATCATACCTCAGAAGTGTGAGTTTAGGTGCAAGGTTGGGATTGGCTTTTAGCACTGTGGGCTTTTCCCCTTTCATTTATTTATTTTTTTATTGAGGTATAATTGACATAACATTGTATTTGTTTCAGGTGTACAAGGTAATGACTCTCTATTCGTATAATATTGCAAAATAGCATTATGTTTTATAAAAGGATTGGGGTTTGGGGGCATCTTAGTCTGCCCTACCATTTAAAATACCATCAGCTGAGCAGCTTAAATGATAGAAGTTGACTTCCTCACAGGTCTGGAGGCTAGAGGTGTGAGGTCGGGCACCAACATGGCTGGGTTCTGGTGAGAGCTTCTGACTTGCAGACAGCTGCCTTCTCACTGTTTCCTCCCCTGGCAGGGGCGGCAAGGGTACATGGGGGTAGGTGTGAGAGGAGGCTGAGTGACAGCAAGTTCTCTGGGGTCTCTTCATATAAGGGCACTAATCCCATCATGAGGGCCCTGCCACCGTGACCTCTTCTAAACCTAATTACCTAACAAAGTCTCCATCCCCAATTAGCATCATAGCTAGTGGTGTTAGGTCCTCAATGTAGGAATGGGGCACCAGGTGGGGACACACAAACATTCAGTTCCCAACAGTAGGTGAGTTGTACCTGGGTCACCTTGAAGGCCTGACTACGCTTGAAAAGAGCCAGAGGGTCACTAAACTAGGTTTATACAAGTCAGAGCCTTGGGGCCATCTCTGGGTGGCATGGACATGGCAGTCTCATCAGTAGCACCTGCTGCTGGAGTCTTCCGTCCCTGACTAGGCGAGGTGGCTTCCTTGGGGACTCTGTAGGCTTTCAGCTCTGTACCTGACCACCATCTCCCTCCCCTGCAGGCAATACAAATATTTCCCTGCCCCGAGTGCTGAGACCCTATCACCTTGTATTCTTGAGGTTCTTCTCCCTTTATTTCCCATTGTGTCAGGGACAAGCATTAACATTTACTTCTCATTTGCTCTTTCCTTGTGAGCCCGTGTTCTCTGCATAGAGCTCCCACCACCTCTGTCATTCAGAGGATCATCCTGGTCTGATTCTACCTTTGAACCAAGAACTAGTTTTCAACAAATTTACACGGCAAGTGGCAGACTCATCTGGGGTGGAGTGGGGGTAGTGGGGAGGGGAGGTGCAGGGCTTCCACTGGAAAGGCTCCCGGAAATGGCCCAGTTCAGCCTAGCGCTTCTTCAATGCCCAGAATCATTGCACTTATTGGGAATGTAAGTAACCTTGAGCTAGTTACATAACCTTTCCCTGCCTCAGTTTCCTCGCCAGTCAACCTCATCCGATTGCTGTGAGGTTAGCTCATTAGTGTAAAGCACTACAGCACAGTGCCGGATATAAAAACTCAGTAAACACTTGCTCATAGTTATTAGTGTACTTTTAAAATAGCATCATTGGGAAAGCTGGGATGGCTCAGCGGGTTAAGCACTCGCTTTGAAGCCCCGGGGACCAAGGATCAAATCCTGGCCCCAGCCCATGCGGACCCACATGTTGAGCTGGGGTGTGCCCCCAGTTCAGTTCTTGCCGGGGCCTATGCGGGAGGCTCCCGGCCCAGTTCCTGCCCTGTGCAGCCCTGTGCCCACCTGTGGAGTGAAACTATGTGGAAAACTAATGTCAACTATGGAGACTGCTCTGGGCCCTCCCACTTCTCTCTGTCTCTCTCTGTTTCTCTCTGTCAAAAATCAATAAAATAAATCTTTAAAAAATAAAAATAAAAATAAAAAATAAAAAAAAATAGCATCATTATATTACAATTCAAAAGCCGTGCTTTAGTTCTTACTGTGTGTCAGACATTGGGATATATGCTGGAGAAACAAAAGTGAACAAGGGAAATGATGCTGTTCGCCGGGTGCTCCCTTTCAGGGTGGGGAGGGGAACGGGCAGAGGTGCCTCACACTCTGGAGATGAGGGCAGATGAGGATGGCTGTGGGGGTCAAGTGGCATGTTGCGGGACTACCAGAGATGCACACTTCCCAGTCCTGGGAAGGTCTGGGAGGGCTTCCTGGAGGAAGCTCAAGTGAAGCTGAGAATTGACAAAGGCATAAAAGTTAGCAGGCAAATGCTGCCAGGTTCTAGGCCCTGGAGACTGGACATACCTGCACCTGAGCCAGGGGTATCTACAGCAGGTACCCACGAGCAGAGCGTGCGGACGGTCCGCCGTGCACGTTGGCTCCTGTCAGCTTGGGCTGTGGCAAGAGGAGGCTGAATGAAACCACCAGAGCCAGGCATCTCTGAGTGCATCCACTTTGTTCCGGCCGCATAGCTGCGTGCCCACCTCCCTGTACTAGATTCTTGGAGTGTACGTGCTGCTGTCCTGCCTGCCCCTTGACCAGACCAGGCGACCTCACAGGTGACTGCAGGCCAGCCCTGCCCCCAGAAGGGGAAGGCACATCGAAAAGATAAAAGCTGAGACCCTTTTCCTTCCTCTTCTATTTAAAAAACTTACCGGCTTCCTCCCTTTTAACATTATTTAAAGTTTTCCGGCCAGTTTTATATCCTGGGGACTTAATGTGCATTCTCGGCTGTTGGGAAAATTAAGCCTCAGGTCCCATTTGAAAGCCTTTTTGAGAAAGGTAGATTTGGCTGGCGGAAAAAGCCTCTTAGAAACCTCTGGGGCTCCTCCTTTAGTCTTAGCTTCCCTTTCTTGAGCTGCTCAGCCTTCAGTTTCAGAAGAGACAAAAGCCTAATTGACAATGATAATTCCAACTGCTTGCAGCTCAGTTTGCAACTTCCAGTCTCACAAGTTCTACCAATCTTCCTCCTGTCCAGACAGGGACACTAGGAGGGGCTGGACCAGTCCCCCTCTACCCCTCAGTGTTCAGACTCCTAGTGGCCCCTGGGGATTTCTCCAGCTGGTGGCTGTAGCATCCACTGGGTGATGGGACACGTTTTAGCACAGACCCCATACTGGGGCTGAGGTGCAGCTTGAAGAGTGGTGGATTGGTCATGGCATGCATGAACTGAGACGGTTTGGGACCTCAGTGGTAATAATGCGTGGTCACTGTGCTTGACCTTGACTGGCCTATTCAGTTGACTTCGCCCGACATAACCCTCATGCCGCAGCTAGCTGGTGGTCTTGTAGGTGATTTTACATTATTCTGCTTCCATCAGGATGGCTCTGTGGAGAGGATGGTGTGGAAGGAATGCAGGAGTCCTGGTGGAAACCTTGTGGGTTGAAGAGGATTGGGGCCCGTGGAGACGGGAGTGGGAGAGGCCATGCGGGGAGGAGGGATTAGACTGTTAAGCAGAAGTGCCTGGATGGAGAATGCAGGAGTCAGGCAAGGGACAGGGTCTACCCTTCCTCCAGTGGCTTCATTCTTTCCTTTTGTTGTACAGCTCCCAATAGAGCCATTGTTAGTTAGTGCTATTGTATGCTAGGCCCCGGGTTTATCACAGTAAATTCCTAAAACAATCCTGAAAGGTAACTCGTATTTCCCCCATTTTGAGGAAATTGATGCTAAGTACTCTGTGCAAAATGATGGAGCCAGGATTTCTACTTGGATCTTTTGCTACCTGAAGAGACAGACTGGACTCGAGTTGGAATTCGGGCTCCATTGCCTTGGCTAGAAGACTGAGGGCCTGTTTCTGCACCTGAAACCAACAAACAAACAAACATGAGGCTTATAGTAGTCTCTACCCCCTCGAGGGTTGTGAGGAGTGAATGAGGTAATAATGCTTGTAAACCACATATCTGGCTACATGGTAAGAGTTAATGAATGGTAATTGTGGTGGGTAGGTTCTGGTCATTTTAATTATTGTTACTGGCCCATTTTCACACTGTCTGTGTCTTGAGGTGAAGCCCATCCCATGGAGACGACAGCTCTGGACCCTCTAGCCGCTTTCGCTGAGCCTCATGCAGAACAGGGATAGAGGTTGGTAGCGCTGATGGGAACGCTGTGGACAGCTTGGAGCATGGTCAGTTTGTTCTGACCATCTGCAGTGTGTAATGTGGGATCATATTCATTCCGGTTCAGATTCCCAGTGATCTCCCGCTGCTACCTGGAGTGGGGACACCTCAAAAGAAGGGGTCCAAACGTGTAGACTGGAGACCTGGCTTGAGGCCCAGCTCTACCACGGGTTAGATCCATGACCTGGGCGACCTCCTCTCAGAGAGTCCTTTCTCTCTACTGTGCTGGTGGCTGGATGTCAACAGCAGTGATGCAGAGTTAGCAGGAGAATTGGGGGATGAAGCCTGGGAAGGGCTATTCGCTCTCAGGCGCTCTGTGCTCTTAGTGCTGGGTGTGCGGATGTTTTCGCTCTTTCCCCCAAAGAGAAATGCCCTGGGAATTGAGTTTGTGATTATGAAGCCGTTCACCCATCCAGTCATTCTTTTGTTGATTTAACAAGCAGCTCTAGGAACTATGCTGTGCCAGGCTTAGTTCCAGGTCATGAATACGGGCATGGCAAGGAAGGGCGGGGTTGAAGGGACCTCAGAGAGGGGGGCTTCGTGGCACAGTGCCAGGGATGGGCTGAGTCCTTCGTGTGCGCTGCCCCACTTCATCTTGATTGCACTCCCTCAGGTACATATTATTTAGCCCAATTTTATGCGTGAGGAAACTGAGGCAGATAGGTCAATTCACTTCCCTGAGGTCACACAGTCAATGAGTGGAGGCTCTAGAATTCAAACCCTGGGAGTCCAGTTGCAGACCCAGTGCCCTCAGCCTCTCTGCCTCTAATGAAAAGGCACTGGAGCCTGCATGGGGACAGTGGGGACCGTGGGCTGGCAGTATGAAAGACTGGGAGGGGCAGCGAGTTGATAGACTTCTGCTCTTTGCTCCTGAGGAAGGCTTGGGAAGGAGAGAGTGAGGTGGTCTGCTTGCCAGGACCTAGGGTGAGGAAGAGTGTGACAAGAGAGGCTGTGGTGGGCACTGGCAGCGGCAGGTATGGCAGGGCAGGCTGAAGGCCTAATAGAAGTGGAGGCCGTCAGTTTGTAAGAGCACCAGTCTGCATGGCTGGAGTGCTTCTCTGCAAAGCTCTCTCGTGTGGGTGCAGGAGTTGGGGTAGGTGACAGAGGGCCACCAGCCCTCCAGGACCAAGGAGTCCCTGCCCAGTT
Source organism: Craseonycteris thonglongyai (assembly GCA_004027555.1). NCBI lineage: Eukaryota > Metazoa > Chordata > Mammalia > Chiroptera > Craseonycteridae > Craseonycteris > Craseonycteris thonglongyai. The sequence continues at coordinate 66,031 of PVKE010000169.1, forward strand.
TGCTACCTGTCTGTCATTGTTAAGCCCTGACCCTGAGCCTCCATCCCTATGGCCACGGTGACTGTGCAGGGACTTGGGTCCTCTGGAGGTTGAAGGGAAGCTACCAAGATGGGTGAGACTGCATCCTTGTGCAGGAGTTCCCTTTGCTGGTGACGATGCTCGATTTCTATTCGATAAGTAGACTTCCCCTCCTTAGGAGGAGCTGGCTTGGCCAGGTGCTCATACCTACACTCAGGCTCTACTTAGCAGTATAATGCCACCTGCGCTCAATATTGAGGGCTGTTCCCTGGGCTCAGAAGAAGCACCATGTATGGGGGCTGATGGTGATACTGATCCAGGTGGAGGGACTGTCCTTACGTGTGGAGAATGCGCGCAGGTGAAACGAGTCTAAGGAATTGGCCGTAGAGGCTTGTGCGCCACACGGTGGAAGCCTTGGAATCCACGTGAAGAAGCTGGTGCTTGATCCTGAGTGCACTGGGGAGCCATTGCCCCCCACTCCTGTGTTCTGTAATCCAGTCAGCAATCAAACTGGAGCATCTCCTGGAACTCTCAAGCCCCTGGGCTGGAGGAAGGAGCTGCCATACGAGGGTCTTTTCTACCATCAGACCCAGGATGCTCTCACTGCTGGGCCAGAGGAGGTGGACTCTCTACTTCTGGAACAGGAACTCGGGGGGGAGGTGTGTGTTGTGGGGGGCTTCTCTTAAAAACTAGATCATATAAGCAGTCTGGTGGCTGAATGAGAGCAGTGGTAGTTAAATCTATTCTAAGGCCTCTAGGGAGGGAGCCTGAGACCCCGCGCCCCATTTCTATTCTAAAGGAGCTACTGAAGGATAACATATTCCTCCTGCATTTCATGTGACCCACTTGATGGCAGATTTAGGGGATTCCACCTGTTCAAAATGGGGTGGGCTGAGGCAGGTGGTTCCCGAATGCTCCCCAGTGAAGCTGGGGGTGGGAGGACCCATGGCCGTGACTGGTGTGTAGTTGTAAGAGCCTGGGCTGGCTTCAGCGGCAGGAACCCAGGCAGCCCCTCCCCTCTCTGAGCCCCCTTAGTGGGTATGAGTACGTGGTAAACCAGAAACCACTCCTCACTACTACAGAGCCACTTTCTAAGCTGGCTCTGACCTTACAGGAAAGGGGCATTTTTTTATTTTATTGTCTTTTCTGTGTTTATGTGTCTGTCTCCTCCACAGTCTGATGTTTGAGGGCAGGAACCTCATCTAATGAGTCTGCGTTGGCCTAGAAGCCTGGATCCGAGGACACGCTCAGGGATGCTGTGGGTATTAGCTATAAAATTACTGGTCATATCTACACATTATCGCCTGAGTATCCGGGTGGGAAACAGAAAGCCCCCAACCGCCCCCTGCATGGTTCCCAGATTTCCAGATGTCTGGTTCTAGGAGGGCGCCTGCATGTGCCCCTGTGGCACCCAGGTGTTTGATTTTGGTGACTGTGGCCACTGAGCATCTTTCTCCGCATCGCGTTCCCACCGTCTCCCAGGGGGACTGTGGTTCCCTGCTCATCCTTCATTCCCACAGGGTCCCTGAGGGCTCCCGCGGGGCTCCCCCTGTGGGTGGGAGACACTTTCCTTGGGATTGGAGGCATCTTCCCAGCCCTCCTCCTCGACCCCCTTCCTCACACGTCTGTGTTTTATCCAGGGCACGGATCAGAGCTTCTGTTTGCTGGTCATTCCGTGATCCACACACAATATAAATGAAAGCTGCTAAAACCAATAAATTCAAACCATGTGTGGGCACCGGGGAAGAACAGGGACGTCAGAGGGCTGTGTTGTGAGGTGGCTTCAGTGCTGAAGCCCGGAGCTGATTTGTATATGAGAAAAGTAAATATCCAGAGTGGTAAACAGCCCTGGGTCTCTCATCATCGCTGGGATTCAAAGGCATTTAATAGGAACACCCACTGTCTGTCTCTTGTAAACAAAGCGAGATTCTCTGTGTGTGCTGACCTAAATTCTGCATTTTCGTCTTTGGGAAAGCCAGCCAGTCATTCTAGCTGGGAGACCGCAGGCAGGCTGGGCGGTCGGTTGGGTTGGGTTGCCTTCTTTCTGGTTTTGGCACTTTTGCTTTGCATGGGGCCATCTTTACATCACTCTTTGGCCTTAGAGCAAATGGGGTGGGTGGCCATTCTCACTTCTGTCCCGATGAGGAACACAAAGCCCAGAGATGTAAATCGGCTTGCCTAAGATCACACAGCAGATCCAACTTGAACCAGGACACCCCCTTCTCTCCGCCTTTAGAATCCTCTACTTGTTCATTTCTTTTTTCCGTGAATGGTACCTCTGTTCTCCCTTACTCAGAATCCCAGAAACCTCCTCTTGCTCCTTCCTCTTTTCCTCTCCTGCCATTGTCTCCTGGAGCCAGCCTTCCTCAGAGTCCTTGCTTCCTCTTTTATTCCCCCCACCCCCATTTATTTCTGTCATACAGGCCATACTTGTGTTCAGAAAGGAGCCCCAGAAAAGGAGCCAGACAGTCATGGGCTTGGGGTTCTGGGTTCTCTGTCAACTGTGACTTCTAACACGTTCCTGCTCTGGGCCCTGCAGTTCTCACATATGTGTGTATAATGGGGACAAAGTACCTACCTTCTTGGGATGGTTGTGAGGATCAGTGGAGTTCACCTGTGTGAAAATGCCCAGCCTGCTCAGTGACTCTTCAGGTAGCCTCCTAGTTGTACATTAGGAATGAATTAACCTTTAAAATTGCATCATTCCAAATATATAATGCACAGGTATGCAAATGAGTACACATGAAACTGACAAAACCTCAACTACATAGTGGCTTATATCGATGTCAATTCCTGATTTTGATATTATTATATGAGGTACTTATGTAAGATGTCACCATTGCGGGGGGGGGGGGGGAGCTGGGGGAGGGGTATTATTTTTTACAATTGTGTGAAAATCTACATTGATCTCAAAATAAAACATTTCATTAAAAATTAATTAACCTTCCCAACACACTCCCACTTCTGTGTCCGCTGCACACCAGACACTCCTCTAGGTACTAGGCATTTCTCCATGAGCACAAAGAAAGACGTTCCTTCAGCTCTTCGCTCAAAGCCAGTCTCCCCACCCCGTGGCCACCCCCATTTAAACCAGTCTTTCTTTTCTGCCTTTTCCTCCATATCACCTGTCATCATTTGCAATTTCACATATTTTATTACGGTACTTATTTTGTTTATTGCCCTTCAACCCATCACTAGAATGTCAACTCCCTGAGAGGAGAGATTTTTGTCTGTGTTATCTGTCTCCTTAACACCTAGAACATGACATGCCTGGCACATGGAAGCCATTCAGCTCATGTTTGTTGAAGGACCCAGAGGTGACAGGCAAGAAGCAAGTTAGGGTGGGGTAAGTGCTAGAGGAAAACAAAGCAGAGGAAGGACTTGGTAAGACAGTGGAGGAAATATCATTTGGATGGATCTTAGAGTTTTCTGGAAACCTCGCAGGCCTCCCTGTTGTATTCAGAGTGAAGTCCTGGCTTCTTAGATTATAGTGTATTCATTAATTCCCTCTTCCTTTGCTTTTAGCCATTCACCAGATGTGTCTTTGAGCTTGACTATATGCAGGACCCTCTAGATTGGGCTGAAATAGAAAAGGATCTTGCCCCCAGGAGGCTTAGGGAGCTGGGACAGGAATGCAAGCAGCACAGGAAAAGGCGGGATGAAGCCGGAAGTGAGCTAAGTCAGTGTGCTGGGGGAGGGGCTCTGAGAAGGGCGAGCTCACTTGTGGCCCAGACATTTGGGGGAGGCTCCAGGAAGCAGGTATTAGTGGTTCTTGGCCTTACAAGTCTGAGAGGACCTCAAGGCCTTTTCTGGCCTGGCCCCTAGCTCAGCCTGCCGACTTACTCTTCCATGGCTCCCCTAGGGCACATGGCAATGCTAATCAAACTGTGCCCTGCAGGTAGTCTGGGACACCCAGGCTCTGCTCATGCTGTGACCTTCTTCTTCCTCTAAATCCTGTTTCCTCTACTAGATCCAGCCTGGCCCTTCCTGCAGGAAGCCTTCCTTGATTGCCCCAGCTCTGTGCCATTTGCAGTTCGTACTACTCCATTGACCCCTTGGAACAGTCTTGTGTTGGACTAGCTTTACTGTGGGTGGGACTTGAACCCCGATCTAGGACAGGAGCCAACTGCTAAGCCAGACCCAGGCTTGGGTACACAGTAGGCCTTCCTCAGTGCTGGTGGCCGGGTGGACTTGACAACAGGAAAACGACACTCACCCTCAGAGAGGGCAGGATTTGTTCTGTTTGTGGCTGACTAGGGCGCCTCGGTTTTTGAACCACTGGAAGTTCAGTTGGAGGAGGGCTAAAGGCTGCTTTACAGTGTTTCAAACTGTGTTGTGAAGAAGCGAAGGCTGCAGACAGTGTGGTCCAGCAGTGCTCAGCTTCAGGAACTCGTCCCAGGAATTCCTCAGTGTTGCGACATCACGCTGGGTGCTCAGTATGTTCTAACAAAAGCACATGAAAATACCTTTGCAGCCTCTGCTGCTCTCCAGTCATCCACCCGACACATGTGCTTTTTAAATAATTCTTTTTATTTTAGAGCACTTTTTGATTTACAGAATTATTGAGATCGTCCAGAGAGTTCCCCATACCAGTTCCCCCTGTTTTGGCACTTACAGGAATGTGATACATTCGTCACAGTGAATGAACTGATCTGTTACTATTAACTAATGTCCATACCTCATTCATATGTCCTCAGTTTTCCCATAATGTCCTTTTTCTGCTCCAGGACCCCTTCCAGGATTTCCCAGGACTGTCATTTCTTTTTCAAGTCCTCTTGGCTGTGACAGTTGTTCAGACTTTCCTTGGACTTGATTACCTTGACATTGAGCACCAATCAGATATTTGTCCTTCAGTTGGGATTTGTCTGATTTTTTCTTGTGACTAGATTGGGGTTATATGTTTGGGGGAGAAAGATCAGAGATAAAGTGTCATTCTGCTCATATGAACCGTACCGACCATCCACGTGACTTAACACTCTCGATATTAACCTTCATCATTGGCTGAAGCACTTAGTCAGGTTTCTCGACAATAACATTGCTCTCCCCGCCCCCATGTTCCCACACTGTGCACTGTGGGGAGAAGTCACTGTGAGCAGCCCAGCCTCACAAGTGGGGAGTTTTGCTCCCTCTCAATCTATGTGCTTTGAATGTTCGCTATGTGCTTGGCACTGTTACAGATGCTGAAAAGATAGCCATAAACGAGGCAGAAAAGAACCTTTTACTGCATGGATCTTTCATTCAAATGAAGGTTTAACAGTGAATCACTAAGTCATTTTAGAGTATGATAAGGAGTGTAAAGAAAAGGCAGTAAGTTAGAGAGGGACCAGGGTGCTGGGGCGGGGAGCAGGGAGCAGCTTTTTGGAGAAGGTGGCGTTCCAGCTGAATCCCGAGGGGTGAGGAGAAGACAGCCAGGGACACATTCCGGGCAGAAGGAGCAGCAGATGCCAAGGCCCTGAGGCCTGTTTACGGAACAGAAAGGATGTCGTGACTGGGCTCCGGTGTGTATAGAACACTGTCAGGAGATGGAGCAGCGAGGAGGTGGGGCGAGATCTTGCGAGGCCTCCAGATCATAAGACAGCATTTGGATTTTATTCCAACAGTGGGAGCCATTGGTTTGAAGTGGGGGAGACCTGGTTTGCTTTTAAGTATAGAAGTTGGCTTAAGCTGTGGTGTGCAGGATGGGTTCTTGGGGGTGAGGGCGCAGGAAACGAGGAGGCCAGATTGAGTGCTGTTGGAATAATGCCAGTGGAGCGTGATGGTGGCATGGACCTGGTGCGGAGCAGGTAGAGGCAGAGCTAGTAGCGCCTTTGATGAAAAGAGATCAGAAAACTGGTGTGGTGCTTGCATATTTTTGTTCATGGTGGTATCATTCAATGAAATTAGGGAGGGGAAGCTGGGGTGGCTCAGTGGGCTAAGCACTCTCTTTGCAGCTCCAGGGAGCGAGGCTCGAATCCCAGCCCCTGCCTGTGTCAACCCATATGCTGAACTGGGTGAGCTTCCTGTGTGGGAGGCCCCCAGCCCAGTGCAGACCCCGCCCACCTGTGTGGAACAAAACCATGTCAAAAACTAAACTTTGTTTTCTTTTCTTTTTTATATATATATTTATTTATTTATTTATTTATTTTGACAGAGAGAGAGAGAGAGAGAGAGAAATACAGAGACAGAGACAGAGAGAGAACTGAACTGGGGGAGCTCCCAGTTCAGCATATGGTTCCGCACGGGCCGAGGCCGGGATTCGATCCCTGGTCCCCGGCGCTGCAAAGTGAGCGCCCAACCCACTGAGCCATCCTGGCTTCCCCTCAAAAACTAAAGACATACATCTATGGAGACTGCTCTGGGCCCTCCCTCTTCTGTCTATGTCTCTCTGTCTCTGTCAAAAACAATAAAATAAATCTTTAAAAAAATGAAATTGGGGAGGCTGAAGTAGGAGCAAGTTTAGAAGGTAAAAGTGGAAATACTGTGGGTTCATGAGAGAAGTGCCACCAGAATCCTATCTTCTGGCCCCATTCTTAGCAGCCCCTTTGGGGGACATCACTGACCTGGAAGGATTGGAAGCATGTTCTGTTCATGGATTCAGATGCCTCCTCTTCTCAGTAGTCCACACTGCTGTAGTACGAGGTGCAGGTGGCGGATGTCTGTGGCAGGCGGTACACGCGTGAAGAGTGTACCAGTCTCCCAGAGGCCTTGCCACCTGCTGCTCCCTTGGGGTGTGTCCCGGGCACCAGGCAGGATACCTTCCTGCTTCTCCCAGTGCTCAGCCCAGAGCAATTAGCGTTTTTCTTTCCCAGCTGCCATTAGATAAACATTTATTGGTTTGTGTTGTAGCTACAGGAAAGTCAGTCAACAAGGATTTATTCAACACCAGCTACTGTGTGATGCTGTCGTAGGCATGAACCATGGACCCTGTGTAGGTGGGAAGGGGCAGAGTGTGGGTAGCCTGTTCAGACATGTGCAGTTTTGCTCCGGGAGAGAGGACTCCTGTCCCCACGGATGCCTGGAGGCAATAGAAACAGCCATAAATTTGAAGGCCATGTGGCCAGGATTTCTGTTAGGGAATTAGAGGGAGAAAGGGTTGAGAGGTAAAATGATGGCCCATAGGGCAGCACAGGGTCAGCATAGGTGCTCAAAAACTATCTGTTGGATGAGGGAGTGATTGGAAAGTAGGTTGACACCACTGCCTGGTGGGGGTGGAGGGGGCTTCAATACAAGGACCAGGAAGTCAGGGTCTCCTGTGGGCTAGGGGGCTGGGCGGGAATCACCACAGGGTACAGCCAGTGCCTAAGGAAACTGGACACAATGGGATCCTGAAGAAAGACTTGAATTTCTAGCCAGTATTTTATTTATTGTAATAATAGTGATTCTGCTAAAATAATTATTTTTATAACTACTTAATGGGCATTCTTTTTGCTAGGAAGGCACCATCAGTTCCACACGTGGCCCGTTCTGTATGTGATTAGAGGTTACTGACTGGGCCTTCGCTGGCCTGTGTTATTTGGAGGGTTTGTTGTTTTCTTATAGCATTGGCCTCTCTGGCTAGTCCACCTCACTGTTGGCTCTTTAGTCTGTCTGTGTACCACGAGATGCCACAAAAGCACAATCTTTGACAAGGTAAATACGCCAAATCCTTATTGTAACATTTAATCACTTAGGGAGGTTTCGCTCTAGTGTGGGGGTGGAGGGGTGGTGGGAATGGAAGAAAAGCCCAGATTGCTTTGATTAACTGCATTTTTCTTTCTGGGTGAATGGGAAGGCTTTGGTGGAAATCTTAGTCACTGAAGCTGTTTCCAGGAAAGAGTGAGAGAAGTGACTGGGGAGATTTTGGAGTCGTGGTCAGCAGTACTGAGCACCTGTAGTGGGCAAGGTGCTGGGCCAGGTGCTGTCAGGGCACACTGGAGGAAGGCACCTGTCTTCTCTGTTAGAACATGTGTCTGGGAGGCGGGGCATTGGGGCCTGCAGGTCTACCTAGCACGAGGTGGACCTCAGTAAATTCTGGTTGAATGCTAAGCCTTTAGCCACCTGGTAATTCATTGTTTTAGGGATTCAGATTGGTGAGAGATCACTTCCAACAGATTCATTAGCCTGGGCATCATAGAAGAAATGGTGTTCAGTAGATGCTTTTCTCCACTTACAACGGCATGCAGGCGTATGATTTCCTCGTGTACTGCGTGGTCGTTTCTCTCCTCTTTGGGGACGAGAGAGCTGGTACTCAGAGGGTTAAGAGCTTCGGTCATACCAGCAGCAGTGCAGGGCCCTGTCCCTTGTATCCACAAGTCTGGCTCAGTCAGGGTCTGTGGTGGTATTCCTACAAATAGCAGCTTTTCAGTGTCTATGTATTGATTGAGTGCAGTAGTTTAGGAGTACTGTGTTGGAGGCCCTCAGACAGTAGGATGTGTAGCCACAAATTACATAAACACAGGCCTTCCGTTTCTAATACCTGATTTTTTTCACTGTACTGTCCACTTTCACTAGGCAGAGATGGGGTATTAGATTAGATTACTGCTCAAAAATATTCGCTCCATAGGGAAGCCAGGATGGCTCAGTAGGTTGAGCGCTCACTTTGTAGCCCCAGGGACTGAGGATCGAATCCTGACCCCGACCTTTGCGGACCCATATGCTGAACTGGGGAGTGCCCCCAGTTCGGTTCTCACTGGGGTGAAGACCCTGGCCCAGTTCCTGCCCTGTGCAACCCACTCCCACCTGTGGAATGAAACTATGTGGAAAAAGCAATGATGTTCAACTATGGAGACTGTTCTGGGCCCTCCCCCTTCTCTCTGTCTCTGTATATCTCTCTCTGTCCAAAACTCTAAAAATAAATCTTTAAAAATAAATAAATAAATAAATAAATAAATATTCGCTCCCTGCCTCCCCCTTCCCCGAGCCTGCGGTGAGGCAAGATTTGGCCATGTGACTTGTTTGGCTTCTCAGTGGGCAAAGTGTACCTACTCTTTGTGCCTCCTGGACTTGGGCTCTGTCATGTGATATGCTTTGGCCAACAAGACATTAACAGACCTGAAGGGGACAGAACTGACGCCTCTGTCACCACCACAAGAAGTGATGCCTCCCTGTAGCAGCTGCTGTTCCAGCTCGGATCTCAGAAAGAACGCAGCAGACCCGAGCCCAACCCACAGTGCAGGGCCAAGCTCAGGCGGACACACGGCCTGAACTCACCCAACCCAGCCTGGCCCATCCCCCGCTGACCCGCAGTGAAAATAAGTAGTTACTGCTTTGAGCCACAAAGCCTTGCGGTGGTTTGTACCACAGCAGTAGCTGACTGGTAAGATGACAAGGACATCTCATGCAGGGGCCGGCCCCTAACATACTTTAATGGAGGGAAAGAAGGAGTGAGGGACAGGAGATGAGGCTGGAAGTCTAGGTTTCAGTTCCAGCTCGGAGGGTCTTGAATGTCAGTGTGGGGAATAGGATCACCTTCTACAGAGAGGCAGTGCGAGATGTCGAAAGTTGCTGAGCCCTGAGGGCTGAGATCCAAAGCACCTATAGAGGGGTAGATTTGGAAGTAAGTGCAGAATGGTTAACACAAGAGGAGAGGCGACTAATGTCAAAGGACCTATTAGAAAACTGCTATTAATAATTGTGCTGGGAAAGCTGGGATGGTTCAGCGGGTTAAGCGCTCTCTTTGAAGCCCCGAGGACCAAGGACCGAGGATCGAATCCCGGCCCCGGCTCATGCGGACCCACATGCTGAGCTGGGGTGTGCCCCCAGTTCAGTTCTTGCCGGGGCCTATGCGGGAGGCTCCCAGCCCAGTTCCTGCCCTGCGCAGCCCTGTGCCCGCTTGTGGAGTGAAACTACATGGAAAACTAATGTCAACTGTGGAGACTGCTCTGGGCCCTCCCCCTTCTCTCTGTCTCTCTCTCTCTCTGTCTCTGTTTCTCTCTGTCAAAAATCAATAAAAATAAACCTTAAAAAAAATAATAATAATTGCGCTATGACTGTACCCCAGAGCCTCGCACCAGGCCCCTTCGATCATAGGTACTTCCTGCATATTTGTTGATGAATGTATAACAAAATTGTCCAGGGGGTTGATAATGAGAACTTAGACAATGGAAGCCCATGATAATTCAACTCTTCACCCATTCATTCGTTCAGCAATGTTTGTTGAAGTTTTACAGTGTGTGAGTACTTGAATCGGGGCCAGGGCTGGGCAGAGCCTCAGGGGAGGTCTATAGGATTATTCCCTGTACATTTTGGAAGAGGGGTCAAGCTGATAAGGAGCAAGGGCTGCAATGTGAGAGAGGAACAGTGGGAGGGGTGGAAGCTGGGCACTGGGAAGGGGCTGCCTCAAGGGAGGGCATGCTTGCTCGTCTCTCTTGGTCATGAGGATACGGGGCAGGGGGCTGGTGAGTGTCACCTCTGCTAGCTTCACCTGGGACCTGGGTAATGTTGCTTGTCCTCCCTCTGAAACCCACAGCTGGTTCTGCAGGGGCTACTAGGTCTGTGAGTCCTAGTTATTCTTGACCTGTTCTTTGACAGCGGCATGTCTCGTTCTTTAGGCTTTGTATTCATGTCCTCATTCGTTCATCTGCTTTGGGCCAGGCTCCAGGCTGGGTGACAGGGAGACATCAGTGACTGAGAGGTGGCCCTTTGCTTAGAGGAATGCATAGTTCAGTAATCCATAAATCCCTGACATGTGACTTTAGGCTAGCCTTAAACCTCTCCCAGCCTATTTCCCCTTGTAAAATGGCCACTGAGAGGCCTAGGTCCAAATCCTAAGTCTGTCCTTTATTGGCTTTGTGACCTTGAACAAGTCACTTCTGACTGAGGCTCTGAATGGTGGGCCAGGCCCTGTGTGGTACAAGCCACATCCTGAAGACCCTGCTTATGTGACTGAGTGGCGACACTCCCCACACCCAATCTTGGGTTGAAAATGATTCTGAGATTCCATTGGACCTCCTGGGACACGGGGCTATGGTGAATTAATACTGGACACAGGAGACACTGCTGGTGGCACATCTGTGCCAAGTGCTTGCCAGGGCCGATGTCTTCCTTTGGGTTGCAGCCTCAGCCCCACTCATTTATCGTTTGTTCAACAAATTTCTACCAGCGCCTGCTCTGTGTGGGTGGGTCCTGGGTGCTGAGATTGCAACTCCAATACAAAACCATTTCTGAGCCCTTGTGCATCTTACATTCTAGTAAGCCAGGCAGCGACTCCTAACCATAACAAGAGACCAAAGAGCAGGCGGGAAGGTGATGTGTGCTGAGAACATAGGAGTAGAACAGAGTAAACAGGCTCTGAAGCACTCCCCACCCTGGCCCCCAGAGATGGTCTTGTCTAACGTGGTCAGAGCAGCATATGACCCCTTACCTGTTGTTGGTGCTTCTGCCCCTGGAACTCATATGTGCGGAGCATTTGAAGTGATTCCAAGAGGTGGTATTATCTTGGAGCATGCATGTGTGTGTGTGTGTGTGCACACGCATGCACGCACATGCACATATGTGCACACCTGGGTGTGGTACTGTGTTCCTGACTTCATAATTATTAACTTTGAAATAACCATTGTATGGCATTTGCTGTACTTCCTTCAGCTTCCCTGACTACTAAGTTCTTGTTCCTTTGTGGCCACTCATGCCCAAGGTCTTAGCCTTTTAGCAGTTTGCTTGGGGGCTTGGGGACTTGGGTGGTGGAGGGAATAAAATCATAATTATTGTCATAGGAGCAGCCTGCAGTTTACCTTCCTGGACTCTCTAGGAAAAGGAATTATTGAACAAATTAGAATGAAAAATAAATATTCATGAGGAAATGTGCATCTGGATCATGAAGGCTTGGTTATCACAAGGCAGGAATGTTATTTGTTTTGAATCAAATATTAATATGCTAATTTTAACAATTCCTATCACTGAGAAAACAGGGAATGCAAGTGTCTCTTATAGGCAATACTTTCTTGCCTTTTTCTGGTAACCATGGGAATCAGCCAACCAGGTGGTGCCCACCACATGCCCATCACTGCACCATGCAGTATAATCATTAGCATTATTTGCCTCTGAAGACCACGTTGCACACTGTGAGATAACGCACAGCGACACCTTATTTAGGAGTGAACTGTTCCACCAAAAGTGAAATATCTAGATAATAAAATAACCCTTTCATCATGATGCTGGCTGACATACCACTTTGGATGGGAGGCTTTTTATTTATTTATTTACTTTTAAATTTATTTTTATTGTTTTTGATAGAGAGACAGAGAAGCGGGAGGGCCCAGAGCAGTCTCCATAGTTGCACATCATCAGTTTTCTACATAGTTTCATTTCGCAGTTGGACGCGGGGCTGTGCAGAGCAAGAGGAGGCCTCCGGCATGGGAGGCACACCCGGGGCAGGGGCCCAACCCAGGGTCTCCCACATAGGAAGCTCCTCCCAGTGAGAACCAAACTGGGGGCACTCCCCAGTTCAGCATATGGGTCCACATGGGCCGGGGCCGGGATTCGATCCTCGACCTCTGGGGCTGTAAGGTGAGTGCTCAACCCGCTGAGCCATCCCAGCTTCCCCTGGATGGGAAGCTTTTAAAAGTGTGTTTGTCAGATACAACAGTAGAATCCAGTTGGTCCATCTTTTTCTTAGAGACTCAGGGTCATTCCCGGTGGCCTGGCCATCATGGAGGAGGTGGGTCATAGTGGATACCTTTTCTCTGGGTGACCCTAGGCTGCTGGCCTTCTTTGGTTTCTGGGAGTCTTGCTGACTGCTTCTCCATCTCCCCCATCAGAGCCAGGCTGAGGGTTCCGAGTTCTTAGTGGAGCCAGCATCCTTTGCAATTGGCTGCTTTTCATCTTGTGAACTAGGAAGCCAGAGAACCAGATTTATTAAAAGTGAGTCCAAAGTTAAACTAAATAATTTCAAGTGAAGACGATGAAGCCTTCTTCTAGGAGTCAAATGCATGACTGCAGTGTAGTATCGATTTTGTTGTTTGAACAGATGTTCTGGACATGGAAAGTGACTAGATATGGAACTTCTGGATACATGAAGTATGACCGTGTGTGTGTGTGTGTGTGTGTGTGTGTGTGTGTGTGTGTGTGTGTGTTCATGCTGATTCACATATACTCGTAAGATGAGGCAGGGGTAGAAAGATGACAATTCAGTTCATTCCTCTTCTGAAGAGCTCACACTGGGATCCAGTGTCTTCTTCCAGGAGGCCCGTGTCAGCTTGGTAGAGGAAGAACTTGCCCATAGTCACAGAAGCCCAGGGGCGTGACAGCTGCCTTAGGACACTGTGACTGACGTCCCATCACAGGAACTGTGATAACAAAGGCCAGGCACCTGCTCATCCAAGCACATGGGGGGGGGGGGGGAGGGGGGGGCATGCAAACACTCCTCAAGTGATTGACTTAGTTTTTAAAGTTAAAAAAATGTTCTGCTTTATTAAAGTATAACTGATGTACACTAAACTGTATCTATGTGAAGGGCCCACCTGACTGATTTTTAAAATCTGTTCTTAAGCTTGGGCACCGCTATGGTATTGAAATGTAAAGCTGCATTATCCACTGCACCCAGCAGTTCAATCGTGGACGGAATGTTTGTGTCCTGCCCAAATTCATGTGGAAAATTCTTAGCCCCCAACGTGATGCTGTGTAGCGGTGGGGCCTGTGGGAGGTGGTTAGGTTGAGAGGAGCGCTTGCAGGTGGGGCCTCATGATGGGTGTCCTTATCGGAGAGGACACCGGAGACCTCGTGCTGGCTCTGGCTCTGCCACACAAGGACACAGCCAGAAAAGGCTGCTGTCTGCAAGCCAGGAAGAAGGGCCTCGCCCAAACCAAACCTCACGGGCGGCCTTCCGGCCTCCAGAACTGTGAGGAAGCATATTTCTGCCGCTCAGGCCTCCAGTCTGGGATATTTTCTTTAGCAGCGCAAGCTGAGACAGCAACCCTGTTCCCAGGTAGATCCCAGTCCCTCAGGTTCCGGTCATGTTCATCGGGCAGTCTAGGAAGTACCTCCTTTTGTTATTCACATGACAGCTGAGTGTAGATGTGTCCCTCCCTGACCCCAACGGTGAACCCTTCATCTTACACAAATAGAAATGGGTGACATTTCCTTCAGTGTCAGATGACAGCTCGGCAAGTCAAGGTTCCAGCTGTAAGGGCATACATACTGGCTGACGGGGCCACCGCCTTGCAGAAGGCATGTGGCAGGCTCTGGGCTGCATGTGTCCACGTTGGGGAGCAGCTGCCTGGGTTCTCAGGGCCTGGCTGGTGCTTCCAGATGGCGGGCCGCACGGGCTTGCCACCTCCCTGCTGTTTCATAGGCGTTTCTGTAAACCGCACCAAACAGTGACTGAAGCAGCACGTATCGCTTCGCGTGGCTGCGATGCTGAGTGTGGCTTGAGCTTTTTGTTTGTTTGGGTTTGTTCCCCACTTTGTAAACAGTGAGGAGTGTCTGCCTGCAAAATCATCTTCTGGGCCCGAGAGGGAGGGCAGAGAGAGGCCCTTCCTTGCTCTGTTCTTCATGGCTTAGGGGTGGCCTTTTCTGAGCACCCCAGCTCTTGATGATCTTGAAAGTCCTTAGAGATGGGAGGACTCACCTGACTCAAGCTGTCCTCAGGACATAGGAGGGAGGGGGCAGTCAGATGTTGTCAAGGAGAGCCAGGAGGCATCTGCCTGGCCGCGCTCTCTGACCCAACATCCTCCACAGGAGTTCCCTAGACTCTTTGGCCCCACAGGGGATTGTTTGGCAGGGAGGGGGATGCTGAGTTGCAAGGCTGGGTCTGTAACCTGGGCCTGGACCCCGCCACAGATCCCATCAGTTTCCAGTGAAGAAGCACAGCTCCCAAGTTCCCAGGAAACGCAGACTTGTGCCCTTGTGGGAACCCCCTCCATCCTCCCACCTGACAGGGGCTTTGGGTTGAAACCACAACCCGGCCTTGATGCTTGCTTGAGTTGAATGCACTTGATCAAGTCCTGGAAGAAAAATCAAAGACTGTGAAAGAAGAATCATGTGCAGTGCTTAAAGTCCCTGACTACATATCAAAACAAAAAAAGACTTATTCTTTGAAGACCGAGTCAGATGGCTCAGTGCCCTGAATGAAGGGAAGAGGCTCTGAAGAGTTAGGTAGAACCTAGGATGAGGAGGAATGGCGTCTGCTCGCGCTGGGGGCAGCACCCTCCCCGGTCAGGGCCTCTAAGGGGCCACCGGCCTTGCAGATCTGATGGGTGCATGGCTGTCCTTCCCTGCACGTTCATCCCCTCATCTGCAACATGAGAGAAGCCCGATGAACTGATCAATCCCAGCCTGGGCCCCAAGTCCCCTGGCCATGGAGAAGGTACTCGTGGAAATCCCAAAGCAGTTCAGTATTAAACAAATAAGCAACTAAAGGACTATTATATTTATTGGAAGCAAAATTACAAAGATAACGCACATGGCAAGTTTTTAGCCCCTGTATACATCAATATCCGTGGCTCAAACTCTGTTATCTCTTTCCTAATCCAACGCCTGGGCTGGCATGCTGACTGAATCATTTGGGACAGGGATGATGTTTAGGAGGGAAAACATTTCAAAGCCTGACACTCAACAGGCCTTTGTTGGGAAGGTCTCTGCTCTGTAAAAAGCTTGGAAACCATGTTTTCCACGTTTCAGAATTCTTAATGGAGATTGTGTCCTTTCCCGCAACAAGACTACAGGCGATCGTTGCTGACTTTTCCAACCCTGAAACTACAGGGTGCCCAAGGCTTCCCGTCTGGGAAGTGCGGGCAAGTGCGAAACGCCCGCTCGTGTGGAGCTCCAAGGTACCGGTGCCCCTCCCCTTGCACTCAGTCAGGTAGTGATTCTGTGCGTAATGTAACCAGAATGTTCCCTTTTCATCTCCGTTAATTTCCAAATTGGCTCGTTAAATCCATACATTCCAGAGACTGGGTCCAACATTCCAGGGAACCTTTCCATGGACAATCAGAGCAGGAGTTCTTTTTGGCAGGGTTTGTTGAAGCAGAGAGAATGTGAAAAAAAAAAAGAAAGAAAAACCTCCAGAACAAATTATCTTCATCTCGCCAAGGGGACCTCAGACGGCAGCCTCTTGGTTACCACAGACAGCCTTCAGTCTCTGACTCTCTCGCATCCATTTTTCCTTCACAAAGCGTCTCCGGGAGTCCGGCTTTGGGCTTGGCCCAAGTTCACTTCCGCACATGTTTGTTGAACTACTGCAGACAAGACATTGTTCACAAGCAGCCCTGCCAGAGAGAGTCAGCGCAGTCAACGCCGGGTGTTCTTTTCTATGGTGTTGTTGGGACACAAATGCATACATGTGTTTGAAATTTCAGAGCACGGTTGACAGGGGAGATGTCTGTCTTGCTGCCAGATGGGTACAGAATGTGCCACACATGTGAGCAGGGCACCGGGGAATTTTAGCTGGAATTAACAACCGCACAAGAACTGGAAGCACATAAATAAATAACCCAAGTGTTCAAAGGCTGGTTATCAGCTCAGTTTATCTCTCCTGTGAGACGCCAGCCTGTTTTCTTGACTTACCTTTTCCACTCCTCTGACCTTCAGAATTCTTCCCATGTGCGGCGGGGTGGACCTGAGTTGCGCTTACAGCTCTTCAAGCCCTTCTCTAACTGAAAGGCCTGCTTTTTTTTCCTGAAGGGCCTTGAGGGGGAGGTAACTTTCCTTTCTCCAAGGGCAGCTCCAGGCAGTGGGGAGACAGGAGGGATGGGTTCTGGTCCCCAGCCTTCTGGTCAGTTGACCACCTGTCACCTGGGGGCAGAGGTAGTGAAGGACAGCCAAGTGTTGTCCAAATGTCGCCTGCTGTTTGTCACTGTCTTCAGCAGGCACGTCTTGACCACCCAGTGAATGCATGTTACCAGGCAGCTGTCTGGGAGGTGGTGCCTGCTCCCAGGACCTACTCATCTCTGGGAGCAGCTCCATCAGATAAACACATGGTGCTCTTTAAGGAGTTTATGCTCACTGCCCTCGGACAGACTCAACCAGTTGTACCTCGCAGTGGCCAGCATGTAATCAGTACTTATTGAATGAATGAATAGATACCAGAATTGTAGAAGTTTAGCTGCAACTCACAGGTGAATCAGCAGCCAGGCTTATGACTGTCTTGATTCGTGGCTGGGCCGCAGGGCCACGTGTGAGGCACCTTTGTGTGACATCTTAGCAGATACCCGGGAGTAAGTATAGCCACGTGCTGGGTACATGGCTTGTCCTGGGCAGGGGGCAGGGTGCACCAGTATGTGCTGTGGCCCTACTGGGTAGAATGGGAGGCGGGAGATATAGAGGGGTCAAGTGTCCACACTCCAAAGCTGGAGTGCTGAGGTTCATGCGTGATGTGATGTCCTCACTCAGTAGCAGTGCTGCCGTTTCCTCACCTAGAAAGTGGAGGTGGAATAGGAGCTACTGCCAAGGTAGCTGTGAGGCCTAAACAAATCAATATATGTGTTTAGCACAGGGCCCGGCACATAGGAAGTACTAGTTAAGTGCGAAGGCTTCTTCATGTTGTTATTGTTATAGGGGGAGGGGCCCAGTGTCAGGATCTAAAGGTCCAGGGAACTATAGGACAGCTCAGTTTCTAGAGGGGTGAGGGGCTGGGATGAGGGGGAGCGGAAGTAGACCAATCTGTGGGCTGTGGTCAGTTTGAGTCGAGTTTTTGAAACTATACCTCTCGGTAGCCCTAGATCTTACCCGGCGGGAGTGTTTGTACAGTGCTGGAGGCAGGAGGTTATAGGTGAAATTGGATGGCCAGTAGCCTCCTCCTGGTTCTGGTTCTAAGCAACACACACCTACACCTCCTCTTTCTCTCTCCCTCTCCCATTCAATGACAAGGAGTTTAACAAGCAGCATCCAAGCAACTGCAGGATCAGGTAGGGTGGTCTTGAGCCTATTAGGTAGGACAGGGATTTATCTGAGTACCTAGTAGGGAAACTGAGGCAGAGGCCTAATAGATACAAGTTGCCCAGAGTTTTTTCACAGACATCGGGTCTATGACAACCATTAAGTTGCTGCTACTTGCGTTGCTGATCCATGGTTTCTGGCCTGGTGGGGCTGAGCCTGGGGCCCACAGGAGCCGAGTCAGCAGTGACCCACACATCCTCAATAGGAAGAAGGGGGAAGAAGGCCTGGAGACAGACAACAGAGGCTAGTGAGTTGCAGTGGGAGGGGCTTCGTGAAGGCCTTGAATTGAGATGGGGCCTAGAAGGAGGGTCAAGACTGAGCTGACCTTCAGGCAGAGAATCTAGTGAAGATTCAGGTGGGATTGTGCATGCTGAGATCTAGAGATAGGAATACAGTGCAAGAACCTTCGCCGCCCAGCCATCTGGGCGGTTTACCTATTGTACCACAATTCAGCATATAGGGTGGCATTGGCTGGGGCCAGGAATTGAACCCCGGACCTTGCAAGTGCTAGGCAGCACTCAACTGCTGAGCTATCCAGGCATCCCTGGAGCCGTTTCTTAGTTGTCATCAACAGCCTGTATCGAGCACACGCAAAGGCGTGGGTGGAGGCAGCAGGAACACTGAGGAGAGGAGAGCCTGGAGGACTGTCATGACGGAAGAAGCCCTGGGGCCAGGTGGCTGCTGGAATACAGGAGGCACGTGTATGGAGCCGGGGCCTGTTTAGGAGGGAAGATGAATGCCGAGGGCCCAGTGGATAGGCCGTCAGGTGGTGAGGCTGCAGGCAGTGGGGTCTGGGCCGGAAATGAGGGTTCAGGAGCCTCAGAGCAGAGTTGAAGCCATGGCCAGGGAAGATTTAGGGCACAGGGAGGGCAAGGGAGGTGACTAATGATAGACGCTGGGACAACAGTCATTCTTGGGCCAAGAGGAGGGAGAAGAGATGTATGTGGCAGCCTCCGAAGGCCAGGGTCGCAGGAGCCAGAGCCGTGGAGGCCAACAGGAGAGTACAGCGCCCCCTATGGTGGCCGCCTTCGTTCTGTAGCTTTGCCGAAGCTAGCCTGCGTCTCAAATTCATGCCCCCTGCACACATATGTGCACATGCACACAACATAGACACACACGCTCACATGTACTTCAGGCACCACAGGTCAACCCCACAAGCTTCAGCAAGTGTCAGCTCACGTATTATCTCCTCTGGAAAATTCTGGGCAGCTCCCTGCCCCGAGCCCCAGTTTAGTCATGCCCTCCCCGAACTTGTCCACAGCACTTATCCTGTGCCACTGCAATTACCTGATTGAGGAGAGTTTCTCTCAAAGGGAAGGGGAGCAAATAGAAGCCTGAGAAAGTACTTCGGGGTTCAGTTGGAACCTTTGAGGCTGCAGCCTATGGTGGAAGGTAGGGGAAGAAGTTCAATCGAGAGAACATGACCTACGCGTGGTTTCAGCTGTTGGGAATCACTCATCTCCAAGTTGCCCGTGACCTTCTAGTCACCTATGCCTCAATGTGATCGGCCGTGACCTTCACCCGCCTTTCCTTGTAACTTGGCATCTCTTGTTTCTGCAACCCTTTGAAGCTGTGTCCTGAACCTCGCCTGTCACTGGGCACATAGTAGGCCCTGGGGAAATGCTTGTTTACATGATTTGTAGTCACCTGTAAAATGAGAACTGTTGAAAGAAGAGAAACTGACTTCCACTCAAGGGGAGAAAAGAGTTCAGAGGCCCTGATCTCTGAAGTCATTCGAGCATCTCTGAGGGGAGCGGAGCCAGTTACTGGGAAGAGCACTGGAGTGAGAGCCGGGCACCCCTCCTCAGCCACTGACCGCCCGCAGGGAAAAGGAAGGGAGAAACTCACATTTCCTCAGTGCCTCTGAAGCCAGGCATGCAGCTGTGTCCTTACACACTCAGCATTGTATCTCATGAATCCACAGAGCAACCTTGCGATACTGACTCACATGCCGATCATTGTCTTCAGTTCATTTAAGAACATGGGGCAGCTCAAAGGGGTGAAGAGACTAGCTCAGTCAGGGTCATGAAGCTGGGAAGTTGCAAGCTGCCCAGCTGTGTGTTTCTTGTGTGTCACTAAGACTGATTCTCTCCTAAGTGCAGAGCTGCACTGGATATCTGATGCCTGGTGGTCCCACAGCTCTGAGGCCTCTGGAAGGAGAGGTTGTCCTTTGCCTGAGAAAAGGCCAGAGTGAGCCTCCCAGAAGCTAGAGAGCGGGAGGGAGTGTCCTGTGTCCTGTGGAGCCCCATGATTCTAAGAGCAAAGGACCGTGTGACTTGAATACAGTGTTTGGGGCCAAACTTGGTCTGGGATGCCTGGAAACATTTGACATGATGTCATGAAAAGCTATGAAAGTGTCTCTCCAAAGCTCCAAGGGAGGAATTAGGCCTTCGCACGTACGTATGTGTTTAATTTTCAGCTGTCCTGATTTCTCTCAAAAAGCCGCTGGTTTTTCCTCGGAGTTGGTCCAGGCCCTGTGTTTCATCTGTACTGGGACAAGTCCTACACGCCCGGCTGGCTCCTCTTGTCCCATGTTTCCGGGGTGTTTGGGCTGTCCTCAGTGGCATTTTTCAACCATGCGCTGTCAGGAGCTAAGCCGGTTAAAACAAAGCAAGCATCCCCAAACACCAGCCTGGGGATTGAGCTGGAACCTGGGGCAGGGGGTGCGGGCCAGGCAGGCCCCTCTTCTTTCACAGCAGAATGTTCTAAGCTATGAGGGGAGACTCAGGCCTTCCCTGTAGGAGCTGACAATAGAAAAGGCCCAGAAGTGATAGACTGGACCTGCCCTTGGGGAGGTCACCGTGTCCCTGGGCAGGAGACAAGTCACATGGGAGAGCAGTTACATAAGAGCAGGGCATTTCCTCCAGCTCATTGGGAGCCTAGCACATGCTGTCTGAGTGGAGGTAGGTACAAATTGCAGAAGCCATGGGGATGCGTCTGCTGACTGCACTGTCCCACCCTTGAGGGACTCACCTGTGGGGGCCGTGACAGGCATGCACATGTCAGTTTCAGAGTGGGTCTTAGGGAAGGAGTCAAAGAGGAGGAGGCATTTGAGTGAGGAGAAGTGTCTTAGATACAGAGAATAAAGCCAGCGGGTGGGAACAGAGGCCTGAGGCTGCCCTCTGCACCTCACCTGTGGGCTGGATGTCTGCCTGGCGTGGGCAGCAGAGGCTGTAAGCTTCCCAGGGGAGGAGGTGTGCCTGGGGACTCAATAAAGGAGAGGTTAGAACGAGTAAGACAGGAGCCCCCCAGCAGCACAGAACCGGGGCCGACAGGGATGCGACAGGATGGGGGCCCCAGACGGGGCAGCGTCTTGCAGTGGCACATGGCGCAGTGTCTGGCACCTTCAGATGAGGCTGCAGCTCACTTCTCTGAGGGGCAGTGACCGCTGGGGAGGAATCCTTGGGTCACAAGAAGGCTCCAGCAGTAGGAGTGGCCACCCCCGGGCCAGTCACTGAGGATGCTGAGTGTTTGAGTCAGGGTGTCAGACGACTGGCTCCTACAGCATCAGGCAGTGCCCTTCAGTGCTGCATGCCTCCACTTGACCACCTGGAACACAAGGACATGGGAGGGGACCTCTGGCATTCTGGAATCACCTTGCCTCGTAACCTTGAACAAGGCATGCCACTTTTGGGACTCACTTCCCAGTGTATGAAGTGGGGAGAACGAAACACCACAGCTCTGTCACCTCTCTCAGCATCTGGGAGGACTGTACAGATGGTGCCCGTGAAGTCACTCCAGAGCCAACTTCCAGGCACACTTGCCAGGAGACCCTGGGACCTCTTCTGACTCAGTCCCCGCCAGGGCCGCCAGCCAGCTTTCCGACAGCCAGGCGGCATCTCCGCCTCTGATGTGTCTCCCATCCTCTCCACCACGTGTCCCCTCGGGGTTGAGGACAGTATAGCTGGGCCAGCTCCACCCCACATCTGGAGGGACTTCCTCGGGCCACGTGGCCTGGAGCCTGCCCCACCTCCCCCTGCAGACTCGCCCACATGCCTGGCAGCAGGCATGCCAGCACTGGAGCCTGCTTGCCCAGGGCGGACGTGTCCAGTCTGCTGTGGGCCAAGGGTCCTGGCTCGGGCTCTCTGAGCTCACCAAGGTTTATTTACTTATCATTTGTTTGGGGTGAAATAGGAGAGAATCATATCCAGTGGGCTGTTTTAGCAGCAGTTGGTGGAAAGAAAGGCAGGTCTGTTTCTCCCGAAAGAATCCCCTGCATTGTGGCCCCGGCCCCTTGGTTGGGTTTCGGCAGACAATGCCCTTCTTTCTCCCTGTGCCCGCCGACTCGCCCCTACCCACCCACCCGCCTGTCTGCCCTTGGTCCATGGGTCTGCCGCTGCCCGCTTGACTTGGCTACTGGGAAGGAAGAGAAGGAGATGCCTGGGGCCTTGACTACTCACACCAGCCTGGCCTATTCAGCCTTGCAGGACTTCTGGGGCTGCCACACCCCTGTGACTGCCCCACATCTCTCTGTTTGGAGCCTGAGCCCATAGAAATGTGTTGAGGGCCTGCCCTGTGCCAGGCACGGTGCCCACAGAATCACTGCCTCCCTTCCTCCTGGACTGAGGCTCAAGGTTCAGGTCTCAGGTGAGCCCCCATGTCCCTCTCACCACTGCCAGATGTTTTCACTGTGATTTTGCAGGTAGGCAATGGAGACTCTAAGGGGGTGAGCGACTTGTCCCGTTCACACAGTGAGGTATTGGTGGCTGAGACTTGGGGGCCTGTATTTCTACTCCTCTGGGTAAAGACAAAGCCCTTGGGTCAGCAGAGGCTGAGGGTGACAAGACAGCCTCTGCAGGCAAGCCGAGCATTCCCGGTGTCCTTGTCTGTAGGCTTCTTGGGACCTGACGGAAGGTTCTTGTCATATGTGGTGTAGAACCAGAGTCACAGCCTGGTCCCTAGAGAGCCGCTCCCCTGCCTGCCTCTCCAGCTCCACCAAATACCTCTCCCACTGCTTTCCCCTCTCCAGTCTCATTTTATTGTGGCTGTTTCTTCAAGCTCATTTCTGTCCCAGGGCCTTTGCACTTACAGTGTGTCTCCCTGGAACTCTTTGCTCCTGAGGTTGGCATGGCCACTTGATTTAAATGGTTTCCTTCTGTCCATACGCCTTAACTCTTTCGCTTTCTCTCCTTTTCCTTATATCACTTGTCACTTCCTGAAATCACTTATGTACTCCCCCACTAGGATGTAAGCTCTTACCGGGCCAGTTCTAGGAGCTTGGTAAATAGATGTATTTTTTGAGTGAATGAATGAATGAATGACATCCGAAAGGTTATGTCTTGATTTTTTCAGAGACTTTTTCTCAGATTTTGTTTCCTCTCGTAAGTTCTGGGAGCTTGGAGCCACAGCTCTGAAGAGCCATGGCCTAGAAATAGGGCAGACTGAAGGGGAGAGGCTAACAGAATTGAGCAAGAAGGTAGGTGACCAGACTTAAGAGTCAAACAGGTTGCTGGAGCTTGGGCAATTTTCTTCACTGTCTGGGTCTTGGTTTCCTCATCTGCTAAATGGGAATAATAATAGCACTGCCCCCAAGGATTATTTTGAGGAATAGATGGATTAATATATAAAAGACACTTTGGATAATGCCAGGTCCATATTAAGCACTCTATTAATATATCATGATTACTGTTAGTAGTATTATTTATTAGCTATTTTTATGATTATTATTATTGTTAGTCATAGTATAGCTACTCGTATTATTCCAACTCAGCTCTGACATTTGTGACTCATGCATCCTTATGTTTGTCCCATAACTAAGCCTCAGTTTTCTGAGTTATGGTTATTGGCGTGCTAGTCTCATAGAATCATCATGAGGATGTATTAAAAATACACATCAGAAAAAAAAAAAAAGATACACGTCAAGTGCTTAGCCAAGTCCTGAGTACTGGAGACCTTTGCATAAAGGAGAGAGTCTCGGGGTGGGGCGGGGGGGTGGGGGTGGATGAGGAAGTGATTCACAGCAGAGCAATGGGGAGTGTAAGGAACCAAGAAGAAGGGAAACATCTTGGAATTTTGAGAGATGAATGTGCCAAAAAGAAGGGGAGGGGAAAAGGTCATCTTATTCTGTCACTTGAAATCTTACTCTATCCTGGAATCTCCTGAAGGAGTAAGGATTTTTCATTCCTCTTCCCAACAAGCCAAATGCCAAAAACAGAATTTGGGGTGAGGTCTTTGAGCTGTTTCCTCTCCATGATGCTCCTGTAAATACAAATAGTGTCCTGTTTCTTTAAATTCAAAGAGAGAAGGAAGGAGGTCTGCACACCTGGGGTCTGAATTCGAAGGCCATCCTCTGTGCCTGGTCCTGTTTCCTTGCCCATGGGTTGGGGGCATTGGGAGGTGAAACGTCATGGCCTGAGAAGTGTACTTACCACCAGGTACTCCAGGGACCACAGGTTGGCTGGGAGGACAGCTTTGGAAGTGTGATGTAGGACTTGACCCCTTTTATCTTTAGGACCATTTTGCTCATGTGCCTTTAGCTGCTCCCCCCCCCCCCCCCCGTGATGCTCTCCCCAGCCATCCCAGAGCCATCTTCACTATTTCATAGTCATTGGCCCTGGGATTGTAGAGCCTGTATCATCAGGATTTCAGAACATTCAACCTCAGAATTACAAAGCTCATGGCCCCCAAATTCCAGAATGCTGATTGCCTCAATTTTTAGAGACCATGTCACCGAAGTTCCACAGCGTTTCAGGAGCTTATCTGACTTCAGATGCGTGCTCTCTGGTCTGCTCTGACCCTGCCTTTCTGCCCCTGGCAGAATCCTGGACCAGGAGTCAGGTCTGGTCTGGTCTGGTCCCGGGGCCTCTGGGAGGCTGAGTTGAAGCACCCACAAGCCGGGCACCCGGCTGAGCCTCAGCGTCCTCATCTCTGGCTTTCGGATCCCATACAACCCAGAGGGGGCTGGTGAGGACTGAGGAGATAATGTGTTGGGAAGGAAAGTGCTGCCCAGATGTGAGCTATTCCTATTTTAGTGCCTGTCAGCCCTGCTCAGCGTCAGCATCGTGACACTGGAAAATCCAGCTCCATGCCCTGCTTGTCTTGGCTTTCATTTTCTCCATGGGCCGTGACCACTCTTTGTTGTTTGCCCAGATTTTTAACTCAATCCACTCTCTGGCTCCTCCAGCCCTGTCGTCTGGTTTCACCGTTCCCCCCCGCTTTCCTGTGCATGTTCCAGGAGTGCCCAAGTCACGACGAATCCCTCTCCCACCCACTCCACTGAGGCCTCCAATGTAGCCCTCTACAAAGCTGCTTTGTATACAGGTTACATGTGAATGAGTTAATTATGTTATTAGACTCATTACCTACCATGCCCTGTCACTGTGGGTCTTTGGTGTCTAACACCACTGAGTGACCTTGGGTGAGGAGGCCCCTGGCCTTTCTGAATCGTAATTTCCTCACTGTTAACAGAGAGAAAGGTATGTTAACACATACCTTATAAAGTTGCAGTGATCAACAGTGAACAGAATATTAGCCTTTTTTTTTTTTTTAATTTTTGAACTGAACTGGGGGCCTCACTGCATTCAGGAAGCACACCCCAGTTCAGCATGTGGGTCCTCCTGGGCCGGAGCCGAGATTCAATCCTCAGTCCTCAGGGCTTCAAAGCGAACACTTAACCCACTGAGCCATCCTCGCTTTCCCCAGAAAACTAGCCTTAAAGCGTTAGGTTAGGGCAGATAAAGTAGTGGCTGCCACTTAGTAGGCACTCCTAAATATTAGGGGAGATGACAAAACAAGATGGGAAGCGTATAAGCTTTGGACTTGGGTGCCAACCACATCTCTGCCCCATGAGAGTTTGTGATTTAGCAGGCTACTTAACTCTTCTAAGCCTCAACTTTCTCATTCTTAAAATCCTTCAAATTGGCATAACAGGATTGCAACAATGTTTGATGCGAGTATTAGTAAAATGTATGGAAAAGGGCAGGTACCTATTATGATTTTAATTAAGTGGTACCTATTATTATTATCGTCTGTACCTCCTTATGGAAGAAACCTAGTCTTATTTTTATCGTTTTGCAGCCCCTTGGGCTGTTGTGTATAGTACAACTTAGTCTCTGACGCCATTTGAATTAGCCAAACTGATAACACAGATGAAACACTACAAAGAGCAGTGAAAAGAGACAATATAAAGCTCTGAGAGGATAGAGGGAGGAACACCTCCCAACTCACTTCCCAACTTTATGAGGTCAGTATTACCCTGATACCAAAACCAGAAAAGACATTACAGGAAAAGAAAACTATAGACAAATAACAGTCTATAGCAGGGGTGGCCAACAAGTCGATCGCGATCCACCGGTCGATCGTGAGGCCAATTTTGGTGGATCGTCGATCGCTCGCAATGTCTGGGGTGGAATTCCGTGTACCATGGACTTTGTTTTGGTCGACCTTCGATTGCTCGCAATGTCTGGGGTGGAATTCCGTGTACCATGGACTTTGAAGCGATTGTAGCTCTTATAACTCGAGCGGCGCTGCTGCGGCGCCCGGATGATTTGAAGCAGCAACTCGAGCGGTGCCGCTGCGGCGCCAGGCTGATTTGAAGTGTCAAATCATAACATACAATCCTAGGAAACCGACAAAATGGGGTACCAGAGTTTATACTCTAGCTCAGGGGTGGCCAACAAGTCGATCGCGACACACTTTTAAGATAAAAAGTAGATCTTATATACAGAAAAGTTGGCCACCCCTGGTCCATAGTGTGTCATGAGCAACGTAGATCAATGCTAAACTTCTCAACAAAATATTAGCCAACCAGGAGATGCCAGGATGACTCATCAGGTTAAGTGCTCACCTTGCAGTCCTAGGGTCCAAGGATCGAGTCCCCACCCCCACCCCCACCCCCCAGTTCAGTTCTCGTTGGGACGAGCTTCCCATGTGGGAGGCCCCTGGCCTGGTTCCCACCCTGTTTGCTCCCACCCCCCCACCCCCCACCTGTGTGGAATGAAACCATGCCAAAAACTGATGACGTATAACTATGGAGACTGTGCTGAGCCCTCCCCCTTCTCTCTGTCTCTCTCTGTCTGTCTCTCTGTCAATACAATAAAATAAACCTTAAAAAACAAAATTTTGCCAACCAGATCTAGCAACATGAAAGAAGGATAATACATCATGGCCATTAGGGGGTTATCCTGGGAATACAAGGCTGGTTTAATGTTTAAAAAATTTATCAGAGGAAGTCAGGATGGCTCAGTGGGTTAAGTGCTCACTTTGCAGCCCCAGAGACTGAGGATAAAAATCCCAGCCCTGGCCCATGGGGACCCATTTGCTGAACTGGGGTGTGCTTTCCATGCAGGAGGCCCCCAGTTCAATTCTCACCCGCCGGTTCAGTACCTGGCTCAAGGGGGCGTGCCTCCTATGAGGGAGGCCCCCAGTCTAGTTCCCGCCCTGCACAGCCCCCACCCACCTGTGTGGAATGAAACCATGTCGAAAACTGATGAAGTTCAACTATGGAGACTGCTCTGGGCCCTCCCCCTTCTCTTTGTCTCTCTGTCTCTGTCAAAAACAATAAAATAAATCTTTAAAAATGTTTATCAGTGTCATTTATACCAACAGACTAAAGAAAGAAAGCGCATATAACCATCTCGTTAAATACAGAAAAAGCCTTTGACAAAATTCAACATTGTTCGTGATAAAAACTTGCAGTAAACTAGTATTAGAAAGGAATTTTCTTGATCTGATAAAAGACATCTGCGAAACACCTACAACTAACATCAAACATAATGGTGAATATTGAATACTTTTTTCCTAGGAAACAAGGCAAATCATCTTTCTGATAAAGGACTTGTGTCCAGGTGTATGTATAAAGAATCCTCAAAATTCAATAATAGGAAAACAAATACAATTTTAAAATGAGTGAAAGATTTGAACATTTCAAAATAGCATATGGATGACAAATAATCACATGAAAAAGTGCTTCACATCTTTAATCATTAAGGAAAATACAAATTAAAACTACAGTAAAATGCTACTATATGCTCACTAGAACGGCTACGATTAAAATGGACAGTACCAAGTGCTAGTGAGCTCATGGAGCAACCAGCACACTCACACAGTGCAGCTGGGAGTGCAAAAGGCAACAACCAGTCTGTAGAACAGTTTTGCGGTTTCTTATCAAGTTAAATATGCACTTACCGTACCTGGAAATCCCCACTCCTAGGCATTTCCTATTTTTATTTCACCCAAGTGAAATAAAAGCCTACGTTCACATAGAAACTGTACACAGATGTTTATGGTGGTTTTATGTGTAATCAGGCAACGCTGGAAATGACCCAGATGTCCCTAAACTGGGAAAAGGATAAACTGAGGTCTATCTCTGTACAGTGGAGTACTGCTCAGCAAGGAAAAGGAGAGACCTACTGATAAAAGACACAGATGAATCTCAAACGCATTATGCTGAGTGAAAGAAGCCAGACTCAGAAGGGTCTCTGCGATTCATTTATCTAACATTCTGGAAAAGGCAAAACTAGAGAGACTGAAAGCATCAGGGGGGTAGAGGGTGGGCTCACTACGAAGGACACAAAGCAATACTTGGGGTGTTGGAACGGTTTTATATCTCAATTTCGGTGGTTATAGGACTGTCAAAACTCGTAGAACTATAAAAAGGATACATTTTACTGTGTAAAATACATCTAAATAATGGGAAAAAAGAAAAGCCCTGAGAGAGGTTAGTAAAGCTTTAAGGTCCCTAGGGTAAGCACATGAGATGCAAACGTTTGGCGGGCCTGGTGGAAAAGCCCTACAAGTCCCTTCCGGGACCCCCATTTGCTCAGACTAGTCTCACAGCGACAGCTCCATCCCTGTCCAGACCAAGTCTTACTCTGGCAGCTTGCCATCTCCCTGGAGCGTGGCAACAGCCTCCTCATTGCTCTCTCTACCAATTGCCTTCTGCGCCCTGCACATGCTGTCCCACAGGTCTAAAACCGAAATGCATACACAGTCCCTCCTCTCAGAGGCTCCCGCTGCCTGTGCTATGAGGTCTGAATCCATCCGGTAAGCCACAGGCTCCTCCATCTGTTTCCCACCCACCCTGACTTCCCCAGCGCATCCCAAGCTCCAGGAACACTGAACCACCTCGTACTTGCTGCCTAAGTCAGACACGTCACACCTCAGTGCCTTTGGGGGGCTGTTCCCTGTTCCATGAATTTCAGCCCCTTTTTTTAATCTTCTCAACCTCTAGGGCTCCCCCTGAGATGCTCCCTCCTGGGGAGTCTCCCCAGGACGCAGCTGCATAATTCCTCCTCAGTGCTCCCCAATCAGTCTGCTTGTCACATCTTTGACTGCAGTGGCCACGGCGGTGGACCACAGTTTGAAAGACCTCTTGCATCATTACCCCCAGTAAATCCCTTGCACATCTAACTATGTCTAAGCTTCTGCTTCCAGGAGCTTCTGCTTTCTCATTGGTTATTCCTTTTTCTCACATTGCCCTTTACTTCCGGCTCTTCACTCATCCATTCAATTATTCCTCAGACCCCCATGCGTAGTGCCCACCATCTACAGCTCAATGTCAAGGTTGCTGTCTTGAATTGCATCCATCCAGCTGGAAGTAACTTATCTGCCTTTGTCACCCTGCCTGACACACAGAGATTCCATGTCCTGTGGCCCCTCCATTTCTGGGCTCATGCATTTCTGGGCCTTTATTTACTAGGTCCCTTCCTCCTTTCAGGCCTTCTAGAAGTCTCAGGTAATGGCACTTGATCTGATGACTGTTCATGACTGAATAGCACATATTAGGGGGCAGAAATGATTAGTTGACGAACAGAGTGACTCTCACATGACTGTTGTCAGGATTGATTAGAAGAGATAACGTATGTGAAGCAATAAGCATATGGCCTGGCAGGCAGTAGGTGCGTGGTATTTACCACATGGTATTTATACAGTTGATTTCTAGTAAATTTTATCTGATGGCCTGTCTCACAGATTGAAGCTGATGTTTCCTTCTGTTGTATTGTGTTTTTTTTCTTTTTTTCATTAATGCATCTCATGTACAGTTGGGAAAGAGAGAGGCGATGAAAACTTGTACATCATGTTGTTTTATTTTCCTGAGGCAGAGGACACACATTTTCATTTTTCATGGGGGTGGAGGGCACACGAGGCTGGAGTCAAGAGACCGAAGTGCCAGCCTGGGGGACTCTGCGGTAGCATGTTATAGGACCCTCTCCTCCTTTGGGCCTCAGTTTTATCAGCTGCAATAATCAGACTCGGATTCCCATGATGTTTACAGAACTAAGATTCTGAGATGTGGTCCAGAACCAAGAGTGAAGAACTTGGATATGTTCTTTTTGTTTGAGATTATTTTTGCTTTTTCCTCTTCCTGCCTTTCTCCATGAAGGCTGAGAGTTCATAACATGAGCTTGTCATAACGGAAACAGATGCTCAGTAAACACCTTATAACTTGATGTTGGTTCCGCTTTGCAGTTTACCTGTGGGGGAGCATGGTTGTCTTTCCCCCACATTTGACATTGCTTGCCAAAAGTGGGGGAAGAAAACTAACATTTCTTAAACGTTAGTTGTGGGCCCGTGTCCTGGAGTAGAGATTTGTATGCATGTCCTTACTGAGACTTTAGAAACCCACTGTAGGCCATCCAGGATCCTGCTCATGGTTTTGACTGGGAAACAAGCCTCAGAGAGAAGAAGAAAGTTTCCTAGAGACCCCGAACCACCATCAAATGATCCGCCTTTGAGCCCACTGCCCCCTGGCTCCAGAGACCGTGCTCTTCTTTTGAGGCCACATGCTTTTATGTTCAGGGTTTCCAAAAAGAAAACAGGGAAGCCGGATAGCTCAGCGGGTTAAGCGCTCATTTTGCAGCCCTAGGGACCGAGGATCAAATTCTGGCCCCGGCCCATGCGGACCCATATGCTGAACTGGGTGTGCTTCCCATGCGGGAGGCCCTCATTCGACACCTCATTCGACCCCTGGCTCAAGGGGGCATGTCTCCCATGCAGGAGGCCCCCAGCCCAGTTCCCACCCTGCATGGCCCCCACCCACCTGTGTGGAATGAAACCATGTTGAAAACTGATGACGTACAACTATGGAGATGGATCTGGGCCCTCCTTCTTCTCTCTGTCTCTCTCTGTGTCTGTATCTCCCTCTGTCAAAAACAATAAAACAAATCTTAAGAAAAACAAGTTAAAAAACCGAAACTCTAAGCTACTTAGAAATGACAAGTCAGTGGAGTCTGGGCGCAGACAGGAAGAAGCGCGTGCTGTCCGGTAGCCCGCCTCGGTCACATCCCAGCTCTGCCCGCTTCTAGCCATGCAGTCTGGGGCAAGTTCCTCAATCTCTTCCGCTTCTGTTTGTTCACCTGTAACGTGGGCATAAGAGTAGTAAGTACTTCCTATGTGGTTCCAGCATCAAGTCAGTTAATATGCATGGAGGGCTTAAAGAAGTGCCTGCCTGGCACCTCGTAAATATTGCAATAAGTGTTACGCATTAGGCTCCTTAACATTATCATGGTTGTTGTCATAGTTCTTGTGACTTCGGTTCCAGCCTGGAAGCGGGAGGAGTTCTGCTGGCTCTTCCGTGTGGAGGGCATGAGGTGCGTGGCAGAGATGCTTTGGGGCACGTCATCGTAGCTGCCCGTTTACCCAGGGAGGGGCAGGACACTGCACCTGTGCCCTGCGTGGCCTAGGAGACAGCAGCTTCCTGGAGGGGTCAGGGCTTGCTGGTTTCCGGTGCAGGGCCCTGAATAACGTATACACACCCCAGCTGCTGGCCCCTAGACACACTGCTGGCCCCTGTCCCGGGCCCTTCGCCCTCCTCGCCCGCTCCCAGGCCTGGCCCTGCTCTGTCGGAAGGGCTTAAATGCTCTGGGCTGATGATCCCGGGAACGGCTCTGCTTATTCTCCAGGAGAGCAAGGGGCTTGGGCTCTCCTGTAGGCGGACAACGTGACGGCGTGACTGGCCTACCAGCAGCTCCAGGCATCCCCAGGGAGCCAGGGGATCTGGGAACAAAAGCGGCTAAAAGTCAATTCAGAGCAGCTCTGCAACACCAGGTGGAAGCCAATCTGACAGCGTCACTCCCCTTCCCCGAGTGTTCCTTCACTCATGGGACAGACATTTCCTGCGCTCCTTATGCTGCAAAATGAAGTATGTGCTAATCCCACAGTGGTGTACGACTGACCAGCAGTTAGTGAACACATAAAATCTGAGGCACAGTTCTGAGAACTTCACAACTATGAATTCATTTGATCCTCACATGAAAACCTGGTGAGGCAAGTCCTGTGACTGTCCCTATTTTGTAGATAAAGGAACCGAGACATCAAGAGGTGAGCAACTCACACAGTCACACAGCTGGTGCCCACCTCTGTTGGTAGACTGTGGGTTCCTTCAGGGGCGGAACAGTTTCACTCATCTCTGTAATCGCAGGGCCTGGCCTCGTGTGTGTCTGCGGGACCAAACTTCTCCCAGGTAACAGATGAGTCGGGGGCGGCCCTGTCCAGGAGAAGGTTCTGCGAGGATGGCCATGTTCTGTACCTGCGTTGTCCACTCAACACGTGTGTGGTGGAGGGGCACTTGAAATGTGCTGGTGCAGCTGAGAAACTGAAATTTTAATTGAATTGAGTTCAAGTTACATGTAAATAGTCACAGATGGCTAATGATGGCTCTATTGGACAGCACAGAGGGGAGAAGCAAAGGGTAGGACTGGCATTCTGAAGCACTTAGAACGTGCCACGCTTTTGATGGTTTACACGGTAATCTTCACAACGATCCTGTGAGACGGAAAATGCTACTATTCCCATTTCATGGACAAGGAAACTGAATCTTGGAGAGAGGTTAGTGACTTGCCATGGTCACTCCTTCAGCTTGAGTCCCACACAGCAGGTCTTCTGATCCCAAAACCTCTGGCTCCCCCAGCATACTAGGCTGACCCCACACCTCTCCGGGGTCTGGCCCTGATGGTACTTTAGTGGAAGACCCTTTCCCACTCTGGGGGCCCCCCTCCCACAATCCCTAGAGTACACAGGGGTCAGGCAGCACTGCTGCAGTGGCTCCCCGACATCTGGGGGCACAGCCTGAGGGTGGCGGGGCGTGAGGGCTGCTGGTGGCCTGTGGGAGGGGCAGGGGGGCCCCCAAGCCGGCTAGCATTCTGCTCCTTGGATTCCCACTCGTGTGAGCAGCTTTGGGGAGTTCTCTCGGTGCTGTGGTAATTTATTGTTTCTGCTCTAATGATTGCTCCATGTCTGATTATAAATGCCTTCTGGCTGGGGGCCCAGATTCAGAAAATTCCCATGATCTGCTTCCAAAGTTGATGGAGCCACAAAAGGGACCCATGTCTCCTTTTCATCATTGGCCATACTTCCAAGGTGGGTGAGGTGTGGGGAGTTCAGGGCCTGACCCAGGGCTCAGGGTGGGGTTGCAAGAGGAGGAATCTGGTGGCCTGAAACTCCAATAAAAGTCCCAGTGCAGCACCTCCTGCATCCTAAAGAACCTTCGAGGTGGCACCTGAGTGAGCCTGCGCCTCTCTTCTCAAAAACAAAGGCAGCATCTGAGTCAGAAGCAGCAGACGATACAGCTCAGAGTGAAAAGAGGTCTCGGGCCAGCACAGCCCAACACCCTTCCCCTTGTCCACTTGGTAAGTCCACGCTCATCCTTCAAGGAACAGCCTTGGTGTCCCCTCCGGTAGGAGGCCTCCTGACACCCTGTCCCTGTCCAGGTAGTCACTCTCTGCTCCCCGTAAACCTCCTCCAGCACAACACACAATAATAACGAGCACGCCTGCTGTTTATTGAGGTCGCCCTCTTCGCCAGGAACTGTGCTGTGTGCAGGATACACCTTGTCGCACCACAGTCTCATCCCATCCCTGTTGGGGAGGCACTATCTTTATCCACATCTTACAGATGAGGTAACAAAAACTCAGAGAGGGTAAGTGACTTGCCTGAGGTCAAACAGCTGTCAAACAGTGGAGTTCGATATAAATTCAGAAGATCCTAACTCAAAATTTTAAGCTCACAGCCGGGTATGACTGCAGAGACAAATGCAATATCTCGACTGGGACTGAAAGGCATGAGTTTTCTGGGTTAGTCCTACTTTCAAATGTCATATCCCATGAGCTGCTTACATCACTGGAATGGCCTAGAAATTTCAACATTTAGCTATCTAACCAGTATCTCGCAAGTGATTTCTTCCGCCCAGGACGGGTTTCCCAAAGGCCCCACCACGTCTTGTACTGTTCAATTTGGGAGGTAAAGCCACAGAAGGAAAAAGCGTTGATTTTACAGGCAGGCACACCCATGTTCCAATTTACTTCTGCCATTCATCAGCTGTGCCATCTCGGACAAATTACTTGCCTTCCCTGAGCCTCGTAAGGTGACCAGACGTCCCGCTTTTGGCGGGACAATCCTGATTTTTAACAATTTGTCCCGCGTCTCGCGGCATTTTAAAAAAGTCCCGATTTTTGGAAAGAATGCACAACAAGCTAGGGAACGGCGGGAGATAGACCAAATTTTTCATCAAGAACCCCACCCCCACCCCACCCCGGTCAATGGTGTCCCGCTTCACCAATGTTAAAATAATCTGGTCACCTTACTCAAATGCAAACATGGAGCTAAGAGCTGCGACCTTGCCGGACTGTTAGGAGAAGCAAACAGGAGGACATACAGGATGGTGCCTGGCCCCCAGGAGGGGTCCAGGAACTGTGAGATCCCCCCCGTCTCTCAGAGGGTGTTAGAGAAGAGAGAGCCATTCTTAGAACAGACCTGGCTGTATGCAGAGGTCATGACACTGTGGTAGACCAAGCATCAGAGAAGACTGGCTGACCTGGGGCCGAGACCCTGAACTGGACGCTTCTCCATCCGCACACTCACAGAGCTTGTGGACCACACAGCAGTCTATGCTAAGACCAGCCGACAGTAGAGCAGAGAGATACAGCAATGGGCAAAACCCAGCTACGAGCCCACAGTGTGCTGGCATGGAACCTACAGGAAGGGCGGACAGAGAACCCGGTCTGTGTGGGAGCAAAGGACAGACAGACAATGTGGGCACCCAGATGCCAACGAGGAGCTCTACCAGGGGAGGCTCGTGGAAGAGCCGTCTTAAAGAATGGGTAGGACCTCTATGAAAGGGCACCTCCAGTTACAGAGGGGTAACATGCATACAAAGGAGAAGGCGTGGGAAAGGTAAGGAACTTTAAAAATTAGATAGCCATTATATTATTATGTTTTAGCTGTGTGATCTCTCCAAGTTAGTGACTCAGTTCCTCAAGTTTTCTCGTCTGTAGAATGGGGATGATCACAGTACCTACCACATTGGAATGTTGTCAGGCATAAGTACATTCACAACATATTGATGAATAACTCAGGATAATCACCGTCATCATGACTACCATCAGCACTGTCATCGCCAGCAGCACCATCATTATCACAGATGAGGAAACTGAGGCCCAGAACAGCAAAGGGATTGTTCAGCGTGACTCAGAGAGTTAGATAGGTCCCCGTACATTTCTATTTCTAACAAGGACAGGATTTTTAAAAACACACTTCCAGTGACAAGTGGGGGCTCAGAACCCCCAGATAAGGGAGCAGAGGTCATGGAGACTGGGCCACCCAGTGTTTACACAAAGGCATCGTATCTCAAGGTCAATCTTTGCACCTCCTGCCCTGCCGGTGCCAACTGTCCTTCAGCTAGGCTGTCCCCATCTGTACTCGATAACAGAGGGCAACATCCCAAACCCAGACACCAGGGAGAGGACGCAAAGGCCCCAGACTTGGTGATGGGCTGGAGGAGGGGAGGCACACGTCTGCCTTGGCTTCCTTGTTCCAAGAGGAAATGGCAAAGCCCCCAGCTTCCACCCCATTCCCGCAGCGGTCTCCAACAATATGATCATTCTCCAGCTCTGCTACTCATTCTATATTTTGCCAGCCACAGACGGGGCCCAAATTACATATTGCAGCCACCAAACCCCGGGCACGGGCCCACAGAGCAAGACTCAAGGGAAATTAGGTAAGACTGGGCAACTCAGGCCTGGAAGAGAATAGAAGCCAACAGAAAGGATGCAAGGTGCACTTGCAGGACCTTTCCCTCTTTGGGGTATTATGCATGTGAATGGGGTTCAGGCTACAGGTGTGGAGAGGGCTGGGCAGGTGGGGCAGAGAACAGAGGCAAAAGGGAGAGAGAACTCAGGACCAGAGAGTTTCAAAACCTCTGAACTATTCTAGAGCCAGCTCAGCTGCTCTGCATAATGGCCGTCCACAAACCTTTTCACTTTCCCGTCTGTTTATCTGAAAACTCCAGTCCCGTCCGTCTCAAGTTCTAGGCTAAACCTAAATGGCAGGGTGGGGTGGGGGTGCAGGAAGACACGTGCCTTCTTTCTGCAACCACTGGGAAGACACTTTTTTCTGCTGCCTTGAGAAATCACGTGTTTTCCATACATAACTAACTTACTAACACTGGGGGATCCCGGGAAAATTCTGGTCTCTGGGGTTAGAATTTGGGAAGCGGGCAGTGGGATCTCCCACCTTCGTTTCCATAGAATCCTGTATCCCTCTCTGCAAAAGGATGGAGCTGGGTTGGATTCAATTGAACTCCAGCACAGCACTTGAGATGGGTGGGGCCCAATTACAGGCTACCTTGAGATGGGCCCAAATTACATATTGCAGCCACCAAACCCTGGGCACGGGCCCACAGAACAACCTTCTCAAGGAGAAGGTGAGCGCAGCCAGAGAGAAAGGCCGGCTGCTCTACAGAGTGCTTATAACAGACAGACGGTGCCCTGCCAGGGCGGAGGAAAGGATCCACTCCTGCAAGCAGAGATCTGACCAGCCCTCCTGGGGGAAGTGGGATGAGAGGTTGACTTTGATGGGTTCTGAATGTCACAGAAAAGTAAGTGTGTGCATTTGTGCATGTGAGAGAGAGAGACCGGCAGACAGACACAGGGTCAGGAGGAAGGAGCAGCTTAGGAAGAGACCCGAAGGTGGGAAAGAGCCTTCCAATCTCAGTACCAGGGCTAATGGTGCTGAAGAAGGGCCCAGACACCTGCGATCCTGCTGCGATAGCCTTGCATCCCTAATGCCCACTAGGATTCTGTAATCACTGTTAATGAATCAGCTCCACTCCAGACAGGGTTTGGTGTGCGAAGATGAGGTTGAAAGAGCAGGGAGAACTTTTTTAAAGTTTTGTGAATTGAACTTCATTAAAAACCAGTATGACATTGAGCACCATAGACAGATGCAAGGACAGATATTGTGATTTAACTGTTTAGATATTTTGTCATGGAATGGTAAGAAAAGACTTTAAATGAGAATAATAATAACAATAATAATAATAATAATAATAAATAAGATAGCTACTAACAACGAGAGAGATAACGGTTATATAGGTTTGCTATCTGCCAGGGTCTGTGTTGTGTGGTCTATCTCAGTGGCCCCAACCTTTTTGGCATCAGGGACCAGTTTTGTGGAAGACAATTTTTCCACGGACCTGAGTAGAGCTGGGGGAGGGATGGTTTCAGGATAATTCAAATGCCAGATGCAACTTAATTGTCACTCACCACTCATTCACAGGGTTTTGATGTGAGTCTGCAAGCAAATGATTTATGATGGTCTCTGTGCAGTCACACCTCTCTGCTAAAGTTAATCTGTATTTGCAGCCGCTCCCCAGCACTAGCATCACCACCTCAGGTCCACCTCAGATCATCAGGCATTAGATTCTCATAAGGAACGCACAACCTGGATCCCTCCCATGCACAGTTCACAA
Organism: Craseonycteris thonglongyai; assembly: GCA_004027555.1. Lineage (NCBI taxonomy): Eukaryota > Metazoa > Chordata > Mammalia > Chiroptera > Craseonycteridae > Craseonycteris > Craseonycteris thonglongyai. Next base: position 103,562 of record PVKE010000169.1, read on the forward strand.
TAGGGTTCGTGCTCCTAGGAGAATCTAACACCACCACTGATCTGACAGGCAGGAATGGGAGTGATGGGAGCAGCTATAAATACAGAAGCTTTGCTCACTCATCTGCCGCTCACCCCCTGCTGTGTGGTCCCTGGGGGTGGGGGACCCCTGTTCTGTCTGCATCTTTTCAAAAATCCTCTCAACAATCCTCTGAAGCCGGCACTACTGTTAACCCTTTTTGTGGGTAAAAATAGCAGTGACTTTGACAGGTTAACTCACTTAAAGTCATACTTCTAGTGAGAACCGAGCCCAGGGTCTAACTCTGACATGAATCACGAGACAATTTCAGCGTCATTGTTACAAATGGAAAAACTGAAGCCCCAGATGACAAGGGACTTGCTCAAGGTCACACAGAGAGCCATGCTCCTCTTCCCAGTCATTCATTCAAACACCTGTGCAGAGCTTCCTCTGTCTGAGGGCCTGCCTGACCAGGCCTTCGGAACCCCTCTTCTGGGCCCTTCTGTGACCTCCTTCCTGGCCAGCATGCCTCCTGCCTCTCCTATCCAGTCCATTCACACTGCACCCAGGGTGGTCCTTCTGAGACCCAAGCGAAGTTAAAAAACCTTGCAAGGCTCCGCTGCCCCAGGAAACACTGTCATAGAAGGACTGTCGCAATCTGGCCCCAATGTTGTTTCCCCACCTGTTATCCCATACCATCCCTGATGCCCCCATCACCCCAGCAATGCCAGGCTTCTCCCTGGCCCCAAGCACCATGCACTTGCCCCATGGGACTCGGCTCACGCCCTCTGCTCCTCTGTTGACAATGCCCTCTGACCTCTTCTCTGTCCTGTCAAGTCTGACTCTCCAAGGAATGACCTTGAAGGACCGCTCCTGGCCCCTAGGGGATCACCAGCACCCGGCACCCTGTAGGATGGGTGTCGCAGGACCCCACTGTCCTTGTTTCATGAGCAGTCTCCCCATCAGACTGTGAGCATCTCAGAAACAGTACAAAGGACGATGGGATATGCCAAGGGTTACTATGGCAGGTACTATCATCACCTCGTTATTATTATGTCATTACTGTTCCCATAATTGTTCTCATTCCTTTTACTGTCCCATCTATTACCTCATTTCCCAAGAGGCACAGAGAGCTAAGGAGCCGGCCCCGGTCTGCACACCTTGGAAAGCACTGAGCTGGGGCTGATTGTTTCTGCATGACACAGAGGCCACATGCCAACCGTGCCATCTCACAGAGCAATCACCACTGCGTGTGTTCCCTCGTGAGCTGAAGGGCAACCATCCAGCCCCAGGGGCCCCTACGACCTGCCTCTGCGCTCTGTCCCCACCTGCCAGGGCGGCTTCCTGGGAAGGACCTGCTGCCCAGCTGTGAACCGCTCCATCTCCCCAGTCACATGTTCCTGACGCACAGACCGGGACAGCACCCAGCCCCATGCCCGCTCCTCGTGCAAGCGAGCGGCCGAGGCAGCCTGTGGGCATAGAGATAGATGCGCTTCAGTCAGAGCAAATAGAGTGAGCAGTGTGGTCAGGAGCTCGGGGGGCATGCCGGTCCAGGAATTTGGAGGGGAAAATGCCCATCATGGCATATTTTCCAGCAGTGAAAAGCATGAAGACCCGCTTTAAAAATGTACTCCTCACCACAGCTATGCCTGGACACAGGCCCAGAAGAGCAGCCGGGGCGTATGAGTGACACTCCCTGCCCACACTTACCCACTCCCAGCTGTCTCCCTGGGTCCCAAACAGCTTGTTCTTGGTGCACGTCCTCTCTGCTCGCCATGGTTCCTCAGCCACTGAGAATGACAGAGAACAGGACCTCGGAGACTGCCGTCCTTGCCCGTCCCTCATCCTAATGCAGGGACTGGGGAGAAGGGAAGGGACCTAATTAAGGTGCCCGGACTTTGGTGGTAGAGCCAGGAGGCACACCGAGGTCTTTGTGTTACCATCCCTCAGAGCTTCCCCCAACCACTTTGTGTCTCAACACCCTCCCCAACCCACCCAACTGCCTCCCACACACGCACACAGGCACGCACACTCCTAGCTAGCAACGTGCTGAGGACCCCTAAATGTGGCTCCCTAGCCCTGAGCCCTGGACTAGCATCTCCATCTCTTTACTGGGCAACTCCTCTGGGATGTCTATCAGGAATCTTAGAACTCTTCACATCGGGGACCCCTCCTGCCCCTCCTCCCCAGGACTTCTTCTCAGTGAATCACTCAGGCCTCCTAGGAGCCATCTTTGATTCCCCTCCACCTCCAGATCCAAGCCGTCTGGAAGTCCTGGCCGTGCCACTTTTCTCTAAATTCGGAATTCTGCCTCCTACCACCTTCTGCATCGCCACCACCCTCGTCCAAGCCACCTGTGTGAGCTGCAGTAGCCCCCCCGGCGGGCGTTGGCGATTCGGGGCAGGTTCCCCTCCTCCAGAAGCCGGGGGAGTCTCATTTGCCCGGACCACATGGCTCCTCTGCTGGAGCTTGCTGTGCCTTCTCTCACACCTACACGTGCCCAGACTTCTCCAGGTCTCCAAGGCTTCTTGTGATCGGACCCTGCCCGTCTCCTTCCCAGTCTAAGCTCCTGGCACTCACTGCCCACCACGCCTCAGGAAATGTTCTCCCCCCGGATCACTCCATGGCTGGTTGCCTCCCTTTGTTAAGGCCTTGAATCAAATATCACATTCCCAGAGAGGCACATTTTCAGAAAGTAACACCCTGTCACTCTATATCCCTTTCCTCTGCTTTATTTATCCTTATGATTCTTGTCACTACTTGACCTTTGGATTATCTTTTGCTGCATAACAAACTGTCCCAGATAGTGGCTTAACAGTCCCTTTCTTCTGCTCATGACCTGTAGGTCACGGATTCGGGCCAAGCGCAGCTGGGCCATTCTCCTCCCCTTAGCATCCTGTGCGGTCACTCGGGGTGTCCAGCTGGCAGCTGGGCTGGTGTGGACGGTTCAGAAAGGCCCCCCCTCGAGGAGGCTGGGACAGTGGAAGACGGGGCTCTGTGGGGGCGCTCACCCTCTCTGTGTAGTCTTTGGGGGTCTCCACGTGGTGTCTCCAGAAGTGTTGCTGCTCTTCTCACGGGGCACCTCAGGACTCCAGGCGTGAGTATTCTAAGAGACCGGAAGTGGAAACGCAGTGTCCTGGAGTTCTGGGCCGGAAAGCGAGCACAGCGTCACGTCCACCTTATGTCTTAGTCACAGGTGTCACAGAACCCACAGGATTCAAGGAGTGGGAGGAACATCAAAGACTTTGTGGCCACCTTGGGTTTGTGGCATTGACATCCTAGCCTTATCCGCCGGTTTAGTGTCCTTGTCCTGTGTCCTTAACCAGAATGCAGGCTTAATGAGGGCTGAGACTTTTTCTCATACTCACAGCTTTATCTCCAGCACCTAAAGCAGTGCCCGGCATGTAGGAGAGAACAGCACGATTTATGAATGAATGAATGAATGAGTGAATGAATGAATGAATATAGAACAAGCCACTTCTCTTCTGTAGGTTTTGATTTCTTATTTGAAAAATGGAGATGATCCCTCTTCCCTTGCCTTATTTTTGTGGAGTCCTCGAGCATTCTAGAGAACTTTAGAGAGCCTCCAACTCAGCCCCTGAAGGTACAGCCAGACCTCCACCCCACCCTGCCCCCACTGGCAGCCACACCCCACCTTCTGATTTCTCTACGTGGACAGGTGTGCTGAGAAGCCCTGTGGGGCGTGGTCTTTGGGAAGAGCTGAATCAGCAGCTGTGGAACCTTGTCCCAGCTTTGCTCACAAGCCGCTGTGGAAGTGGGTTGTCCCTTTTCCACTCTGGCTAAGATTTCCTATCTGTAATGTGAGGGGCTCGGCGCTAGATCATGTTCTGACCACCTAGGGGTCTGGAGATGAGGGCTGCCAGCAGGGGGAGAGGACGTGTGTGACTTGATTTTTCTAAGACGGAAGGATTCTGGGAGGGGGACCAGGAGATGAATGGGCATTAGTTGCCATGTGTCTGCCATCAGCTTACAAGCAAAAGTGTGTACATGTCTCCTGTCACACAGCTGCTTCAAGATCTCCTCCATCCACCAGAACCTCAGAGGGGCTGAGTGGGAGGAGGAGGGCGGGACCAAGCTGGCCTTGTTAACCGCCTCTGCAACCATGGTTCCCATCCTTCCCGACCTCCCAAACTGCCAGTGGCCTTGTTCTGTCCCGGGCTGTGGACCCAGGGAGTTGCTGGATTCATCCTGGAGCTCAGCGCTGATCCAGAGGGATCAAGGTGAAAAGACCCAGAGAAGCGCCCCCACCTCTCAGGAAGGGGCAGGGCACTCTGCTCCTGCCCGTCCTAGTCTCCGGGCTCAAACTGTGTCAGGGCCAACACTTCCGTCATCAATCACCTGGCCTCCTGGTCTTCCTCTTCTTTCTTGTCTTCTGTCAGATACCAGAAAGCATTCAGGAAATCACCTAGGAACCTCTGCTGACCATGGCTCAGGAGAGGAGGGTCAGGGTGTGATTTCCTGGGAACTGGAAGGGTACGCAGTTCAACCAGCCTCTACTCCACACCTCAGCACCTGCCAGGCAGGGTGCTGGGGATTCAGAGACAAGAGGGAGTTGGTTCCATTGAGCACTGCACTGTAGGAGAGTCGGTAAATGTGTGGAGGGATGGAGATGGCGGGAGTGCACAGCGAGGTCGACACTAGAACTAGCAGTTTTCATACTGGAGTCAGTGCAGTGAGGTTCTGGGAGAGGGGAAACTGAAAGGCAGGACAAGACACGTGAAAAGCAACAGGGAGAATATACATAGAGATGCAAAAAGCCCAGAGAAGATGCCCTGAGGAGAAGGTACCATGCACTCGGAGTCTGAAAGGGAGGCCTGGGGAGAGGACACTCCAGCCAGAAGGACTAACGTGGGCAAGGGCACAAGCATGGGAAATGCCCTGGGGGTGGGGGTGGGGTCTGTGTATGTGTGAGTGGCAGGGCACAGGCGTGGGGAGGGGTAAGGAGCAGGACAGGAGGGCAGTTTAAGGTTGGCAAGCCAGTGGTAAGGCAGCCGGGTAGGAAGTGGCTGCGGTGGGTGTAGACACAGGCCTCATGGAGGGCCTGGGGGGCGGGGGGGGGGGCGCTTGATCAGGAGGTGGGACTCAAGCAACCGGAAGTTTGTTGCAAGCATTTAAGCAGCCAGGAGCTACAGAGGCCTAAGCGTTTCAATGGGCCCTCTTGCTGGAGGCGAGCTGGACAGGGAGAGATAGCGGTGAGGACGTGTGGGAGTTGTCCAAACTGGGTCCAGTCCCAGCTGCTCAGTGTCTAGGGTCCCCCCACTAGAGTGGCACTGTAATAGCACAACCCTGTCCGGCCACCATGTGTGAGCTCGCCTCTGTGGCCAGCCGTGTGCTGGGTCCTGGGCATACAACAGTGAAGACCGGCCCCCAGGAGGGCTGGTCAGCAATTCGAGTGCAGCTCTGTGGGGCACAAGGCAGAGGTGCTGGGCGCTGTGACATGGTGCCCTCAGTGAGATTTGAGAGGACAGGAGGACAGACTCCCGGGTCCATTCGGCAAGCGCTGCTTCAGTGTCTGCTGTGTGCCAGGCTCTGCGCACAAATGGTGAGCCCCGGAAGTGGTCCTGGCTCTGGAGGTCACCGTTCTAGGGGGAACCGGTAGGTCACAGTTCAGGGAGGGACTGGTAAACACCCAGGCAAGGACAGTGCTCTTCAGGAAAGGGAGCAATGAGGGGCTAGCACAGAGTGGGGCTCAGAAATAGCTGGGGGGTCAGGGAAACAGTGAGGGGACCAGGGTAAGGCAAGGGAGGCACCCAGGACTGAGCATGTAGGGAGATTCATTCTCTCAGGGTCATGCAAGTGCAGGGTCGGCACCTAAGAGCCAGGACCGTCCTAAACTTTATGTTCTGGGGGCCTTTCTTGCCTCACCCTAGTCCTGGCCCGGCATAAAAATTTATGGCTAAACTCACATGTAGGCTGAGACATAAAGATTGAGTTGGAATTAGATGAAGAGGGGCATTTGTGGGAAGAGGGTTTCTAACAATGGGAACAACATGTGCAAAGGCCCCGAGGCAAGAGGTCCCTGTGCTCGGGGACCTGCAAGTCATCTGGTCTAGCCAAAGAAGGTTAGCACGTGAGGCTGAGAGTAGACAGAGCCTGTAAGTTATGCGAAAGCGGTTAGAGTTTGCGGGGAGGTCAGTCCACGGGGGGTCAGTATGGACATCCTGGAGAGGGTGATATTTGGGTTGGACTTGAAGGAGGAGGAGAATCCAGGCACACAGACGTGGGGAAAGTGAGAGTGCCAGAGCTCAGAGTGAGGACCTCAGGGACAGTTCAGTCACGCACTCTTCAAACTCACTGCGCGTGTGCTGTGAGCTGGGCACGCTGCTCACAATGGAGGCCGTGTTTGCACACTGGCTTCTTGTGTAGGGTGACCAGACATTCCGCTTTTGGCGGGACAGTCCTGATTTTTAACAATTTGTCCCGCGTCCCGCGGCATTTTTAAAAAGTCCCAATTTTTGGAAAGAATGCACGACAAGCTAGGGAATGGCGGGAGATAGACCAAATTTTTAATCAAGAACCCCCTCCCCCCCCGTCAGTGGTGTCCCGCTTTACCAATGTTAAAATCTGGTCACCTTATTCTTGTGCGAGGAGTTGATTTTTGGAATGTAAAGGATAGGCCATCTAAACCTTAAGAATCTCGCGAATCCCCGGCCTATCTTGTCTCTGTCTTCTCACGCACTCCTGGGCCCAGTACTCATGGGTTGTGGAATTTAGAGGCAGGCGTGGCTAGGGAAAGCAAAACTTGTGAACACCTGGCATAAGGCAGGTGCAGGGCACCTGCTATATCATCTCATTTGAATCCTCACCTTAATCCTAAAAGGCAGTGGTTACTATGCCCACTTTACAGATGGCGAAATAAAAGCTCACAGGAATTAGACAGCTTCTTTCTAGGCCACAGAGCCTAGAGCCCTTCCCCTGCACCACGCCGCTACTGGGGCCCACACCTGCCGCTTATTAACTGACCTCCTGCAAGTGACTTACCCCCACTGAGGCTTCATGGCCTCGCTGCTGATGGGAAGGGGTTGGACTTGATGGCTAGAACGATGCTTCTCAAACTTCACGGTGCCCATGCATCACCGAGGGATCATGTCAAAATGCAGGTTCTCACTCAGAAGGTCTGGACTCAGGAATCAGCCGTTTCTATAAGCTCCCGGCTGCGGCTAATACTTCTGGTCCCTGGACCACCCTTTGAGTAGCAAAGCCTGGATCCTCTCCAAGAGCCCGCCCATCCACAAAGACAGACACTTGCTAGCAAGAGGAGCAGAGACACTACTCAAGCCAAAGTCATTCTTGCAATTCCTGTGCATTCCTTTCAGCTTCTGGGCAGAGCTCAAGGAGAATGTCTCCCCGTTCTGGTAGAAGAACCAGAGGCTCACAGAGGTCCCAAGGCTTGCCCACGCCTGGCAATGCCTGACCGGTGTTCCTCCCTATACCCCCCACTCTCTTTAGGGGGCTTTCTCCCTTTAGCAGCCACTTCTTGGCACCCTGGGCCGGCATGTTCGACAGGAACGTTGTATTATGGATGGCCCTGCCTTTCTCCTCACAATGGAGCCGCATCCTGTGTGGCCACCGGCGCCTTGGCCTGCCCCTGCCCTGTAGCCTGCGCGGCCTGGGAGGATGTGGACCTCTGGAGGGAGGGGCTCAGAGGAGGGAAGAAGTCTGTCCTCACGCCACAGCAGCTCCCCAGAGCTTGGCTCTGCCACACTCACGCTCCCGGGGATGGCTTTGGGCTTGCTGACTTGGAAGGGAGAAGGTGCTGGAAGAGTAGATGTTTGCAGATGGATTTACAGGCTTCATATTTACCTGTATTGTCAGGGAGACGGGACGACAGGACTGAGTCACCCAGAGCGGGAAGGCTGCACCTGGCACCTCGGGTGGTCCGAGCCCACCCCGCCCTCAGAGGCACCGTTCACGTGCGCCAGGCCAACACTGAGGGTCAGCTCAGCCTGTGCCCTCACCTGCGCTGGTGCTGGCATTTGTGTCCCAAGAATGCCCTCCCAGCGTCTTGCCCCTCTCGATCTCAGCCCTTCCTGGCCCTCCAAGGCCCTTCGAGGGGACCTGCCGCTCACGTCCGTCTCTCGGTTCTGTGAACTCCGCCTGCGTCATACAAGCCCTACCAGTGTGCTTTGTGCGCCTGGGCTGCACGGACTTGTTTGTGGGTGGGTCCTGGTTTCCATCCACTTCTTGAACCTAAGAACTAGGATTTGTGCTGTATCTGTGTGCCTGCCGAATCCACAGTCAGCACTTAGGAAAGGCTGTTAGGATGGGCTCCCCAAAGCACGAGAGACAGGAGGCGGGAGGGGTGGGCTGAGAGGTTTGTACCAGCCTGTGATGCCCCCTGCCCCAGGGAAGTCACCTCAGTCCCCTTCCTCGATAAAAATGCTTGAGAGATGTGCCCACCCTCCCCAGTCCCTTTGCACACATGGCCATTGGGTAGTGATTGGCTGCAAGCTGCGTGGCAGGATCTGAGGCAATCTGACTGGGACTCCGGGAAGGTTCTAGAAGCATTTTTCTTGCCTAAGAACTTGGTTCAAGATTAGATAAAATAATGCTCGCCAATGGCTTATATTAAACCCATCTCTTGCACCCCAGGAAAGACCCCACTCCACAGAACAAACTGTATGGCTCTGAGTTTCTCTGTGTTCTCTGAGATCAAATCTGAACTAAACCAGGCCACGAAGCTCCAGCGTCCTTCGCACCATGTACAATGGAGATAATAATAGTAACTACCTCTCTGGACTGTGCTCAGTGAGGATTAAGTGACAGAATTTATATAAATAGAACTTGGTACGTTATTAGCTTCCAGTAAATGTTAGTTGCTGCTGCCGCTTATAGTGCAGATAGTTTTCCTGTTCACTTGGAGATCAGTTCTTAAATCTCATGAGAGAAATATTAATCAGGATTACTTTCAATATGAACATTCTTTCAAATCCTTGTTCCTTCTCATCTTTTTTTCAATTTCATTCCCTGATGCTTTTAAAAATTCTTCTTCACTTAACAAGGGGAAAAGGCTCTGTGAGGTGCTAATCTGTCTTTAAAGTCTGTTGTATTTTCAATACAGTCCTCATGAAATGTGTAAGGAGACCAGAGAACAGGATAGGGACGTTTGAGGGAAAGTGACAAGAGGGAGTTAGAAGTAGGACGAATAAAAACTAGCATCGCGAGAGGTTTCTGCCTCCTCTTACGATGTAGAGAAGCTGAAATTTCTGGACTGAGTTTCGAAAAGGCTGCATCTGTTGGCTGGAAATATTAGAGGAACAAGTCCGTTACTCTCTGGGCTGGATGACCTCTCAGGAATGAAAGCCGGTCTGGGGTCACACCCTGACACTTGACTCGGCCTCAAGTGGAGCCCGAGCCCTGTCTCTGATCACAGGCGGGGCCTTGCCCTTTTCACACCTGCAGGTTCTTAGTCACTGAAGGATCATGACTCATGAAGGGTGGGATGGCTCCCTGCACTCAGCCCCCTAGCCGGCCATGAAGCACTGGTCTTCTGCCACGGCCCCGAAGAACTCTCATCAAACGAGGCAGCTGTGGGAGCAGAACCATGTAAGGGATGTGGAGCTGATGTGTTCTGCACTCGGTTTCTCCAGCTCCGCTTTCTGGCTCTGTGCAGGCTGCATGGTGGCTTTGAAAATGCCACGCCCTTTGTCCGGCAGCCTGTCTAGGGTTCTGGTAGCACCCACCCCTGCTGAGAGAAGGTGGGGATTAGATGGAGGATGGAAGGGCTAGAGGACGCTTTCCTGCAGATGGAACCATCTTTTCTCATGAGCTGCTGCCCCATGGCTGTTCTAGGTGTACTCAGAGGAAACTGGCTTGAGTTCCTTGGTGGATCGTGGTCCAGGGCAGGGGTCCACACTCTGAACGACGGGTGTCGGCAGGGGTGAGGGGGAGCCTGTCAGTGCACAAACCACTGCTATGTCTTCTGCTTTGATCCTGTGTCACAGTCACTGGGGAGCAAGGAAGCAGGGTTGGGGGTGGGGTACCACTGGGGCCCCTTTCACCTGTGGGAACCTAGATGGAGCTCTGGCGCAGGGGAGGCCAGCCACTGGGATTAAGCCCTGGCCTCAGTCCAGGTCCAACCCTGGTCACCCACTCAGTCCTGCTTGTGGCCTCTCATGAAGTCCAGCCCAAGGCCTCTTGGTTCTGTCACCCTCCATACAGATAGCAAGTGTCTGTTCTGTGCCTGGCACTAGGCTGGCTAGGTGCATACCAGCTGCAGCCTTCGGGCCAGCCCACCCTCCTGCTTATCCCAGGAACCAGAGGCAAGAGCTCGGATGCTAAGCATCCCACTGGCTAAGGGGAGACCTGGAAGGCTGCAGCAGCAGAGACAGCAGAAAGCACATGGCCTTACAGACGGACAGGCCCCAGCCCAAGCCCCCGCTTTGCAGCCTATTGGCTGTGTGGCCATGGGCAGCTTACCTAGCCTCTCTGAACATGTTTTCTTACTGTCACTTGGACATCACAAGACCTACTTTTCCAGTTGAGGTATGGATTTGACATATTGTTCATGCAGAATCCAGCATATATTAGCTATTCTGTAAATATCAGCTCCTTTAACTTTTATTTATTTATTTAAGATTTATTTTTATTGTTTTTGACAGAGAGAGAGAGATGGAGAGAAGGGAGCAGGCCCAGATTAGTCTCTATAGGTGGGCTCGGGTCTGCGCAGGGCAGGAACTGGGCCCAGGGCCTCCTGCATGGGAGGCACGCCCCCATAAGCTGGGGGCCTCCTACATGGAAAGCACGCCTGAGGCAGGAACCAAACTGGGGGCACACCCCAGTTCAGCATATGAGTCTGCATGGGCCAGGGCCAGGTTCGTTCCTCAGACCCCAGGGCTACAAGACAAGCACTCAGCCTGCTGAGTCATACCGGCATCCCCTGAACTTTCTTTGCAATCATTTACTGAGCAACCATCATAAATGGATGTGAAGTCCTTTACTAGATGCTAGGGATACAGAGATGACAGATAATGTCCCTGTCATTGAGTCAGAATTTCTAACATACTTCCATGCACACAATAGGTATTTTATAAATAAAAGGTCATGAGACCAAAGACGATTTAAGAGATAGCTGACTTCACATTACACCATCAGGTTCTTGAAGCATCATTGCAACATACAACAAAAACCCAATTCAGTTTTAGAATGGAGCACAGATACTGCTGCATAGGTTGGCAGGGGAGATGGAGCCCCGAGCCCTGAGACGTCACTTTTGGACACCAGGAGGGCGACAGTGGCTGTGTTTGCTCCCTTGTGATGAAGGCTGTGCCTGTCAGACATGAGAGTCCTGGGAGGAGTCCAGGAAGGGCTTAGGAAGCTCCTGCCCAGCTCGCCAGCCCCACCACAGGCTTGTTTTCCTAGGCTGCCACCCCTGGCGTCAGAGGGAACGTGCATTCTCACACGCATCTTCAGAGATCCTCTTTGCCAGCCCAGAAGCGCCTCCACTTCTGGAAATTCACAGGTCCGCCTGACCCAGCCATTGGACCACCCTAACTGTCATACCTGGGGGCTCTAAAGACAGGGAGGGTACCACCAAGGGAGGCGCTTCACAAGCTCCCAGCACAGAGGAAATGCTGAGGTTCCATTCGACAGGCACTGAGTGACCAAGTGTGGGGCAGTGTGCTGAGGAGGCAAACCTCAAAGACGTTGCTAGTTCCTGTAATAAAATGAGTAGTCTCCGTGGTCAGGCCAGGCTGTGCGGTGCAGGGAGCACTGTACTTGGAGTCCAAGAGGGTGGATTATGGTGCTGCATGCACTACTGACTCTGGGTGGGCTTGGGACAGTCCCTTCCCCCTGTTAGGCCATAATAAAATCAAAGAGAGAGAACAGAGAACAAACACAGATCTCCCATAGAGTCATTCGTTCATTTGTTCATTCACTCATTCATTCATTTGAAGCACCTGTTACACACAGTCCTGTGCTCAGTACTGCAGAACACAGGGTCCTTGTTCTCCAGGGAGTTACACCTGCGGACAGGGACAGGGACAAGGCACCGCCAGGAAACTGCACGGGGCACAGTGTGGCTAAATTCTCTTTTTCTCCAAGCTTTGACTACAAGAGTCTTTCTTGACTGCTTCCAGAAACAAGATCGAAAGACCCAGGTTTACTCTCTTCAGAGCCTCCCTGAAGGAAGATTTTCAGCTTCCCGAGTGACTTCCAAAGAGGCAGCAGCAGTCCCAGGGCTGGGTGGGTGGGCAGGCAGTTCCCAGGGGGATCACCCCCACTTCCTCAGGGGCCACCTGGTGCAAAAGCACTCTTTGGATGAAATGCTCTGACTCAGAGTCACATTGTTCAGGTCATGCAACATTTAGAAGACAGAGGAAACCAGTATCTTAAACCTACAGCACCCTTGACCTCTGATTTTCTGGGGATAGGTCTGGGGACAGATCTGGGGACAGAAAGTCCGGTGACTTAGGGTCAGTATGCTGTGTGACCTGGGGCACATCACTTGCCCTTTCTGAATCTCACAGACTTCGCTGCACTGAAGAAAAATAAGTCCTGCCTCCTAGAGACGCTGAGTCCTGACTATGTGCCTGGTACTGAGTGTGTGTTACCTTACCTTGTGCTCAGGAAAACCCGAGGAGACGGGACCATGGTCATTCCCATTTGACTGTGGAAACCCCATAGTCTCACGCCCAGTGGCAAATAGATGTCTCAGAGGTACTTGAGCTCTCTGTGAAAGGGCTGTTCAGGGAGCTGAGGCCTGCTCGCTTGTTCCTAGATTTCTTTTCACCCCTTCGTCTCCCATTACCCAAGGAAGCGTGCTTCCCCCAGGCATTGCTCATGCTCTTTACCACACCCAGGGGCCTCTTCAGCACCTCTTCACCTATTTAAATCCTCCTATCTTTCTGGTACAGCACCAGCACCTCCTCCTCCAGGAAGCCCTCCTTGGTACCCCCCTTTGTGAGCCCCTGCAGTCCTCAGGTGTCAGCTGCACATGATGACACAGGCTGTGGGCTCAGTATGCCGTGTTGGAAGGACTGATGACATGAGCTGATTGGAGGAGTGACCCAGATTGACCACAGGAGCTGACTCAGGTGTACGAGAGTTGTTCGGGAAAAAAAAAAAAATCAGCCATTGTCAATAGAAGGAGAACAGTTACATGGCTGCATACTTTCCAGACAGCCCTCGTAAGTTCTGTTCCCTTGGGTGACAGCCTCTCTAGAACACCTGCCCTGTGTACTGTCCCACTAGAAGGCCCTTAGGAAGTGTCTGGTCCAGTCCAGTCCTCATTTTACAGAGCAGGAGCCTGAGGCTCACCCAGCAGCGCTGGTTTTCCTGAGGTCACCTGGCAGGTAAGGGCAGAACCTACCAGCAATGGAGCTACTCTCCCCCGCTTTCCTGAGAGGGGGTTAAGGAAGCTCCAGTCTGCCTGCTGCTGCCTCCCCAGGATAGGCCTGCAGCCTTGGGAGCCTTTGCTGTTTGGCTCACCACAGATTTCTGGAGCTCCCTATGGCAGAGACACTTCTCAGCCCCCTGGGTAGCTCGCTAGGGGGAGGGCCAAGTGCACGCCATTCATTCACTCACCCAGCCAGCCAGCCCCTCATTCCTTCAGTCACCTTTTCCTTCACTCCTTCATCTACGGATTTAGTTACTTCACTGTCTGCTTTTTTCTTTACTCATTTAATCACTCCTGTATTCACTGGACCACTTATTTGCTTACTGAGCCATTCATTTAATAAGCAAAGCAGAGCACTGGTCAGGTGCTCATTGGAGAGACTGATAATCAAATAGTGGGTTCCAAAGAGACACCCCAGTGGAGGTGACACCCCAGTGGGCCCCCAAGGATGAGCAGGACTTCTCCAGTGAGAGAGGAGGAAGGGATGTCTGTTAGCTCCTGATGAGGTTCTCGGGGGCCACTGAGACTTGAACTGCTCAAGCCCTCGGCCCCCGCCGGCCTGTGCAGAAGGAACGCGGGCTCCCGGCTCTGCTGGCTTCCCGCCCTGCCTCCGTAGCTGTGGTCACGGGTTTTCCCCAGGCTCTGTGGGCTGCAGGAGGCGCGGGTCTGGTTGGGCGCGAAGGGCTTGATCTCTCTTTCCAGCCCCATCTTGGCTTCTGGCCAGTCTTCCAGATGATTGTCTGGGGTCGGTGCTTCCACGTGACCTCCTTTACCACTGCTTGTCTGCCTCTGAGGAAAGGAAGAAAGGGGGACAGGGAGGGAGGGTCAGTAAACACAAACGTCTTTATTCAGCAGTAGAGCTGCTAGGGCCCCTGTTTTGGAATCAGACAGATGTGGATTCAAATTCTGCTTTGCCAGTTACTAAGTAGGTGGCCTTTGGTGTGTCTCTCGGGGCCTGTAAAATGTAGTAGCATCTACAGTTTACAAAGAAGGATTGATAGCATTGTTGATATCCCCATTCTGACCCACCACAGGTTGTCTAAATATGGTGACTAATGTTTCATTGTGCACCCACTTGCTACCCAATGGTTGCACTCTTCCTTGGTTAGACTGCCTGAGCGGTGCTGGGGATCCAGGCAAAGCATTCACAGTCCAAGCACAGGGACTGACAGGCGAAGCTGCGCCTTCTGTGTGGTGGGATAGAGCCTGGGTCCGAGGTCCACTTGGGCGCTCCAAGAAGCCACAGAAGGCTCTAGAAAGAAGGTGACATTCTAACTGGGCTTTGAGCGCTGAGGAAGTAGTCTTTTTTTCTGAGTCTAAGCAGCACCTCTGTCTTTAAGACTTCCTTCTGGCTCTTAGTTCTGCCAACTATAAAATGGGAATAATAATAACCGTTGTGAGAACAAGGCAGGATAATGCATGTTAGCAGGCTATGTAATGGGAAAGAGCTGCTCTTTACAAAACAAACCCAACCCAACCCAGGCATCCTGGCTCTAAAGCCCCTCCCCATAGCACACACACACATGCCAGCATGTATGTCCCAGAGAGTAACAGGAGTTCAGGAGAATTTACCTGGGAGAAGACCAGGGGGGAGGTAGTAACACTGGTTCTAACCCGTGAGAGCTTGTGAAGAATGTTCCATGAGTGATGGAGGCAGCAACCCACCATCCCCCAGACTTGAGAGAGTAGATCTTCATTATGGCAAGAAAGATCAGCTAGGGTCTCAGAGAAACATCCTGGACATAGCACATCCAGAGTGTCAGCGTCACCATCTAGTGGTTCCTGGAATTCCCGCCCTACCTGGACTGCCTGGCCAGGCCCTACAGACTCCAGCCCAGGGCCCCTGCCTCCTGGAAGCCCTCCCTGACCTCCCCAGCCCCTTCTCAGAGCCTCAGAGGATTCATGCTCTGGCCTGGCTATTGTGGGCGGGGCTGGGCAAGACGTTGATCACAGTCCACCGAAAAACTGCCAAGCAGTTGTGGGGTGACGCCTGAATAATGAACAGCTAGTGGACCGTGAAGCTTGGAGAAGTAGCCCTTGCCCTGAAACAGTCTGCCCAGCCCTGGTTCAGGCTGTCTCGCCGGGGCCATGCACTATTTTAGGCCCTCCCCCCGCTAACCCCCGCTCCTTTCCGAGAACTGGGCTGTGCTTCGGGAGCGCAGACGCTGGGCCTTCTCCTGCGTGGACTCTTCTCGTCTCCAGTGCCCCCCGTCTTCCAGAGCAGTCTTCTGGGTTGGTCTACTGTGTGTTGGACTCAGGCTGTGATGCCTAAGCTTGTGGCTCCTGGGTGCAACCCAGGCTGTGCCCTGTGGGAGCTGTGAGGTGGTCTGGTCACATCACTTAGCCTTCTAGAGCCTATTTCATCATCTGTGAAATGGGAAAATAGTACCTACTTGAAAAATGCAAATGGTATAAATTGCTTCAGCCAGCACCTGAGGTGTAGTAGGGGCTTTCAAGGTGTGAACCATTGTCACAGTTGGGATAGGGGCAGGAGAGAGAAGAGAAAGGGTAAGGGGATTTTGCTAGGGGAAGAGAAGAGGACGGATGGGAGGGCATTTATTGGGGGGATGAGAAGCCCCTCAACCTGTCCGTTTCCTTCTTCCAGCTCCAAGTCCTGCTGTTTCCCCAGCATGCTCTTCTCCAGCCATATGGAATTTCTTGCCGTTTCTGAAAAGTTTTCATATAGAATGTCTTGCCATTTCTGCGAAGTTTACTTCCACTTCCATCCCCTGGGCCATTGGTTCTCACCCTGTGTGAGATGCCATTTTCCCCTTCCCACATGTACTTTGACCTTCAAGACTATAAAGTGCCCTCTCCTCCTGAAAGCCCTCCTTGACTGCCTCTGCATCCCGCGTGCCTCTCCCAGCCTCCTCGGCTGCGGCCCTCTGTCTCAGCACTCATCACGACTGGTCTGCCGGCTTAGTGGTCCCCTGCAAGCAGACAGTGAGCCCTTTGAGGCTGGGAGCGTGCTCGATTCATTCCTGCGACTCTCTCTCTCAGTAACTCTTCCAATGTTGAGTGAGTGATCGAATGAATGAACGAACGGTTGTGAGGGGATGTGGGCAGCGGGCAGCCTTCTTCAAGGGCCTGTCCTCAGCAGGGTCATCTCCCCCCATCCCCTCGGAGAGCGAAGGCCAGCGTGCGTGCTGCCCTGGGGACCCTGTCCCCATGCTCGTTTCCCTCAGGGCTGTCTGTGGCCTCCTCAGCAACCCAGTTCCTTGCAGACCTGCAGACACAGCTTTCCCCTCCGACCCTGCACCCCACCCCCCAAGAAAAACAAACTCAGCTGCTGCCAGAGAGTCACAGGGGCTTGCAATGAAAAACAGGTGTCTCCTCGAGCCCCGTCAGCCATGACTGTGAGGCGGCTGGGGGTCACCACCGCAGGGCCAAGGGAGGGGGGGGGCACAGCAGAGCTCACCCTGAGTGTTCAGCTCCCAGGGCCCGGCGCCCCTTACAGCAGCCACCTCGTGCCCTGTCCCAGGCAACAGTGGCTGACAGGACACCCGCCCCCCGCCCGGAGGAGGAGAGCGCGCTGGTTTGGGCTAGACCCTCACTGGGGCCGGCCCTCAGAGGACCGCAGGGCCTCGTTCCCGCCCCCAGATGTCAATGCTGTGCTGGAGAGTGAAAGAGCCTGGATGTTCTAATCACCTGGCTTTCTTTCCTGCTTCGCCCCTCAAGAGCTGAGTGAGCCCAGGCATCTTATCTTTCCTCATCTGTGAAATGGATCCGCAAAGATCCTCTGAGTGGGTCGCGGGAGGGGGTTGGGTGAGGCAGCTTGTAGGGGCATGTGCATAAATGACCCAGCGTAGGGCTTGGGGTATAATCACGGTTACTCAGTGAGCCCCGTGCCTCTGGCTCCAGAACCCATCACGCAGGGACTGTGTGTTACCTTGTATTGTCAGAGGTCTTGGCCACAAAGAAGCAAAAACTCATGGACACAGCCAATAGTTTAGTGGTTACCTGAGGGAAAAGGGGAGGTGGGTGGGAGAGCTGGAGGGGAAGTAGGGAGGCGGCATGAAACATATGGTGATGGAAAGAGAGCTGACTCTGAATGGGGAACACATAATGCAAGGCATAGACGACATAATGTAGAATTGTACACCTGGAAACTATGTCATTGTTACCAACCAATGTCACCCCAATAAATTTAACAATAAGATAAATAACTTTTAAAAAATTAAAAAAGAAAAAAACAGAAAAGGAAAGCAGAGTCTGTGCCTCCACCCAGTCCCCCACCTGCTGAGGCCCAGGTCTTAGAAGCTGCTTCTAGTGTTTTCTAAGCTCCCCCTGTGTCGCTCCTCCCAGCTTTTGTGTGACGTTCCTCTGCCCAGAATGCCTTTCCTCAGTTGCCTCACTCCTTTCCGTCACAGACATGCTTACTGAGCACCTACTATGTGCCATACACTGTGCTCAGTCCTTGGAAGACATGGGTGAGCCAGCTCTGTCTGCCTCTTCTGCTCCCAGGCACCCCCGTTCCCTGCTATGTCTGTCTTGTGGAATTTACCTCACGGTACTGGAGTCGGCTGTGTTCATATCTGCCCCGGCCCCATGGCAGCTCTAAGAGGGCAGGGACCTTGTCTAACCAGAGCTGTACCCACAATGACCAGCACAGAGGGCCACCTCTTGTCTGATTCCTCATGGACCCCCAGCATCCAGCCTGTTGGCTAAATAGGCGAAGGGTCCCAGCAAGCTGGGCTCTTTGGTAACTGCCTCTTCGTGGCCCCACCAAAGCCCGTTTCAGACTCTGCTGACTGGGCCCCCTCGGCAGGGCTCTGTCTCTCCAGGGGGGGCTGGGCCCGACACCCTGGAAGGTTTGGCTGTGGAGGAGAGAGGCCCAGTGGATGCCGGAGTCGTCTTCTATGTTTGTATTGGAAGCTGGCTCCTTGCATACCAGCACTCACCCCTGATTTCAATTATCCAATTGCGCACCGCTGCTAAAATTGCCCATGGGCAAACAAGCTGGCTCCGGGCCCCTTCCTTCATTAATTCTAACCGTCCGTCACACTGCACCCTGCCCGGTCACCATCCCAAGGAGGCCTGCTCTCCCCTCGCATTTTCACCAGAATCCAGCCAGGTCACCGGGATGGGAACCCGGGAGGAAGAGCCGGGGGGTGGGCTGGGCGATTCCCTGAGAAAACCGGCTGTGCATGAGAGGTTTCAGGTCAGATCCCGCCCTCTTCCTGATGCTCTGGGCTCTGCCGCACGCTTGCGCTCTTGGAGCGGGTTCTGGCCTTTGGAGGGCTGGGCCAAGGACTTATTTGCCAAGGTGGCTGAGGAGAAAGGTGTTTGTGGTCTTTGGCCTGGCCTTCGGGGACATGGGCGGGGGTCGGGGCTCACAGCCTCACCTGCCAGGTGCTGGAAGTTTTTTCAAAGGTGAATGATCTCCCTGTTTCCAGACACGCGCTGCCATAGGGCGTGTCTGGAAATGCTGAGAAGTCTCCAGAGAGTCTAGAAGCCTGAACAGTCAGGAGTTCAGCACTTGACCCAAAGCAGGCGCCGCACGGGGCTGTGGATATGGCCTAGGATGTGGGGATAGGTGAGGCTGGGCTCGCCACTTGGGGTGTCTCAGTTGCTGAACAACCAGGCCTCAGTTTCCTCATCTATAAAATGGTAGCAGTGATACCCCTCATGAGAGTTGATGTAAAGATTAAAAGAGAGAACGTTTGCCTGTGCAGGCACACAGTACATCCTGCTTCCTCCTCTCCTGAAGTCCATGTGTTGACTTGTTTATCACCCTTCTGATCAGAAAAGACAGGTCTGCTCTCCCGAAGCCAGGCGACAGGCCGTTGTGACCAGCAGGAAAGGAAGAGAGAAAGGAAGTGGGGGCTCCGCTCTGTGCCAGACACTCTGCTGGGGGTTCACACCCATGGGTGCTGCCCACCCCATGTGTTCCCATCCAGGGTCGAGCTGGGGCCTCATGGGACAAAAAGCAGCCACCTGAGTGTCGTCTGTGGAAGTCAGGTGGGGGAGGTGAGCACCTGGTCTAGGGATGAAATGCAGAATAGACCGCAGGTAAGTCACCAGCGGGAGCTGCCAGACCCGAAGGGTTCTTACTGAGTGTGTTCCAGCCGTTGCAAAGGGCATCGTCAAGGTCACTCCCAGGTGTACCGTACTGGCGTGCTCCAGCCAGAGCCTGTTTCCAGCCCCCAGGGCAGTCGCATAAAATGCGGGGTGGCCCCAGTGCTCATGGATGCTGAGGAGAGAGAGGGCCTGTGTCTAGAGGAGGTGGTGGGAGTGAGGAAGAGGGGCTACAAGGCCCTAAAAGAACCAGGGGCTGGTGTGGAGAAGAGGCACTTGGGAGGAGGGAGTCACTTTCCCCAAATATCAGAGGGAAGAGACCAGTTCACAGAACACCAAGCTGGGCCTGGCGGGGGAGCAGACTTGGGAAAGTGGGAAGAGCTCTCTCCCGGCCCCGCTGCCTGGCCGCCCGGGAGGATAGCCGGCCGCCTGCGCAGAGGGAGTGTCGGTGGGATGGGAAGGCTGTGACCAGCCTGGGCTCTTCCCAGCTCTGAGGCCACAGACAGGTCTCTTCCTCACTCCGAGACCCCCCAGATTCCCCCCGCCCTCTGGTGAGAATGGTGGCTAGGGAGAGTGAAATGAGTCCTCGCCAGCCATCAGGACGTGGCCGGCCTGGGAGGGAGCTATCCGGTCCTATGGGGCCTGGCACACCAGCGGCCCCCTTGGAGGGCGCCCCCGCCAGCCCACAGTGACCAGATGAGGCCCAGTGTCCATCTCCTCGGGTTTGGGCTGCCCGGCCAGCCCTCCCAGTGTGTGTAAATACCCTGCCGATGAGTTGGAACCCAGCAGCTCCAGGAAATCTTGGTACAAATTGCTTTTCCACCAGAGCACATACTGGATTTTCCATGCCACCTCCAGCGCATTTTCGGGAAATCCCAGGTGGTGGTGATGGGGGCTGAGACCCTCCAGAAAGGCCAAGGCCCCAGCAAACCAAAAGACGGCTGGGTTTTATTTAATCATAAGTGCATATACGTCTTAACCTTTGAATCCTGGAAAAGAAAAAAAAAACAAAAAGCCCAGCCAACCAAAAACACGCACACATCGCTTTGCTTCGGAGGGTAATTACCCTGAATTCAGTTAAACCAACTTGCTCTAGCTAACTAGATTAGTTTACATCTTGTGGTAGAAAAAGAAATACAAATTACTTAGATTGCAATAAACCATGTTTTTCTAACTAAATAGATTAGTTTATATCTTGTGGCAAGAAACAAGGGAACGGCTTCGAAGTGCCTGTTGCTCGCTCCTGCCCACTCACTCATCCAGGAAAGTGTGTTTTCTGTGTGGCCTCTAGCCCCTGACCCCGTGCCTCCCTCAGGCCGTCCTTCAAGACAGATGAAGAATTGAGACTGGGAAGAAGGAAAACAAAACCACCTTCAGCCCCGCGGCTGTGATCGGGAGGTCAGAGTGCTGTGAGTTGTGCAGTCCACACCGATTCTGTCCACTTCCACAGACACTTACCAGTTGCCTGCGTGCCCACTATGTGCAGGGCACAGGGCTGGTCACTGAGTAGGGCAGGCAGACCCACACGTTCACATGGGACACCATGCTTTTTGTCACCATTGTGAAATTCTTTATAGTTTATAAACAAGAGGCTCTGCACTTTCATTTTGGACTGGGCCCTACAATTTACATAGCCAGCCAGGAGGAAAGACAAGGGTTAGAGGAAGCGAGGACCTGCCCTCTGGGCCTTGGAGGGGACATGGTTGTCACAAGAACTCCTGGGGCAGGGGTCATATTGGACCCATGTCCAGGGATGCGTGGCTGGTACATTGTCTTGAGTGATTCTAGAAGCTTCAATGACTGGGATTCTTGGGCCTTTTTTGCCCCTAAATATAAAAGATGCTTGCTTCCCAGTGTTCATGTCTTTCTAGCCTAAGACAGCCCCAGGAAGTAAATGGTGAACAGCACTAGAAGTGTCTGAGGAAACTCTTCTTGGTGGTGTCCCTCCCAGGCCTGTCCAGGGGTCACTGCACTGGAGAAAATTCATTTTCACCATCAGAATGCCTCCCACGTGCATGCCCCAGTAAGGTGTCCTTCAACAGGCATTGTCTCGTTTGAGTTGTCGCAATGAGCTTACAAGGCTGTTAGAAGGCATATGGATTCAGCCTCAGGGGACAGCAGCTGTCCATGAGTAGCGATGTCCTCTCGCATGGAGAAGTCCTAGCTGGGTGACTGCTTGCCTGTGGGAAGCTGTGTGGGCCCAGCCGGCTTTTACTTCTCTGCCATCACGGGGCACTGCCTCCCACCCAGGGTGGCTCAACACCCCTGCCGTCAGCGTCCCAGACCCGTCTGGGCAAGGAGAAGGGCAGGGTGTGCGACCAGACCCCTCAGTGCTATCACGTCCCCTCGGCTGTAACTTGGAACCTTGGCCACGTGACACTGCAAGGGAGACTGGGAAAACGAGGTGTTCCCTGGGTAGCTGTGTGCCCAGCTAAAAACTAAGAGTTTTGTTACTATTGGGGGAAAAAAAAAACAAAGACACGAGAGAATGGATATTGCGGGTATGAGAAGTGTTTTCATCTCGGTTCTGGGGACGAGGACACAGGCTCAGAGACTGAACTGCTTGGCCCCCGCGGCCATGCAGCAGGTGGGTACCACACGGCTTTACCGCTGCAGGGGTTGGGGCTTCCGGAAGAGGCACTGGACTGCTGGAGGGGCCAGGGGAGGGCACACCCACCACGTGCAGGCCCCCTGCCAGGCTCTGTACCCGGGCTAACTCCTTGTACCCTCTTGAGTGATAGGATGAACTCTGCTTCCCTTGGCCATATTCATAGAATGTTGCTGGTTAATTACTGCTATTTTAGTTCAGTAAATAATGACCCGACAGTCCTGGACAGACAGAGCTGTGGGGCTGACAAAGGGG
Organism: Craseonycteris thonglongyai; assembly: GCA_004027555.1. NCBI lineage: Eukaryota > Metazoa > Chordata > Mammalia > Chiroptera > Craseonycteridae > Craseonycteris > Craseonycteris thonglongyai. Next base: position 125,800 of record PVKE010000169.1, read on the forward strand.
GTCCCTGATCCAGGCTGGTGAGTCAGAAAAGGCCTTCTGAGTAGGTCACACTTCCATGAAGTCAGTCTTAGAGGATGAATTAGGGTTATTTTCTAGCCCCTTAACCTCCCTAACCTCAGTGTCCCCATCTGTAAACTGGGGCTAGTAAGAGTACCCACCTCACACATGTCAATCATTATTAAGAGCAGACTGGGAGGGAGATGAGGCGGGTCGGCATGGTCTCCTCACCTGCACCCACCTCTGCCGGCCTCAATTCTTACTCCGCAGCTCTGTCAAGAGCTGGGTCAGACAGAGCCATCCAAGGGCTGGCCAAGGGTGGGCCTCCTCGCGGAGCTGGCACGGAAAAGGGCAGCAAGGGGGCAGGTGTTCCTGAATGCTGGGGCCACCCTGCTCGAAACCATCCCCCTGTGAGGGGAGCAGCGGGGCGATGGGGCGGGGCCTGTTGCTGCCCGATGAGGAAGCGGGTGGAGTTTGTGTGGCTCAGCTGGCTCTCAGCCAGCATGGGTTGGAAAGGATGGAGAGGAAAGGGGCAGGGGCGAGAGACTAGAAAGAGCAGCCAGGAGGCTGAGCAGAGCATAGGACAGACGGGGCACTCAGTAGCTTGTCTGCGGATCTGGCAGTAGAGACTCTGAGCCCCATTGACCGATGGAGAAGCTGAGGCTCAGTGGGCTGGGTGACTTGTCATAGTTCATCCAGTTAGTGATCTCATTCCGAAGTTTTCTCTTCCCCCTGTTAAAATCGGACTCTCATATATTATTATAGAGTCCGCCATCTTTATAAAAGGCCTCAACAAAAAATTATAGAACGCCTCCATCTGGTGGGATAACGCTGTTAACATTTGATGTATTGTAGATCCATCCAGTTTCCTGTGCCAATCGATGTCTCAGTGTATGTGCATGTAGATGAAGGCACATTTATAAAAATGGGGTTATCACGATATAGATCGTCCTTATTCAGTTCACCGTAAGTCGTGAACATCTCTCCGCTGTAGTAAAATTGTGTCCATGGTATTTCTAGTGGTCACAGAGCAGTTTAGGTCATTCTCAAGTTTCTGTAATCACATAGGCGAGGACAGTTATCACGGTGACATTCTAATGAGAAAGGAAAACAATTCCAGAAAATTTGGAGTGAGAGAAGAGGCAAAAACTCTAATCAGTCTCTCTTTCCTCATGCCACACATACCCAGTCACCTTTCACCGGAACGTGACTTACCAGGGTGGGCTATAAGATACGATGGCTCCAGGGAATCCTGCAATTACTTAACTTTGTTGCTGGGTGGATCCTTAAAGCTCATTTCTTTCTATCAGTTACTACGCGTACTTAGAAGGGAAATAATTCAAATGAAACATCATGAAGGCTTTCCTACCAACTTGCTTTCTGGAAGGACCCTTCCCCCTGCTTTTCTCACAGTCTCCAGGTGCCTGGGATCCTCCTCCTTTTGGTAAGTAAGCATGGATGCACAAGGCTGCCATCTCTCCCTCCCTGACACGGTGTAGTGGGGAAAGCATCGGGCTTGGATGTCAGACAAAGCAGGTTCAAATCCCAGCTCCCCGCTACATTTATGGGGCCACCTCAAGCCCTGATTCATGTCTAAACCTTAGTTTTCTTACCTGTTTAAGTGGAAGGGATACAGGGAATGTGAAGGGTGTGGTTGGTGAATATATGGCACCCAATGGAATGGAACTCAACAAATAATTCTTGAAACTATATTAGATTCTATTCTCCGATTGTTTTCTTTCAGAAAGGTGGGCCTGCCTGCTCTTGGCTAAATATCGCTGACCAAATGCACCGTTGTTTTCTGTCCTGTTTGAAACGGTACGTCTGGTCAACCTACCTTTATTCAGCAGTGGCTGAGGAGAACTTAGCAGTCAGAATCCAGTGACCACACTGGATCCCTCGTAAAAAGCCATGTTAGTGGCCCAGCCGACTAACAAACAAACCCCTCGACATGAGGGAGTGTCCAGTAAGCATGAAGGTGCAATTTCCAAGACGGCCTAGACCCTGCAGGCGCAGCTCTGGAGGGCATGGCATCCCTGCCTGAGTAGACATATTTTTGGTGCCTGGAACATGTGTGTTATTGGAGCTGGACACCCCCCACCCCCACCCCACCTGCTCCCCAGACCAGCGCAGCCCTCACGTGGGCTGCCTGTCACGAACAGACAGGACAGTTCTTCCAAGCTTATTCCAGGGACAGGCTCAGTCTGTGTGAAGGACAGGCATGGTGTGCTTCTAGGGCACATCGTGCCTATAACCAGAGGGGGACTGGCAGCACAGGCATTGGCACTGCCAGGTCCCCCACTGAGCTGCTGACTACCCTCACGAGCCAGGCCCAGGGGCCTGCAGTTCTGTGTTTTGTTTCTCTGCATTATTAAGCTGTCTTTTGCTCTTAAGGTTCCCTGACCTGTCATAATACAGGCCATCCTAGCCAAGGGGCCGGGCCCCTGTTCCTTTGAACTACAGAGGCAGCTGGGAAGAAACCCCGCGTTCCCTGCAGGGCAGGGGGTGTAGGTTGACAGCCAGCCGACAGCCCTCAACCATTGCTACCAAGCAGGGTTGCAACCTCGCAGGTCCCGATTTGGGGTCCTCGGAGAGGTTTGACGGAGCCTTGCTGCGCCTAAGTCCTGTTGGAGGAGAGTCGTGCTGAGAGCAGAGGAAGCACGCACTCAGGAAGGGTTCTCAGCAAGCCATTAATTACCATGGCAAGGAGCTGGGAGCTTGGCGCTAGGTGGCCTAGGCCGGATCCAGCTCTACCATCTTCTTGCTGTTGACCTTTAGCAAGTTTCTGCACCTCTCTGAGCCTGGGTTCCCTCTTCTGTAAATGGGGGAAACAATAATAACCACCTCATAGGCTTGTTTACAAGAAGAAATGACGTACGAGTTTCTTCAAGGGGCCAGACAACCACTGAGCCCAGTGCCTGATATGTAGCAAGCACCACACACGTGCAATTGTTGTTATTTCTCTTTCAGGGGGCCTTTGCGCTGCAGGCAGGGCATCGGAGTGGGGAGCACTCAAAGCTGGGGGGGTCAGGAAACCTCGCTTCTGGGTCCAGCTCTGCCACAGGCCTAGGGTATGACCTCGGGCATATCTGCCATAGTGCTATGAGAGCGTCTAAACTCAGGAATAACTCAGAATGCCCAGGTCTAGGAGTGGCAGGTGTGGGGGCTGGGGGCTGGTAAGAGTCCAGGTAGATTTCACAGCCAGGGGGTAGGCCGGCCCCAGAACTAAAGCCTTTCCTTGCACCCCTCTTTCCCTCTGAAGCTGGGTCAGTGTTGAAGAGGTGTGATGAGCCCCTCCAAGTATGTGTGTCAGTAGGTATTCACACACATGCCTGAGGGAGTGGGGGGCTGGGCAGGGCGAGGGAGGAGAGAAAAAGGAAAATGGGGAGGAGGGAGTGAGAGAGATAGACATGCAGAGAGAGGAAGATAAAAAGACCAGGGTTTATACAGAACAACAGAGTGGGAGATGTGGGGCCAGCCCTGAAGGATGTGGAGGGGCGGCCCTCTGTCTGATGCGGAGTCCAGCCCTGGGAGGCCGGGGAACCAGGCCGGTGTAGCTGTCAGTTCATTTCTGCTGCCTGGGGAAGGGAGGCTGGAACACTGACAACCCAGAGAACTCCAGCCACCAACAAGCCCAAAGAGGGAGGCTGAGCAGAACTCTTCAGACCTCTTTCTGTTCAGACACCTAGCTAGCACCCCCGTCCCTGTCCCCCTCGGCCAACGCCCTGGCCAGTCCTGCTTCTCCCGAAAGTTGATTCTCATTGCTCCCTCCACCATAGTCTCCCCAAGGCTTGGACCCTACGAGAAAAATGAAGGAGCGGAATTTCATCTTAACAACCATTCGTTGGGAACCTACCGCCTTCCAGCCATGAGACAGGCACTTGTACATGGGCTGTGTCACTTAATTTTGTCTATCTTCCAAGCCCCGCTCGCCCCATGAATCTCTGTTCCAGTAGTCACCATTTCTCCCTAGGTCCACAGTGACCTGGGCCCCTGTCCCCTGCCCACCCTTGGCTGTAAGCTCCTCAGGGACAGCCTGAGCCCTGGTCTTTGTGCCCTCCAAGCCCCAGGCTCCAGCTTTAGCATGTTGACTGGTTCCTGTTGAATTGAATTACGTTGAATTAACTCATGAATCTAAAGGGAGGCTTACTGAATTTAATTTATGTGATTTGCAGCATTGGGCGTCAGCTCTCCTGGGAGAGAGGAGGGAGGACTTTGTATTCAGAAAGTAGAGTATATGAGATCTGCAGGGTAATGCTTAGCTCAAATGGAAGAAGGGCCCTCAAGGTGCGATGTCTGGCCACACGCAGGTATGATGGGAAGAAGTCAGGTGCGTTCTGGCCAAGGGAAGGGCAGGGATGAGTGCTGGCAGAGTCCCCCATAGGGTTGTGGATGGATATGGCTTCCTGGGGCCTGCCTTCACCCGGTGCCAGGTGGTCCTAGAAGAGACAGAGGCGATAACATGTCCTAAGCACTTGGTTGGAGGACTTTGGGGCAGCAGCGTTTGCCTGATCCATTACAGAAACCGCAGTCTCATGGTTTCCTGCAAGGGTTGGGGGTTTGCTCCAATCATAACTTGCCTGGATGGGGAAGGACTCCTGATAGCGGTGTCTCTACCTACAGAATAAAATCTAAACTCCTCTGCCAGATGTCCCTGCTATGGGTCCGGCTGACCACTCAGCATTCATGTTCTCCTGCCCTGGACCCTCCCACCAGGTTATATGCTCCTTGCTGCTTCCTCCGTACCCTGTGCTTGCCCCACCTCCCCACCTTTGGCCACCTTGCCCCGTCTCTTTTCATGGCTGCCCTGACCCTGACCCATTAGCGCATCCTGCCTCCCCATCCTTCAAAGTCAGGCTTAGAGCCCTCCTCTTCCAGGAAGCCTTTTCTCATTTCCCACTGCAAACATGCATCTCCCCACTGTGCCTGGTACAGCTTCTTCTGCATGCGTCCTGCTATTTCCTGCTCGTTAGGTGTTGGAGGAAGGTGCCCATCTCTCTCCTTCCCCAGAGTGAGGGCCTGGGGGGTGGGGGGCTTCAAGTCACTGGCCCCTCACATCGGTGCACTCGGCGTGGGTCAGGGAGAGCTGCCTAAGGAGGCAGGCAGACTCTTTCGCCTGACCCACCAGAGCATCTGGCGCAGCGGGGGTTAATTAGGACTACATGTGATGCATAAATATTTACTGGGTGTTAAGTTTTTAGCCTAATGCAGGACTTAGCAGCCATTTTCATTTAAGGTAATGGGAGGCACATGTGATCCTGGGGGACTTGAGGGGACTCCCTCATCTGCCTTCAGACCAGTTCAGAGCCCCCTCCCACCCCACGCACCAGACTCTAACTGCCCTGGCCAGGAAGTCCTGGCGAACCGCCTGGAGGAGGAGCTTTGGCTTGCAGTCATTTTCTGGGGCTCTTAAGTTCATACTCCGCCGCAGGTAGCTCCCGGTGCCTCCCTTACTGCACACAGAGTCCTCGTCCCGTCATGTGACTGGCTCTGCACTGGGCACAGAGGACACAGACATGACACAGACACAGCTCCTTTACCCCAAGGAGCCCTCTCATTACCCATCTCTGCCCTGAGAATGGATCCCCAGCCCTCTTTTCTGCCCAGCACTTCCCAGCTAGGTCCCTCAGCAAGGCCTTGAGGCTCAGTTAAGTAGGAGAGGCACGGCAGGCTCTCAGGGGAGAACAGAACTAGGGAGTGTGTGGAAGCCCTAGGTGCAGGGTGTGTGGAGCACCCAGGTGCAGGGTGTGTGGAGCACCCAGGTGCAGGGGTGCGTGGAGCACCCAGATACAGGATGTGTGGAGCACCTAGGTATAAGGTGTGTGGAGCACCCAAATGCAGGATGTGTGGAGCACCTAGGTATAAGGTGCATGGAGCACCCAGATGCAGGATGTGTGGAGCACCTAGGTATAAGGTGCGTGGAGCACCCAGATGCAGGATGTGTGGAGCACCCAGATGCAGGATGTGTGGAGCACCCAGGTGCAGGGTGTGTGGAGCACCCAGGTGCAGGGGTGCATGGAGCACCCAGATGCAGGATGTGTGGAGCACCTAGGTATAAGGTGTGTGGAGCACCCAGGTATAAGGTGTGTGGAGCACCCAGGTGCAGGGGGGTGTGGAGCACCCAGGTATAAGGTGTGTGGAGCACCCAGGTGCAGGGTGCGTGGAGCACCGAGATGCAGGGGAGTACAGAAGCCCCAGATGTGGGAGTGTGCAGACACCTCCAGATGCTGTGATGCACGCCCTCAGATGGTGCCTTCCCACAGATATCACTGGACTAGAAGCTGAGGTGGACAGATAAATATGTCACCAGAGTAAGCCCATGGGAAACGGTGGAGGCATTGCCCTCAGCTGGGGAAGGCTTCTCCAAGAAGCTGATCTTGAGCTACTTTTCAGAACTAAATAGGGAAGAGGGAAATGACAATTTGGGCAGAGGGGACAATGCACACCAAGGCCCAGAGGCATCAGAAAAATGTGGCACGTTTGAGAGCCTGGTCTATGCTGCCCATTATGGTCGCTACAAGCAACATGTGGCCATTGAAATTTAAATTTAGTCAAATTAGACAAAATTAAAATTCAATTTCTCAGTCACATTAGCCACCTTTCAAGTGTGGCTAGTGGTGCAGATGTATGATGGGATTTCTATCATCAGAGCAAGTTGGATTGTCTAGCACTGGTTCTAGAATAGAGAGTAGAAAATAGAGAGTACCGTATTTTCCAGCATATAAGACGACCGGGCGTATAAGACGACCCCCTAATTTTACAGTTAAAACATAGGTTTAGGCCTATATTCGCTCTATAAGACTACAGCCTCGGAAGTGGGGGGTAGTCTTATACAGCGAAATAGGCCTAAACCTATGTTTTAACTGTAAAATTAAGGGGTCGTCTTATACGCCCGGTTGTCTTATACGCCGGAAAATATGGTAGCTGGGGATCTACACCTAAGAGCCCGCAGGGTCACTGGGCCTGCATTGCAAGGGGCTGTGGGTGACCTGTGAAGGACTCGGGGTTCCTTCCTGGGAGAAGCTGGACCTTTTTTTGCTGGAACACAGATGCTGCTCATTCATGCCGCAGTCATTTAATGAACTCTTATTCTGTCTCCGGTTTATGAGAGAGGCACAGACCTGAGAACCTAGCCTATGGAGACAGATCAGACCTTCTTCAGTCATGTCAAGGCTAGGAGATTTACAGGGGTCCTTTGAGAAAGCAGCAAGCACAGCACCTGTCGGATGCTGTCACCCCCACCAATCAGCTCTTGGTAAAGGCTGGCCAGGGCCTATGTGGGCACACCACTTGTGGGAGGCTTGACTGAAATTATGTGACAGTTCATGAACAACGAATGCCAAGGCCACCATGGGGAGCTGCCCAAGAGAAGGGCGTGTTGGGGGAGGGAGAGTGGGTGGAGGTGGTCAGGAGGAGAAGGCTTATCATGGGAAAGTGACTGACTGCCCGTTCCTGGGGTGCCCTTGCCTGCTTCCCCACAATTTGATTTCTCCCTCTTTTATGCTCCTCTCTAGGGTCACCTCCTCTATGGAGCTTTCCCTGATTGGTCCAAGAGCCCCAACAGCCCCTCCTCCTGCATTTTCACATGGCGCTTGTCCCACAGACGGCCGCATGCCTGCTCCCTAACTCAACCCCGGGTGCTCTGAGATCCCAGATCTGCCTTACCCCTGGCCTGACCCATGATTCCCTCCCTGCCCCGTGAATCTGCCTTCAAGGTTATCCCTCTGCATCGGCATGACCTGTTTGTGCCTCTGTCTCTACCACAGAGCCCCTCCTTGAGCACAGGGGCTGTCTCATCCCGATCCCCTAAATATCTGAATGAATGTGGGAAGGCAGGAAGGTGGACGTTGTCCTCTGGCACAGGACTTGTGGACAGATGGACCCAGGAAGCTATCTGGGAGGGTGGGGGAAGTGAGAGGCGGCTGGCCAGGTATCGTGGTCCCTGCTCCCTGCTGCTGAAAGTGATGGTTGAGCCCGGACAGGGGCCAGGTGAGCAGGCCCTTGCCTCCTCCCTTTAGACCCAAGCAGACTCCCCTAGGAGGAAGCACCCTGTCTGCCTCCCGTGGGCTCCGGGCGTCCTCTGATGGGGCCCCTCCCATCTGCTGATTGACGGCTGCACAGAAGATCATGGCAGATCCCTTGATTTCTTGGGACGGCCCCTAGGCAGAAGGGCTTGTTCAAAGTGCCACTTGGTGACTTCGTGCAAATTGTTCCTGACAGGCCCGCAGAAGGCCAGGCCATCTGCCTTGCCCTTTCACGGGGTAGACGGGGCTAGGAGGAGAGATATTAGGTTTCCACTTCAGTCAATACTTTGATGTTCAAAGCTGTTTAATATTCATTAAAGCAGTCCTTCAGTTGTAATTGCAGTCATTACCCTCCCTTTTATGAGTGTCTGTAAATGGTATGAGACAGAAGGGCACAGCGATCCTAATGACCGAGGGTTTTGATGATGGATAAAAGGTGGAATCAGTCTCCTCGCTCTTTGGTGCCCACTCCCACCCCTTACTGTTTTCTTTCTTTCTTAAAAGACAGTTTGGGTTGAGAGAGCAGGAAGACTCTGGGAGGGTCATGGTTAGTTCATTTTACAGAGACAAAAATGCTATCAAATAGTCTCAGACTGAACCCCAAGTTCCACACACCCCAGCCACAGCCTCAGCCTTGACCCTGGCTGTAGTCTGAGCTCTTTGGGTGTTTGCTTCCTCCACTTAGAGAACACAAGCGAGTGGACCATGTCTGAGGGATCATCCTGCGGTTTTGCTCAGCCAAGGGCAGGGGGGCACCTCTGGGGAAGCACACAGATGTGAGACTCAGATGTACATTCAGTACCAGGCTCTGCCACTCTTGAGCTGCATCATTTGTGACAGTTACTTAACCTCTTCAGTGTTCAGTTTCTTCATCTATTAAGGATGAGTTATAATACCTACTAGCAGAGCTGCTGTGAAGATCTCATCAAATACCAGGTGTGCAGTGCGGCTGATGCCTGTTCACAGCCTTAGCTGTGAGAGAGCAGGTTGGCCCAGGCTAAGAACACTAAGCCTACTGGTGGGGGGAGCATTATGGGCTAGCCAGCTCCTGTCACTTGAAGGGCAGGGTGCCTTTGACCTGCTTCTCTATGCTTACATTCTTACAGTCCCCTCATGCCCCCATTTGGAGCTTCCCAGTGTCACAGGTTGAGATCTGTGTGACACAGACTCAGAGACAGTTTCATGTGCTTGGGTTTTATTAAAGAGACCATCGGGGTCAACGTGTTCATCTGGGAAAGGGATTGTGGAGGCAGCATATTGGGCAGAGGAGATGCAGGTGTGAAAGGCCTTTCTCAGGGAAGCTTGGATCTGCAAGAGTGGGCTGGTCTTTGTGCACCTCCTGACCCATCCCAGGGTGCACAGTGCTCCTGGAAGAGCAGGGACCTTGAGCGGTGGCTCTGCGGCTGAGGCAAGCCCCGCGTGCTGGCCCTGGAAGGCCGCGTTCTGATAGCACTGCCTGCAGCGGGGCCATGTCCTTCATCAGGGTGGGATTTGACAGCTGCATCACCTTGTCCTCCACAGCCAGGACTCGTGATTATTCCCGAGGCTTCCCTTGGAATATTGTATGTACCCACACGCGCGTGCACACGTGCACCCCACAGAACCACCACTGTACAGACACACAGGGCTCATCAAAGTCTTTTGCTTTCTTCAAAATTCTGAAACAAAAACAAAAAAAGAATGGGGAAGTCGGGATGGCTCAGTGGGTTAAGCACTCACTTTGCAGCACCGGGGACCAAGGATCGAATCCTGGCCCCGGCCCATGCAGACCCATGTGTTGAACTGGGGAGTTCCCCCAGTTCAGTTCTCTCTCTGTCTCTGTACCTCTCTCTCTCTCTCTCTCTCACTCTCTCTCTCTCTCTCTCTCTCTCTCTCTCTCTCTCTCTCTCTGTCAAAAACAAACAAACAAAAGAAACAAAAACAAAATTCTATACTATTACCTTCTCCAGAAAGACTTCCTTGATCCCCCCTTGTTAGGATGAATTGCATCTCTCTCTGCTCCTGAGATTTGTGGGTCAAATGCCAGGAAAGAGGGTTTCCTCTTACTAGACAGATCATTTCATCCGAGACTGTCCTTGTGTGTCATGGAGTTGGTCTCAGTGGTGTCCTGGAGACCTCAGCACAGCCTTGATCAAGGGGACCAAAGCACTGAAATGGACCAAACCAGAAACACTGGCAGGTCCTTTCTGCGCCGCTGACCTGTGGTTCTTCCAGGTCCCCCTCTGGGTGGCCTGCTTCCCCAGGTGTGTGTCAGTGTTTTAGAGCGCAGGGAGCGGGGCCTGGGCCTTCTCTGTGTCTATAGGAGGTCCTTGGGGTTACTAGCTTTGGTGAGATGCACGTGCATACCACACTTTGTTGGACAAAGCAGGAGATGCAGCCCTGTGCTCCTAGGAACCCTGGGCTGGAGTGAGGGTCAGATGGGGACAGAGGACGGTAGCTCGATGGTACAAGTTCAACACCAGAGGTATACGAGGGCTGTCCAGAACAAAGTCCAGCCAGAAATGCCCATTTTGCATATGACGTGGCTGGATACTGTCCGGACAGCCCTTGTACACGGTGAACCCCTTCCGGCCCAGCTTAGGGTCTCATATCGCGTGCTTCAGTGGGCACTTGCAAATGAGTAGATGCACACTCAGGACCCCCTTATCTAACACCAACAGGGTAAGTGTACAAGGCTTACGAAGGAGTGAATGAAAGAGCGAATGAATGAACGAACAAGCAATTAAAGAAATCTGCAGCTGAGCAAAGCAGATCCTTGATCCCTTATTCAAAATCCTAGAAGCCACATTTGGTTTAAAATTCAGTACTTTTTGGATTCTGGAGGGTAAATGCTGATGCCTATATCCACCTATCCTGGAACACCCCACTGGGGCCCGGAGCAGCACCCAGGATCACACCCTAATAGTGGTGCAGCAAAACATGCATATTCACGAAAAGTGGGGCAGGGCAAGAATCTGGTTGACGACATTATGGTTTTATAGATATTTAATTAAACATGTAATCATTTTGCTTTAAAAAAATAAAGGGCTCCTGTAGGGTTCAGGTGAGGGTACCACAGGCCTGCGGTTCTTAGGAGTTCTGTGGATCCCAGAACTGCCAACCAGAGCGTGAGGGCTGTGTGGCCAGCAAGGCTTTCTGGCTTGAGAAGCCCCACCGCCAATGCGGAGCCCCTACCTCATCCTGACTGTGCGGCCCGGGCCTCCCCGACTCCCCTCGGACCCTGAGCTGGGCCTCCTCTCCCTGGGTTGCTTCTCTTCCTGCGTGTTTTTTCTTCCTCTGCTGCTAGGGCCGACCTCGGCTATCCTGAGGTCAATGACAAGGGAGCCTCCATCAGGTCTAATCACACATCATTAGCGTCTACTGGCCCCCTCTAAGTGACAGGGTGGTGGCTTTAATCAGCACGAGAGCCAGAGCAGCCTGGCTCAGGGGTTGGGGGTGGCCTCCTCTGGGGTTGGGGAGGTTGGGCCTCTTTTTGCAGCCGTCACTAGGGCTCAGGGCTGGAGCTCCGTCATAGCCCCTGGCTGAGGAATCGGCCTTTCCACGTTCCGCACCAGGTGTACCGCCTGTCAAGAGGTAGGGACTGCGCGCTTTCATATGTGGACTCTTTCTCTCCTTCGTTTGCTCCTTTGTTCATTCATTCATTCATTCAACAGTAATGTTCTGAACATGTACCATGTGCCAGCACGCCTGGGGTGGTGGTATTGTAATTACTTGGTGAATTGGGGTCAGTGTAGGTATTGAAGGAACACCCCTGTGGATAAAAGTACATTTCAGTTCTTTTTTAAGAGTTATTTTATTGTTTTTGACAGAAACAGAGAGGGAGACAGAGAGAGGGGGGAGGCCCCAGAACAGTCTCCATAGTTGCATGTCATCAGTTTTCAACATGGTTTCGTTCCACACAGGTGGGCAGTGGCCACGCAGGGCAGGAACTGGGCTGGGGGCCTCCCTCATGGGAGACACATCTCAGCTCAGCATATGGGTCCGCACAGGCCGGGGCCAGGACTTGATCCCTGGACCCCGAGGCTGTAAAGCGAGCACTTAACCCGCTGAGCCATCCCAGCCTCCCCTCAGTTATTTTTTTCTTATATCAGATCAATACCTAACACTTGTGTTTGTAGAGGATGCTGAGGTTTGCAAGGCATTTTGCACGTGTGATTTTAATCCTTACCACCAATCCTGTGAAGGTGTATAACTGGTAAAACAAGAGAATGCAGGGTCTGAGATGTGGGCCTAAGAGAAGAGCTGTTTCTTCCAAGATGCATGTGCCCTTTATCAAAACACACAAGGTATGATCAGAAAATATGGTGAATGTTTACATAAAATGTACTGCAGGAAAAAGACACATTGCCCTTAATCCCCCTGAAAATACCACCACCGCCACCACCCCCCCACACCCCTCGCTTTGAACATACTCATCCCACCTTTTTTGCCGCCTTCTGGAGCAGTTCTGGGAGTCCTCTTGTGAGTGTCTTTAGTTGGGCTGTTGCAGCTGCCTCCATGTCCTGAATCCATTCAGGTCACACATTGCTTCCGGTACGGCAGCTTCTGTCAAATAAAAACTTTAGAGTGTGCCCTCATCCACCTTATTCACCAGATCTGGCACTGTGTGACTTCTGGCTCATCCCCAAAGCCAAAAGCGGCATGAAAAGTAAGCGTTTTGAATTGATTCAGGACGTTCTGGCTGAGGTGGGGGAGGGGCCGCAGACGGGCTGCCAGCCGGGCTCCCCAAACCAGTCTGGTCTCTGTGAGTCCAGTCTGCTTCTGTGCCCACTCTTCCTATAGCATCTTTGGAGGGCAGATTGTGCCATCAGAAAGGCCTTCCACCCCCACCTGCCCGCCACAGTCCATGTTTGTATTCTAGGGGGGACAGTTAGGCAGTGCATACAGACCATAGCATTAGGGCTCTCACTGGAAACAGCCAAGCCCAGGGTCACCCTCGGAGGCAGCCCTGGCCTGCCCATCATCTGGGAGTGGGCTGCACTGCCTGGTTGGACCCAGTTTCTTTGTTAGCCTTGAGCCTCCACAGCCCGCATCCCTGCCTCCCCTTAACCCGCCCTCCTGTCTGTAACCCCAGAGCCCGGAGCTCCCGTCCTCTCTTCCCTCTGGGCCCTGGGCCAAGCCTCCACTAGCTTCCCTCTGCCAGCCTGTGAATGTCCCTTTGTGCGGCAGCCCTGACGCGAGGTCCTTCCTGGGGAGGTGTTATTTTAATATATGAAGGGCAGTCATTTCATTTCATAAAGATAGCTTGTTCGGAGGGGCCGGCGGGGGCCCAGGACAGATCGCACTTGACAGATGCAGGGACGGGCTGCAGTTTGGGGCTGGAGCTCACAACAGGCCCCTCTGCAGCGCAATGCCGGGCGCTGGACCTCGACAGCCATCGCGGGACTACATCCCGCCGCCTGGGGCCGGGGCACCCGGTAGCCTTTCCCCGCCTCACTGGTGGGACCCATTCCAGGGATGGGGGAGATGGGCAGGCCCGGCAGAAAGGTGCTCACTGATACTAAGAAGTGGGGCTGGAAGGTAGGAGAAGCACAGGTTGTTCTCCAGCTTCAAGTCTGCCCCACCCTCCCCAGCTGTGGCACCTGAGCCAGTCTCCTCTGGGTCTCCATCAGCAGAGAGGATCACCCAAGGGCTTGCTGGCACTGTTTGCCCCAGTCTTCCCAGAGGGGCATGCTGAAAACTAATGAGATGTGAGCTCTGTCTCCTGGCACCTCGGGCTCTGCAGCCCAGCCACATGATGGACGGGGTGACGAAGTCTGAACAAGGTTGGTTCCAAGACAGCTCTGGTTTGCTGCCGAGCAAAACACCTGGTCTTCAGGGAGTGAGATGTGGAAGGAGCCTTACCAACTCCTCTCAACAAGGAGCCTTTCTCTAACTGTGGAGGGAGGGGGTGGTGGGTCCAGGGCCAGCCAGTCCCAGGGCACCCACTGCCAGGCAGAGAGCTTATTGAACTTGGAAATGTATGTGCTTCCCTCTGCTCAACGGAGCAACCCGCAGCTTGTCTACAGCACTCACAGTGACCAGATATGGGCTGTGCTTTCTGGTAACTTCTGTGAGAAGTACATGTGGGGTTGAGGGTAGGTGAGTAGACCCTATGTGGAGGTGGGGTGGTATGAGACCATCTGCTCTCCTTGATCTCATGCATTGTGTCCAGGTGTGGGACTTGAGCTATGATGAGGATTGCCCATTGAAACTCAAGTGTCCCATGGGATGCCGGATAGCTCAGCAGATTGAGCGCTTGCCTTGCAACTGTGAGGTCCAGGGATCGAATCCCAGCCCCGGCCTATGCAAACCCATATGCTGAACTGCAGTGCAACTTGCAACTGCTGGGTTGGTGGTGAAGGTTCTTGACTCCCATGTGGGAGGCCCCCAGTACAGTTCCCATCCTGCGCAGCCCCATATCTACCTGTGTGGAATGAAACTATATATCACAACTACTGATGTACAACTATGGAGACTGCTCTGGGCCCTCTCCGCCTTTTCTCTCAATTTTTCTCAGACAATAAAATAAATCTTGGCAAAGCTGGGATGACTCAGCAGGTTAAGCGCTTGCTTTGAAGCCCCAGGGACCGAGGATCGAATCCCAGCCCCAGCCCAGGCGGACCCACGTGTTGAACTGCGGTGTGCCCCCAGTTCAGTTCTTGCCGGGACCTATGTGGGAGGCTCCTGACCCAGTTCCTGCCCTGCGCAGCCTTGTGCCCACCTGTGGAATGAAACTATATGGAAAACTAATGTCAACTATGGAGACTGCTCTGGGCCCTCCCCCTTCTCTCTGTCTCTCTCTGTCTCTGTTTCTCTCTGTCAAAAATCAATAAAATAAATCTTAAAATAAAATAAAATAAATCTAAAAACACACAAACAAAAACCCTCAAGTCTTCCCCTCCTGGGAGTGCCTTGAATAGTGTCCCGTCTACATTCTAGGGGTGGGGCAAGAGCTATAGGAGCTGATTTTTGTCCTGGGGGCACTTTGAGTATCTGTGCTTTTAGATACCTCACAAGGCACACACTTAACTAGAAAGTCATGGTAGATGACCAGACAAAAGGCCAGGAGCCTCATTCCAGTCCTCCCAGTGACTCAGCTCTTTCACCTGAGGCCTTCCTGCTGAGCATTCTGGGTTTCTCGTGGCCACGTCTGGCCATCACCCTGAGCTAAGAGTGTTATCTGAACATATCACAGGGTGTGCACCCAGGCACTGCCCAAAATTCTTTGCAAAATGAGTGACACACCATGCTCATATACTTTCCACATCCACATACTTTGCTCCTGTCTTGTCCTTTCTCCTACTGGAAATGTCTTCCTTCACCGTTGGAACTCTCATGTACTGTTGGGAAATGGCGGCGGGGGGGGGGGGGGTGCGCACACATTGGTGCAACCACTTTAGAAAACTGGCAGGATCTACTAACGCTAAACATAAGTATACCCTCCAACTTGGGTTCTCCATTCCCTGGTGGGTGGGGAGGGTACTTACATATAGCCACCAAAAGATCATACAAGAATGTTCTTAACACCACAATTCGTAACAGCTAATAATGGAAATTATCCAAGTGCCCATCAATAGTAGAATGGATAAATAACTTATAGTATATTGTCACAATGGATATAATATCCCAAGAAGAAGTGAATGACAGTTACATGCAATAATAAGAATAATCAGCAATGTACTATTGAGTTTCTTTTCTAAAAAAGAAGCTAAATACAAAAGAATATACACTACACAGTTTCATTCATATAAAGCAAGCTTGTCCAACCTGCAGCCCACAGGCCGCGTGTGGCGGCCAGGGCGGCTTTGAATGTGGCCTGACACAAATGCATAAACTTTTTTAAAACATTGAGATTTTTTTGCGATTTTTTTTTTCTTTTTTAGCTCATCAGCTATCATTAGTGTTAGTGTACTTTATGTGTGGCCCCAAATAATTCTACTTTCAATGTGACCCGTGGAAGCCAAAAGATTGGACACCCTTCATATAAAATTTAAAAACAGGAAAAATTAATCAGTGGCTTTAGAAGTTAGGATAGTGGTCCTCCTGGTGGAAATGTGAGACTAATAACCTTTCCTTTCTTGACCTGGTTACTGGTTTAATGTCCTTGTCCAGCTGTCACTTAAGATATCTGCATATTTCTTACATATGGTCTATGTCAATAAAGTGTTTAAAAAGTGAGAGATTTAAGAGAGAACCCACAAATAATAAATCCATGGGGTCTGAGTTTGCCTTTACTTAGCCTGAACTGAGTTACCAAAGCGGGCTGACTTCCGCAGTCTGTGCAGGGCAGTCCTCTACTGCTGGCTTTGTGTCGCCATATTCTGTAACTTGTTGGATACGCTGTACACTGCCTGAGGACAGTGGAGCAGCCCTGTCCTGACCTGTCAGCACATTCCGGCCTGACGTCCACCTGCTCTCCCTGCACGGCTTTGCTGGCGAGCTTTCTGCCTCTGGAGTCTGCTCTGCTGAACGCTGCTACCGCAGGCCGGGGAAGGAGGCCCAGGGAGCGCCCTCATGCAACGACGGAGGGGACCCAGTGAGTGAGTGCACTGCTTCTAGTTCCAAGAGTACGATGACTTGAAGGATCTCCTGTCCATGGGCTTCCTGGGGTCCCATAGGGACTAAACTGCCCCCACACAGGTAGCTAGTTTTATAACGGACACTTTCCTTTTCCTTTCCCAGTCTCCGTTCTTTACTTCCCTGCCGGTGTACCTGAGAGCATTCCCCAAAGTAGCAATGTGAACTTGAAAGCACTATCTCAGAATCTATTTGGGGGAACCCAAAGTCAGGCAGATTAGACCTTTGTCTCCGTCATTCACCTTGTCTCCTCCTAGCAGGTACCAAGCAAACAGCAGTGGACTGACTAGAAGGAAACACTCTCTTTTCTCATTCATCACATCCTACTTTCTCTTCCTGCAAACGCTGCTTGTCTGAGAAGGCAGCGGCATGCCTCAGGGTGCCCTCTGCACGCTCATGGTACTCCTTGTCTGCCAAGGCAAAATTGACCCCATGTCTTGTGCAAAGCCAGCAGGACACAGAATTTCAAATATTCCCAGTGCCGGTTCCCCCTCCCACCCCTAGGGCCTGATTTCTAAAGGAGGATACTTCCCACATGCCATAGACACTGTGCTGTGTTGGTAGAGTCTCGCGGTCCTAGAATCCCATGACAAAGGCACCTTGAGCCCCGGGGTGGTCAGTTACTGTCAAGAGACCTACTACTACAGTAATAGCGGGGGCCAACGCGGACGAGGCTCCTCCTAGCTCGTCAAGAAGCACTTCCTGCACATTTTCTCAGTTAATCTTTACAGCAGCCCCAAGAGCCCACATGCCAGTGAGGACATTAAAGTTCAGACTCAGAGATAAGACGTGATCTACCCAAGAACACAGCTAGCAGATGGCAGGGCTGGGTCTGGACCTGAGGCCTCTGACCCCAGAGTCACGTTATGCGACCACACGCATCTGGTCCAGATGGCCTTTGAAGTGTCACAGGGCTGTCACACCAGCAGCAGATGTGAACAGAATGCGTCACTCTTAGCATTACGATTGGTCAGCTCCCCACTCCTTGAGGCAGGATGAGCAGGGATTATCATTGCTCCCATGTTTCAGATGGAAACAGAGGCCCAAAGAGGGGGATTCTCACTCCCAGTGGCTAACACTGAGTTAAGTGATGGAGCTGGGGTTCGAACTCAAGACCCCCGAGTCCTGCCTTGCCCCTTGGAGACGTGACGGGGCCCCTCTTCTCCTGCTGCTCTGAGGCCCCACCTGCCCGACACTTAGACACATGTCAGGTGCTCAGGATATCCCCGTAGCCCAACTATACAAACCAGGCGGCACGCCCCCCAAGCTCCTGAACCTTGAGGCTCTTCGTGGTGCAGTTTGTCCCCAGAGCCTTTCCCTTCCATGTATAGTTTGCCAGGTGATGTGGCCAGCAGGTGACAGGGGTCCTGGATGGCTCCTCCTGTTGTTTCATCCTGTCCCAGGGCTATGCAAGGAAAACCTCAAGTGACATGGAAGCCACTCGTTGTGCTTGAGATTCATTCTGTACCTGCTTCCAGGACCACCCAGAGACCCCAGAGGCAGCCCCCTCACTTCACAGAGGGGGAAATGAGGCCAAGCAGAAGCCCCAGGGCTCAGACTCCTGGCCCTCCCTGGCTCTGCCCTGCCCCGACCCAGACAAGACGTCCGTGGGCTTGGGGAGGATGAAGGCAGGGGTGGGAGCTGGAGGAGAGAGCGGTGAGAAAACAGGGTGGGCTGGAATAACAGGGGTTTCTGCAGCCCTGCCCATTGCACAGTGCTCCACAGAGCTAGACGAGAGGTGTGGAAAGGAAATCAGATAGAGGCCTGCGTCCCCTGGGATGGGCTGACAGGCCCTTCCGGACTCGGCGTGCCCTCTGCCTGGAAGCCTCGTTCCCCTGACAGACTTCCTGTCCACCATACCTCCAGGGGCACACGCTGGTCACGCTCTGTCCCCTTGTCCTGCTCTGTTGTCCTGTGTTGCTACCGGGTATGACGTAGCTCTGTGTTAGGTGCCTGCTATCTGCCCCCCCCCCCCGACATGTAAGCTCCATGAGGACAGGGACTTGGTTGTATACACTGCAGTGAGAAGGGTTGGCACTTGTTGAGCAAATGCTGTGTGGCAGGCACTGTTCAAAGCTCTTTATATGAGTGACTCGTTTAACCCTCCCAAGTCCAGTGAGGTCAGTACCATATGTCTCCACTATACAGATAGGGAAATGGAGGCACAGAGAGTAACATGCCCAAGGTCATGCTACTAAGTGTCAGAGCCAGGACATGGACCCAGCAGTTTGGCTGTCAATGACAGAAACCCAAGGGTTCCTGTTGTGTGTGTCCACAACACCCCCACGCCATGCTGCTTCTCTCCGTACCCTCAGCCTGCAGAGCAGAGCATCACATATGCTGAGCACTCAAAATTAGTAGCTGAATTACTGAAGAAAATAAAGAATGTAAGTGGATGAATGAGTGAATGAATAAATGTAGGCTGAGAATATAAGCAAGTTCAAAGGGCACACTATTAATTCTCAGAGGGTACATCCACAGCAGACTCCTTGGGAAGGTTGTGGTATGAGGGACCTGTCCTCAACTGTGAAGACAGTGCTAGGCTTGGAAGACCATCGTCTTCCCAAAATCGTTTGTAGGAACCCCCTCACCGCCCCCCCTTAAAGCCAGCATCGGGGGACAGTCAGAGCAGTTGAGCCCTCACAGAACCCCAGTCCCCTCTTCTGATGCGTCCAGGCAGTTCTCAAACATTGCTGAGCCCCCGTTCTGTCACACTATGGACAGGGGACTTCCTTGGACCTTTTCTCCTTTAATCCCTAGAAGGACCCTGAGAAGGTCATGGCTGTCCATGTATTTGGCTACTGTGCATTCAGTGACTTCTTTGTGCAGTGTACACGGTGACACATTAACCACCAGTACTCCCCCCAGGAGCTTACAGCTGAGCTCTCAGGCAATGAAAATGCAGGGCAGAATGTGCTAGAAACATGGCTGTGAAGGCAACCCAAGGCAGCCGGTGGACGGGGAGGGGGATGAGTTGGGCTTTTCTGAAAAGATGACATCCAGGAAATTAAAGTTCCATGAAACGAAGTTACTTTCCCAAGATCACCCAGCCAGTAAAAAGAAGATGTGCCCTCGAGGCTGACTCCCATGTGTGAGACACCCCCTCTGACCAGCCCCCTTGGAAGGTCCTGGGAAAGCACTCTGTCCCCTGTAAAGCCATGAGATGCGTGAGGAGCATAATTCCTGGAAAACAAATCCTTGTTTCAGATATTTGGAAATCATATGCAAAGCCTGCCAAAAAAAAAAGGTATACACTGGAATAAAACTGCATTACAGTTGTAACACTCAGTATCTGTTGATAATAAAAGATGAATACAAATCACGTCTGCAATGACAAGAGGTGCTCAAAGTGGTGACCATCAGCTCCCGGGCACTTCTGATGAAGGCTCACTACTACTTGAGCAACATTGACTAAAGTGTCCACTTGTATCCTGCACATGCCTGTTTTAATTTACCATGTGCCTCAAACTTGTCACAAATGCATGCAATTCCCAGGTGCGTTGCCAGAGATGCTATTGCACACTCACACCTCCATCCTAGTTGTACTTCCACAACATTCTCAAATTCCAAATACCACTTCAAAATAGCCTTGTGCTCCTCGAATGACAACTGTGCTTCTGCCATTTCCTTTGACTGCCCTGCCTGCCGCATGGTGACACTCGCATGCATTTGATTCATGCCGTCTTTTGAGCGAATGTGCTACTACACATTGCTATCGTAATTCAATTCAACTTCGAAAAGTAGCACATAGACAACGTTGCCTAAAATGTGTATGCATTTTTTTGGCAGCCCCTGTATATAATCAGCTGAATTAAATTGTGAAACAAAATAATAAAGAAGTCGGTCACTGTGTCCTCACCTCTTGGTATCCCTGGGGAGACGACACATGTCCACCAGCCGAGAAGCAGTCTGGCCAGATGACGTTCCACATGGACTCCATGAGACCATTCCCTGCTGACCTCACAGTGGCGTTTGCAGGGTGCCCAGTACCCTCAGCATCTTTTGTGTAATTTCACAGCGTAAATCAATCCCCACCAGCTTACCTTTTTCCCCTTCCCATTCCTCTGGATGCCCTCATAAAATTTTAAAAGCTTTGCATGTCAGACTACAGCTCCCAGGGCCCTAAAACTGGAGACTTGGTTCATACCCGCTGTTTCATTGCGCTGGCTGTCCCCGGCCACTGAGGTGGCCTGCATGCCGATGATGGCTTCTATTTTCTGCAGACTGCACGATGCCTCCTCCAGCTATTACCACCTGGTCACCAGCACTCACATCGACACAGCCAGGGGTCCCTGTTCAGTCCTTACCTTACTCACCCTCTCAGCACACTTCCCTCCCCCAAGCAGCACTTCCCTCACTGACGTTCCAGGGGACCGCCCTGCCTCTCCTGCTGCACAGTGCTCTCCTCCTCAGGCACCGGTGCTTGGTTCTCCCCTCCCCGACCCAACGCTGGAGGGTCCCGGGGCCCTATCCTCGGCGCTCTTCTCCCCTGTGCACTGGCCCATTTTTATTTCTACACTGAAGTCTACGTGCATAGCTTCCGCCCAAATTCTTCCTTCCTCTGAACTCTCTAGATTCCTATATCCAAGCAGCTGATAGAATCTGCACTTGGATGACAAACAAACATCTCAGACTTCACCTTTAGAACCAGACAGTGGATGTCTCCCTGTCACTGTGTCCCAGTGCTGAGTGTCATCCCAGCTTGTCAACTCAGCAGATGGCAGCGCCATTCTGCCAGTTGTTCAGGCCAGAAGTTTTAGTCATCTGGAACGCCCCCCTTTCTTGCCTACCCTACATCCAGTCAACCGGCACGTTCTCTACGTTCTAACCATGTCCAGGATCACGATGCTTCTCACCAGCTCCCCTGCTTAATACCACAGCCCAAGTCACCGTCCACAGTTGTGTGTGGTCAGTCGCCTCCTAACTGGTGCCCTCCTGTTGCCCTTCTCCCACCCCCAGAGTCTACACTTCACGTGGTGGCTGGAGCAATCCTTCCAAATGTTAAGTCTGGTGGATTCCCACTTCCTTGTCAGGCACTCCCCACTGGCTCCTGGTTTTACTCATAGTCAAAGTCAAATCCTTCCTGCGGCCTCAGCGCTTCCGCCTGGTCTGACCCCAGCTACCTCCCTGGCCTCATCTCCTGCCCACCTGGCTCATTCGCTCTGGCCACCTTGGTCCCTGCTTTTCCTTGAATGCACAAAGCATATTTCTGCCTCAGGACCTTTGTACTTATCATTCCCTCAGCCTGGAACCTTTTCCCCCAGGTAATTACGTGGCTCATGCCTCATTTTATCCAGGCTTCCGTTCAAATGTCACATTCTCAGAGAACCTTCCCCACCTACATAGCCTGTTACTCTATCTCTACTCCCTGCTTTCTCTCATAGTACCTTTTACTACCTGATGTGTGTGGATGTGTGTGTGTGTGTGTGTGTGTGTGTGTGTGTGTGTTTAGCATCTGTTCCCGCACTAAAATGTAAACCCCATGAGAACTGGGACTCTGTTCTGCTCACTGCTATGTGACCAATATCTAGCATGGTCCCTGGCACATGTTACAGCTAACACTTCTGTAGCATTGCTACGTGCACTAAGCACTATTCTAAGTACTTGTAACAATAATTCATTTAGTCCTCATAAGGAACCTGCAAAATAGGCACTATAGTACCCCATTTCGCAGTTGGAGAAACTAAGGTAGAGATTAAGAAACTTGCTCACAGTCATACAGAGCCAGGATTGGGACCCAGTCATGGCTCTTAACCGCTGCCCACCCCCCATTTCTCTCCATGGTAGCTGCTCTGAAACTATCCATGGAGGAAAGAAATCTAGCCACGGAGTGTCGTTGTGTAGCAGAGCCGTCAGAAGACCGAGGACAGCTATGTGAGCAGCCCGCTTCCTGAGACCAAGGAAAGGCTCACGCGGTTCCTCACTGGACGGTGGCCCTGGTAGGCCCCCAGTGCATTTTTATTGCATGAATCCATGAGTGTTAAGGGACAGTGGAGGAAAGAGCACTTCAGTTTGCTTGACCCCTGGGGAGAGCTGCAGCAACGTGGGCCTCTCCTGGGAGAGCAGCCTGCAAGGGGCTACCCAAAAGGAGGCCAGAGTGGCTAAAGCACAGTGACCACCTGTCACCTCTTCTGCCACTAGCGCATTACTGCTGCCACTCTTCCTTGTGACTGCCACCTCCATGACCACCACCATGACACATGGCCGGCACTGCCACCCACAGCACACAGTCCACTGCTGCTGCCACTTCCGGGGCCTTTGTTGCTCTCGTCCTTCTTCGTGACCCCGCTCTGTGGCTTCCTCATCACAGCCACTGCCGCTGGTGGCACTCCTGGTCCTATGACCCGACTGTGCTACAGTTCCTTCTGCTGTATTCAGCCACAGCTCCTGGTACTGTTATTACTATTAACAGTAGTTGCTGCGGCCGCCATGGTTGTTAACCACTAATGTGGTTGTCGTGCCGTGCAGTTTGCTGAGTGTAGGCAATCGCAGCAGGTGGGTGGGGCCGGCAGGCATCTTGTACAGATGCGGCGAAGGAGGCTCAGGAAGGGATAGTCAGTGCCTTCCAGGTGATGAAGAGCTCAGAGACCAGAGAGAGCTAATGAGTGAATTCACGGAGGGCTTCCTCCAGCTCAGAGAGCGTGCCAGGCACATTGGCACATTTTAACCCATTTAATCTATACAGTAACTTTAAGATATGATTATCAGCTGCCCCATTTCTCACATGGGGAAGCTGAGGCTCAGAGAAGGTGAAGGTGGTGCCCAAGGCTGGACAGGTGGTCAGGGGCAGGGTGCTGCGGGGCTCCAGAGCCCACACCTCAGGGGCCAGAAGACGTGTCAAAGTGGAAGCACCCTGGTCCAGGACCCGGAGACCTCCCTAGTAATCCTCCCGTGGCACTGATGGTCGTGGATTCTCAACAGCTACGGTTTGTGACTTAGCAGCTGAGCCTCTCTGGGCCTTATTTTGACCCTCTGCAGATAACATCTGCCTCACTTCCCACACAGTTTATTTTGGGAGAATAACGCTGGATGGGGTCACCTGCCGGTGATGCGACTTGACCCGCACACTGTGCTTGGCAGTTCTACACACTCACCATCCTTTATTCTCCCCTACACCCCATGAAGTGAGACTATCACTTGTTCCCAATTAACAGATAAGGAAAACTGAGGCTTAGAGAAATGACAGGAGCTGACCAGATTCTCAGCTCCTGCATAACAGGGCTGGCATATAAACCTGGCTTCATTCCAGGCAGCTTCCACCAATACTTCTGCTCCGATACCAGTGAGTATTGTGGGTCTCGGAAGGCTCATCATCACCAATCAGCCAGACTCAGCTGTGTGGCCTTACCCGCCTAGAAGGGACTGGAAAGGCAGGCTAGCTACATGCCAGGAGGAAGAGGGCCTAGGCTTGGTGGGCAGGTGGCCATAAGCAGTTTGGACGTGGACAAGAGCAATTTCCCTCAAGAAGTGCCATTTCAGAGGAAACTAGGGGACTAGGCTCAGACTCTGTCCAGACGGCACCCCACTCAGGTGGGAAAGTAGGCCAAACCCCACTCTCTTCCAGGGATCCCAAGGGCGCAGCAGCTGCAGATGAGAATGGCGCCTTTGGGTCCAAAGCAGGGGCTTCTTCCAGACAGAAAAGCCCCTCGCTCTATTTCCAGGCTGTCCAAGGAGGTCCTGTGGGGCGCTCTCTGGAGAGAACCCGCATGATCCTCTCCAAGGGTTTTAAGGCTCCTTTGCCGCTAGAAGCTGCCTCTCAGATCCGTCAGGCTAAAGATTTTAACCCGAGATTTAAAAGGACCAGAGATCAAAAGCAGATGCTCCTGGAAGATCCTTCAGCCTGCCCAGCCGTCTGGGGACACGGCTACGGAGGAGAAGACAATTCATCACGGAACCGTGCGAGCCCCCGTTCAATAATAAACAGATGTATTATGGGGGGGGAAAGAAAGGGATGGGTGTCAGCCCCTTGATTCATTTGTCTCCCTCTCAAAATCACCGCCATCCTGAGCTCCGGAGGGCAGGCGCGGCCTCTTTGAAGCGGAGACATCATGTCAGGGAAATGGAAACATTTCACGTTGTAAATCCTCAGGGTTGTCACAGAAATCCTAATGAGAGAGGAAGCTGCTGGGGTGGCGGGGAGCACCCAGGACTGGTTTGGGGGAGAAGCTGAAAGCAACTCTGGGAGACAAGCCCCTAGCCCTCTCTCCTCCTGAGTGCCCCTGTCTGCGTGGCTCTCCAACCTTGAGAGGAAGCAGACCTGCTCCCTGGGGTGCCCCTGTCTGCAGGAACACCACGCTTGGGCACCTCTTGCCCTTGGCAAGCTCCACGTGCTTTGCTCCGGTTAAAGTTGTTTTACTGGCTTTATCCTATAAGCACCCCCTGGGGCTTTCACAACTTTCACTTACAGTGAAGAATCTGAAATTATTTTGACAAGTCATAGATTTAAGTGTGATTGCCTCCTCAGACAGAATGTGTCTTGTTCCTTATTTAGGGGAAACTGAGTCATGACTCCCAAGCCCTGCCCTGCTCAAAGCTGCAGATAAAGCCATTATCCATAGTAAGTACACCCTCACAGACTGAGCGAGCTAGTAAAATCTCAAGGTTAAGATCTGGGGTGCTGGAGTCAATCCGTCCTGTGTGTGGAATCCCACTTCCACCACTTAGAGCTGTGTGACCCGGGCCAAGCCACTTAACCCCTCTGAGCCTCAGTTTCCATGTTGCAAAATGGTGATAGTGGTAATAGGAACTGCTGCCTACCCCTGATTGTTAGGAATACTGAGTTAATACTTGTAATGGACGTGGCCTGTTCAGTAAATTGTTCTTATTATTTCTTCCAGATCTGCCTCCAAGGTAGACCCACATGAAGGTGTAGATTATTAACCCACCTCACATTTGATTAAACTGAAGCTTCAAGAAGGAAAGACTTAGCCAAGTTCACATTACGATCTAGAAGCCAGGCCCTGTGAGCGCTCCCTCGGTGCCTTCTCCTCCCTACGCCACTTTCCCCCCGTGTTCTCAGAACTGTTAACCAGAGAAAATGAAGACGGGGTAGAGGTGCCAAAGACTGGGAGCAAGAGGCAAAGGACAGAAGCCTGTTAGTAATTGTTGAAGGAATGGAAGGATGGACGGATGGACGGATGGACGGATGGATGAATAATTAAAAGAGGCAGAGGGAAGACTCACAGATGATTTCCAGGTGTCTGGCTTAGCAAATTCACCAAAATAGGGAGCACAGGGAAAAGAGCAAAATTTAGGGGGCGATTTACAATAGGATCAGATCACTTTTAAACTTCCTTTGTGTCCAAGGTTCAAAGCCTATAAATTCAGTTCTGTCCAATCACATGGGCTTCCACGAACACCAGTAGGTGTCCAGCAATGAGAAAGGTGGAGAGGGACAAGAAACAAACTTACCTGCCCCAGGGGAGCCCCGGAAGTGTGGGATGGCCAGGACTTTCCAGGGAGTGTTCGGTCATGGTACACAATAGTGCACGTGTCTGTGGTAGGCAGAAAGCAAGCTGAGCTTAGAGGGCAGGGCCTGCCTGGCAGGAGTAGGGAAGGGGGGTTGGTCATGGAAGACTCTCTGGAGGAGGCAGGACTTGAGATGATGAGTTGGATGATGAATCAGGTTTGGGAGAGGATGGAAGCACCTGAGAGCAAAGGTTTGGACCTGAGGATGGGTCCTAGGTGTGAAGGAACCAGTTTTTATCCATCCTGGCATCTCTGACATCCAGCAAAGGACCTGGCATTGAGCAGGCAACGATGAACTTCCAAGTTTCTTTATCTCGTTTCCTATATTTGACCAGTAGCTACAAAACAATGATTCTCTTTGACCGGAAGGTTGAAGGCATTCCAGACCCATAAATATTATTTCCAAAACCAACTGATGCATGAAGCTAGACTTTGATTAAATATTACAACCAGTACTTGGTAATGGAGCATGAGAGTGTCATTTATCAGCAAGAAATGTGGACCTAATAATTCATTAGGCCCCTTTGAGCTCTCTCTGAGCTGAGCACTCAGGACAGAGGGGCCTGGAGAGGTTATGTTTTGTTTGGGCAGGTTGTGGGACTTGTTTCCAAACTGCTCCTGAAAACCATTAGCTCCTCAAGAGGCCCCAGGCTGCTGCCCTCCAAGTGTCCCAGCCACTGAGCCACTTGGAAGGTCTCCATCTATCACCACAGACTCCCTGCCTTCCTCCTGCATGCCAGGGCACATATGGACGCTTCTGCTTCATTCAAGCGCTCGCCCCTCCCACCGTCAGAGGACCTGTGCATGAAGACACTCATCGTCCGTGCATTCAGTAGTGCTTGATAGTCACCAAGTGGCTAACACTGGGATGGTCCCTGGGGATACTGTGAACAACAAAACAAACGCAGCCCTTGTCTTCAAGTCCGCAGCCCGAGAGGCTTTGCAAGTAGACAGGACAGAGTAATGCCCACTGTAAGAGGGGGGGTACCTGGCTGGCCTGGGAGCCAGGGAAGTGTTTCTGGAGGAGGTGGACACTAAGCTGAAGCCCAAAGGATGTGTAGGAGTTGTTAAATGAGGACAGAGAAAAGTGTGGTAGGTGTAGGAGGCAGTATGTGCAAACCCTGGGGGTGAGGGAAAGCATAGCACCTTTGAAAGAGCTAAATCATTTTGGTCTGGATAGAGCTTTGAGTGTGAAGTGGGAGGTGACAAAGCGTTGCGACTGGATCAGTCCAGGTTCATGAAGTCCTTGAACTCTAACCTTTTGGGGGGGTTGAGTGATCTGGAGGGCAGGGTTTGTGGCTTAAAAAGATGACCCTGGCTGCTGTGTGGAGAACGGACAGTAGGGGCCGAGAAGGGACATCGGCAGTGGGGTTGGGATGACCCAGATGACTCTGGAGACCAGCAGCAGGTGTGTGGCATTGTGGGGGGCAGGATAACTAGGGTTTGCGGCAGGAACAGGGAACCCGGAAACTCTGAGTAGCTTCAAACAACAAAGGTTTAGCTCTCACTTATACATAACTGTCACCCACCAGCTGGGGGCCTCTGAGCAGCCACTGTCTGGAACACAGAGAGAGCACTTCTGATTTCTTTATTTTTATTTTTTTAAGTTTTATTTATTTATTTTTAAAGATTTATTTTATTGTTTTGACAGAGAGAGAGCAGCAAAGAGAAGGGGGAGGGCCCACAGCAGTCTCTATAGTTGTACGTCATCAGTTTTCGACATGGTTTCATTCCACACAGGTGGGTGGGGGAGGGGCACAGGGTAGAAACCAGGCCGGAGGCCTCCCACATGGGAAGCTCACCCCAGTTCAGCATATGGATCTCCAGGGGCCGGGGCCGGGACTCGATCTCAGACCCCAGGTGAGCGCTCCCACCAAGCCATCCTGGCTTCCCCCACTTCTGTTTTCAAAGAAGCTAGGAAAGTAGCACCTCACTGCGAAGACTGTTCGTAGACAGCCCTAGTGACCTGTTTAGTGATGGACGATGAGGGTGATGGCTCCGCGGCTTTCTGATTCTATAACCATCGCAAGCGTAGGTCTGCTGCTTTTAGAAGTTATTTCTGGGTACCTGGTCCCATTTCGTCCCCCCACCAGCCCTGGGAGGCAGGAGCAGCCCGCTCATCCCTTCCAGATCACCTGGCTCAGGCCCCTCAAATCCCCACGGAGGGCGGAAAGGGGAGCTTCAGAGCTTCCGGGAAACTTGGGGTGAGTGTGAATCGCCCAAATGCTTTGTGCATATTTTTTTTTACTTTCACTAAAATGAGCAACCAAAGCAACTTGCTAAATAAAAAGAAAGATGATGGCATTGACACATCCAGTGAGAAATCGTGGAGACTCATCAGTGGGTTTGCATTTGCCATCCCTCTGTCAGACACAATGGAGCGGCAGCTTCCCTGTAGTTAGAACAAAATGGTTGCAAATGTGGCTTGCTTTTGTGCAGACATTACATACACATATGCCCTGGGGCCTCTTATTTATTCTGGGTCTTGTTAACCAACCACATAGCCTGACTTTGTGACACAGCCTATGGCTTCAGGCTCCTGGCTCCTCCAGGACTCAGAATAGCAGCCCCGGAACACCTCCCTCTTAGGTTCTCTGACCCAGGACCACACTTATTCCATCAGAGTCTCCTCCGCTCTGTCTTCTCTCAGCCTGCCTTTGCTACTCCCTTCCCATTAGTCACATCTCCAACTTGTTGCCAATAGATCTGAGTTTCAGTGGGATTAAAATTCTCAGGATGACTGACAATGAACATGAACACCAAGCTTGAAATACCAGCATTTTGAGCTGGAGAACCGAGGCGATGTGAGAGCCAGGGCTCTGGGACAGCCTCATTTGGGGTTACATTTCAGCTGGCCTTGGACAAGCTAGCTGACAGCCGGAGCCTCCATTCCCTTGTCTACAGCCCGGGGGGCAGGGCATGGAGGCAGGGAGCTGACAGCGATGCTGTGAAGAGCGCAGCCGTGGAACGCAGGGGCGCTGTGCTGTGTCTTAGAAAGTGAGAGCCCCTGGAGTAACATTAATACTTGTCATCTGTCAGTTTGTAATGGCACACTCACACTTGGGAAAAGATGCCGGGTCCCTAGGTGACTTGCCCAAGGTCATATTGGTGGGGCAGCACCTGCTGGGGGTCCTGGGAGTGAGGAGCTTCCCCTCTGAGACTCTCAAGCCGTGGGTCCCTGGCTCCCTCTAGGGACGTCTTAACTGCCTCCCTCCTGACAGCCACCTCTGCTTTGGCCCCCAAGGACCTTTCCTCACTTCCACTTTTCTCCTAAAAAGAAAATCTCCCCACTGCTACCCCCACAGCTATTTCCTTGCAACCGATTTGGAGGTCTGTGCGACCCCCTACTCTCCATATATTGCACAGTAGTTTAGCACTTCTAGAGCTTGTCCCCGGAGAAGCCACCACTGTGACCCAGGGCCTCTGTCTGCTTCTCTCCAAAAGATGCTCTCTGTGTTACACACAAGGTGACTATCACATAGGCAGACACCCCTGTACGTGTCAAGTTCAACAGACAGATCTGTTTGAACAAAACCTCAGACAGACTGGCCTTTTGAAAGCTTGGTCCCTGCTCCTTGGTCCCCATGAGGAGGGTAGAACACTGGAGGGAGCTGAGAATAGAGACCTCTGCCCCTGAGACTTTAGGGGTGGGGGCAGGAGACAGCTGGTGAGGTCTGAGCCAGGGGCGTGTCACTGGGTGGAGGACAGGGTGAGGAGACTGACTCCCCCTGGGAGTAGATCCTGGGAGATATGCTGGCAAAATGGATGAGATTGTCTTTGCGGGCACGCAGGCATAGGTGGGTGGGCACGGCGGTGATGTCCCTGCCACATGGTGGCAGCCACAGGGGGTCCAAGGTGGAACATGCTTCTGCCATTGGAACCCTGTGTTCGCTGGTGTTTACATAGGGGGTGGAATTAATTAAATGCCATGGGGGCCTCCTGGGTGGCTAAAAATAGACCCAACCCGGCCCCCAGCAGCGTGCCTGCCTGCCTGCCCGGCTGCAGCCCAGCGGGCATCTGTCGGATCTCTGCAGGCCTTACCGGGCAGGAGGCACACATAGCTTACACGACCAGGATGAGTGTACCTGCTGCTGTCTCCCGCAGGCAATGTGTCAGAGCCAGACGTGCCTCTGAGCCCTGCCCGACTCCTCACGGGTGTGTATAGAAACGTGGGCACATACAAACACACAGAAGCACGCATGGAGCCATGCCGTAAGCATGGGAGCACCAGGGTGCAGTTACCCAGACCCATGGATGTACACATGGGTGTTTATGGGCACATGGAGAAGTAAGTGTAGCCTGGTCTCATACGTTCGAGATGCATGGCACATGGTCACTCACCCACAGACTCACGGGACCACGCCTGGACACAGCCTCAGAACCAGAAAGCCTCCGTTTGCTCGTGGAGCTGCCTTTGGCTGGAAGTGTGACCGTGGGTTTGTTTCTTAACCTCTTTGTGCCTCTGTTTCCTCAGCTGGCAAGTGGGATAATAATAGTACCCATCTCGTAGTGTCATTCTGAGGATAAAAATGAGAAAATGGACATAGAGCTCTCAGCAGAGCTCCCAGTTCTTACTAAGCACTCTAGACACATTAGCTGATGTTCTCTCCCAACACCCTCACCCGTCGTGGGCTTACATGACGCAAATACATTCAGACACGCAGACACACATGGACTGATTGACACGGGAACACAGAGGGGCCTCAGCTCCTACACATCGGGGCGCACCCACAAACCTGCCTATGTGCCCTGTGCTCACACAGGCTCCCTTCCCCCGGCGCCACCACCAGCCCAAGCTGACGGCAGGCATGGGCCCACACCGTGCAGAGCGAGGCAGGCCGCCCAGCAGGCGCTTGCTGCAGGTGGGGTTTCTAGCTGCTAAAACAGACTCCTCTGTGGCTCCCCAAGACCTGCAGGCCAACATCCAAGCTCCTGGGCCTGAGACTCACACGTCTGTGCTCTGCCTCCCTCCCCCCTCCCTCTCCACTGCTCCCAAGGGGCTCCCCATAAGCAGTGCCACTTAAGTGCTAAACAACTGAGGGGTGAAAGGAGACCATGGCAAATGGGGGGGCGGGGCGAGTATCCTCTTGATTGTTCAGGTTGGAGCTCAGAGCTTATTGTGAAAGGCAGAGTCTCCTAACTGGACCCCAGAATGGGGGCAGGCTTAACCACACAGTTTCAGACAGCGCGGGCTGGGGACCAGCACCCCTTGTTGCGGGGCGGGGGATCAGCGCCCCGTGTGGAGGGCTGGAGGATGTGCCTTCCTCTCAGACCCCTTCCCCATGTGCTGCTCCTGCTCTGTCCCCGCCCTCCCGACCCCAGTTCTGACCTCACATCCATGTCCTATGCCA
This sequence comes from Craseonycteris thonglongyai, assembly GCA_004027555.1. Classification (NCBI taxonomy): domain Eukaryota; kingdom Metazoa; phylum Chordata; class Mammalia; order Chiroptera; family Craseonycteridae; genus Craseonycteris; species Craseonycteris thonglongyai. The sequence continues at coordinate 157,199 of PVKE010000169.1, forward strand.
TGTAACAACAGTACAACCACAGCCTAGCAGCTGAACACAACACTGATGATCTCACAGTGTCTGTGCAATTATTGTTTCCCAATTGAAAAAGACCAACCTTCACTTAAAAGGAAATTCCTGGTTGATCGATGGGCTGAGATCTATTTCTCCGTCCCCATCATTAAGGAGCCTCCTCTGCTAGATGCCGCGGAAAGGGGAACGATGAGACAACCAGACAGGGAACAGACAGCGATGCCTGAAACAGGAGGTGAAAAGTGCAGGAAGGGGGTTCAGCCAGGAGCGGGGGTGCCTGCCAGGGTCTCTGTCCACATCTCAGCCCCCACCCCACATCAACCTTCTGAACTCCTGGACTCTGGAGTTGGTCTCCCACTCCCTTGCCTTGTCTTCTTGGGCTCCTTGAGAAATTACAGGTAGCGTTTGAGCTGGCCCTCTCTCTTGTTTTATTTTGGTTTTTTGTTTGTTTGTTTGTTTGTTTGTTTGTTTTTAATTGTTTGAGAGAAGGTGAGAGAGAAAGACAGAGAGAGAGATTGAAGTGGGAAGGGCCCAGAGCAGTCTCTATAGTTGTCCATCATTAGTTGTGACAAAGTTTCATTCCACACAGGTGGATGTGGGGCCACACAGGGCAGAACCGAACTGGGGGACTCCCGCATGGAAGGCGACAATCTTCACATCCATTGTGGCGGTCGCCAGTTGCACTGCAGTTCAGCATGTGGGTTTGATCCCTGGACCTCACAGTTGCAAGACAAGCCCTCAACCTGTTAAGCTAACCCAGCATGCCCTTGGCCATCTCGTTAATGCTAATTACAAAGTATAACTTTATTGTAGAAATAGAAAAAATATAGATGCTATGAAAAATCATCCTGAAATATTATCATTTTGACATATCGCTTTCTTATTTGTTTCCAATGCATTTATATTTAGATGTATGTGTATTTTAATAGGGTTGCTATCAAGCCACATATCTTTTTTTTTTTTTATCATAATTCTTTCTATACATCACAGTAGCATCCCTGGCCCATATAGGATGTTTTTTCCTTTTTGTTTGTGTTTTATTTATCAATAATGTTATAAACAACTATGAACCTACCACTCAACCCAGAGCTAAAGTATTACTAGCAGCTCACATTCACCTGTGTGCTCTCTTCTCTTCTGGCCCCTGTCTCCCCAGAAGTAACGCACACTTAAATTTTTTATTTCTCATTTAATTTAAAAACTATGTATCTGTATCATATCTATGTGCTACTTGCTGTTTGATTTGGGCTTTTTAAAAACCCATTACAAAGGGAATGATGCTTTGCATAGATTTTGTTGACTTGCTTTTACACTCTATCACTCAGAACCAGCCCTGAGGTGGCCTGTGTTGGCAGCCCCGGTATTACGCTGCGTGTATCACTTCCATGTGACGCTGTACTGTGTGAATTCACCACAGTTCCCTTCACCTGTCTCTGCACATTTGACTGTTACATTATAACCCACTCACTTAAAACACTTTACAAACAGGTTCTTTTTTTTTTTTTTTTTAAGATTTATTTTATTGTTTTGACAGACAGAGAGAGACAGAGAGAAGGGGGAGGGCCCAGAGCAGTCTCCATAGTTACACATCATCACTTTTCAACAAAGTTTTATTCCATATAGGTGTGGGGGGAGGGGGGACCCCACAGGGTGGGAACTGCGCTGGGGGCCTCTCAATGGGAGGCACTCCCCCTCGAGCCAGGGGCCTCCCACATGGGAAGCATGCCCAGGCGAGAGCCAAACCGGGGACCTCCCACGTGGGAAACTTGCCCTAGTACAACATATGGGCCCCACGGGCCGGGGCCAGGACTCTGTCCTCGGACCCCAGGGCTGCAAAGCAAGCGCTCAACCCACGAGCCATCCCGGCTTCCCCCCAAACATGTTCTTAATAGCTGCATAATACTTTACTTGTGGAACACTATATCTTTTTATCACTTCCCTATTACTGACTTTTAGGTCATGTGTAATTTTATAAATGACACTACCACAAACTTCCCTTCAGGTAATTTTCCAGTGCCTACAAGTATTTTTCATGGGCACGGGGGTAGTTCTGAGCTGTGGAACTGCTGGTTCAAAAAGTATGCATATTTTTAAGAGTTTCAGTAGGGATGGCAAAATACTCTCCAGAAAGTTTCTCCTAACCCCTGTTTTCCCAACACCTGACAACACAGGGGTACTGTCATTTATTGGAAGTTGGGGGTGGGGGGAGGGGGGAGGAAGGGAAATAGGAAGGAGAGGGAGGCACATATGTATCTGTGTCTTTCTAAGGTCCCAACACCTTGGTCATTTGAGGCTGGAACTGCGCTGAGAGTGGGGTGTTGACCTGGGATCACCTGCCCCCGCTCTGACACGTGCCGCTCCCTCTCAGCTCAGCTACCCTGGTCTCCTTCAGACTCTTTCAACACACCAGCCTCTGTCCTCCCAGTGGCCGTCACGTGTGCTGCTCCAGATGAAACTCTCCCACCCCCACGCACCCCTCACTGCTACAACATACCCTTAGCTGGGGTCTTCGAGTCTTTAGGGCCTTTGCTTAAACTTCCCCATCTCAAAACAGTCCTTTTCAGATGTCTGGGTCAGGGCCTCTTGCCTGTCACGAACATTATTATCTGTCCCCAATTTGACCCCTTGGTGATGTGGACCACCATGTGTAACATGTATTTGTCTCCCTTTCCTGCCCAACTGTAATCGCAGTGTGAACAGAGGCCAGGAGTGATTTCAGCTACAAGACCCCCCATGCCTAGCTCAGTGCCCAGACACTTGTTACTGAAGGAACGGTAGATGAACGAATGAACGAGCTAGCATGCAGCCCGGCCCACACACAGGTGGTGCTTCGTGTGTGCATATTTGATGAGAAGGCAGGAAAATGACCCACCGCCAGCGCTCTCTGGTGGGAGGCAGCACTCACGGAGCCCCCAGGGCCCTCCCAGCCCTGCTGGATGCCGTGGGCCAGGGGTGTTTCTGGCGTGTGTGCATGTGGGTCACTGAGGGACAGGACGGCGACTTCCTGCTACATGGACCTGTGGCTCCTCCTCCAGAGGCCTCCCGCTACCCCCACCCCCTGCCCCACACAGGGGCCTCCTGACCCTCTCACTTAATGATGAATGCTCTAGAGATAGCATCACTGGCCAAGTGAGAGTCTGTGCCCTGGGTCAGGAGTCAGGAATAGTTACGGTTCCAAGGTTGCCGGCTGGGCTCCCCCTCATTGGATCTCTGCTTTGTGCTCCCATACTCCTGGCAATAATGACATTACATTGTTCTGGGTTAGGATGTGCATGGCGCCCCACGAGTCATTTTATTTGATATTTCTCAGCAGCCCTGAGGTCGCGGGGCTCTTCTCCCCACGTGAGGCTTAGAGAGGATTGCTCAACACTGCACAGCTACTAAGGGACCTCCAGGCTTGTCTGAGTGCAGACTCTTCTTTTCGTTACTGTGACTGCAGGAGCAGTGAGGTGGATGAACTCTGTTCCAGCTGACCTCTGGGAGGTGGGCGCTCTCTTCTTGATGTGCGTCAGTCACGGTTCTCAGTTGTGAAGAAGCGTATCCATCTGTCTCAGATCTCATGTGTGACCTTCTTCTCGCACGTGATCATTTTGCAAGTGTACATCTGCTGTCCGGAAAGCATCCGGCCATGGAATATGAAAAGTAGAGGCATTTATGGCTGGATATTTTCCAAACAACCCTCATATACTGAGCACCTACATGGGACACAGCACAGAAGTTGCAGGGGGACACATAGACATGACAGAGGTGTGGAGGACACGACTGGCCAGAGTTGCCACCAGGCTGTGACTGGGTACACAGCTCAGCCGGGGGGGTGGGGGGGGGAGCAGGATAAGAGCTCTCAGTGGCTTGGGACATTGAAAAAGTGTAGTGACCTCCCCAGGGACAGAATCGGTCACACTGTCCTTCTTAGCTGAAAAGAAAGCTTAGTGGCACCTAAGCTATAAACTAGGCTTTCTATGGGTAGCATAATCAGGTGTGTGTGTGAGAGAGAGAGAGGGGGGGGGATACTCAAGAACACCCCCACCTTGATCACAATAGGAGCCTCTCAGGCTTCCCAGGCTCAGCCTCTGGAAGAAGTCTCCATGGAGTGTTGCTTTTAACAGCTTGGAGCAGAGACCGTTTCCTCTCTGGGAGGGGCTGAGCTTCATTTAACACCTAAGGCTCAGTCTGCCCTTGAGACACATTTTAAACCTCTCAGTCTGACCCCATGATCCCTACAGCACTGACCTTTAGTCAGGGTGCAAAGCCCTAGGTGACAACACTGCATGTGTCACTAAACCCCTTCAGGACCTGAAAGTCACTCTGAGTAGATGTGTCAGGAGACACTGAATTGAGCAGCTCCTGGGTTCAGAAGCAGTGAGCAGGAAGACAAGAATAACCACTTCTCATTTGTGGGCCTCAGTCTTCTCGTCTCTAAACTGGAAGGGCCAAGGGGATTGAACTTAGTTCGGCTCTCATGTCCCTTCCAGCTCTGGTGGTCCATCACTCCGTATCTCACGAGATTCTGAACATCTGGACAAATGTAAGTGTGGACGTGATCCCATCATCCCTTGATGTTTCTATCTACTCTTACTTTTTCTGCAAAAGAGCCTTAGGAGCTGTGTTGACCATGTATGGGGATGATGAGTAGTAAGGGGCAGAACTTTATTCCCATTTTGTGGTTTGGAAAACTGAGGTTCCGCCCTAGGCCACACAGCTCCTTGAACAGCAGCTGGTCTGTGTGCTAGGCCTCTGGACCATCCCTGCACTCTACACTCTGCCAGGAGACCTGGGTACCGATCTGAAGTGTCCTGTTGTTGGCAGGCGCCAGTGGAGAGCATTTGGAGTTTTGTCTCAGTCCAGCCAGGCATGGAGTCTGTGAGGTTGTCATTCAAATACATGCCAATGTGTGACCGGCCTGGTCCGCCTTCACCTCATTATCTGCTGGCAAATTCTCTTTGTCTTTTCAAGCCCATTTCACACGTCCACTTCCTCTGACCTCCTTGGCTGAATGAGTTGCTGAGCTGCTCACTCGTTACCCACTTTGCCCATTGGGAGTCCACCCCTGTACCCTCTGCTCCAGCCCTAGACAAGGGCCTCTCGGTGTTCACAGCCCATCAGACATTCCCCGTAGTCCTCCGTGGGTGCTGGGAATCAGTTGCATGGTCTAGACAGGAAAATCAGGCGGCATAGACACATCAGGAAGAGGACACCGGGGTTTGAATTCCCGCCGACACTGCTTCCCTCGTTGTCCTGGCCCTGTGGGCTGGCTCCGTGGAGCGCAGTCCCCTCCCCTCAGCCGCATGCTGCCTGCTGCCCTGCTCCTTTGGGCTGTAAAGAGTGTATGTTTGCATCTCTTTAGACAGTGAGCCAGAAGTGAATGTGCCCACTCAGCAAACCCCATGAAAAGTCGCACGTAAAGACTGTGCCTGGTGTCCACGTCACAGACACTTCAGGAAAGCTCCCTTTGTGGCATTTGGACACGCTGCACATTTTCCCTGATCCTCGTTCTGGTTCTGGCTGCACACCTGGGAGGCATCACCATCTGGCAGGCACAGGAGCCCTGAGGATCCCCTTGGGTAGAAGCCACGCCCAGCCGGGTGCCTCAGACCCCCAGCCCTCCTCACCCCTCCCAGCCGTGACCTTTGTTCCTCTGGTCTTCAGGCTTCTCTGTCCCGAGGGAGCTAGGTTCTCCCCTAGCCTTGTCTTTTCTTCTTTTTCTTTCTTCCTTGTCTTTTTATTGTTACCTTTATTGGGGTGACATTGGTTGGCAAAAATTACATAGGTTCCAGGTGTACAACTCTGCAATACATTGTCTATGTATTGTATTGTGTGCTCACCCCCAGAGTCGGTTCTCTTTCCATCACCATACATTTGATGCCCCCGCCCTATTGCTCCTGACTGCTCTCCTTTTGCTATAAAGAAAATAACTTGTGAGGATCGGTCTGCCTGGGACCTCTCTACGCAGCCTTTCTGGGCCCTTCAAACCTGCACTGAAACACTTCCCACCCTCCACCAGGCTTCCACGGCTCTGCTGCCCTTGGGTCGGCTGTCATACCGCTCGGAGCCTCCGTTTCTTCTTGTGAAAAGAGCCCTTCTGTCCTGCCTGCCTCACGGAGTCGTTGAGAAGCAAGCAGGCTGACAAGTGCATGTACCTGCAATGTTGCAAGGTGAATGTCACAGAGTGACGGGGCCGGGCGGTCTAGGCGTCTGCCTGGCCAGTGGGGCCTGGTCAGCATAGAGGCATAACGGCTGTGGGCTGAGGTTTGTATTCACTGTCTTTGGTGCCTCTCAGAGGCCCACCATTTGATGCTCAGCTTTCCAAGATTAATAATGAGAGCAAATGCTTATATATATGGCACAGGGCAGCAGGTGCTTTAAAACATATCAACACATTTCGCCTCCTCAGAACCCCATAAGGCAGGCAGTGATATTCTCTCAAACTCACAAATGAAGAAATGGAGGGCACCTAGAGATCAGTAACTTGCTCATCACCACATAGTGAGTGACTCTGGGTGGTCTGGCTGCGGAGTCAGGTACGAGCGCCAGGCCGAATGGCGGTACCACACATAGTCTTAGCAGACCCCTTAGTCCTTCTCTGACCCCCTTTGTTTGTCCCTTAGCCTCACTCCTTTCTCTGCTCGGCTGCCTCCCGGAGCACATGGGTTAGAGGAAGCGAGTACATGGGCTAGGAGTTGGGACTGTAAGTTTCCAGTTCTGTCTGCCCGGCTCCTAGTAGGACCTTGAGTCTGTCGTTCATTTCTCCACTTCTCCATCCATTATTCTTCCCAATTCTCTCGGTGTGGCAGGGAGGTTGGCTGCCGATATCTGTGAGGCCAACAGGTGCAATGGCTGGTTGAGCTCATCTGGAACTGCAACAGCCTGAGCCTTGTTCCACCCAAAGAGGGAGGGGAACGTCATCCCCGGAGACCAGACGCAGGTTCGAGGGACAGGGGCTAGCTAAACAGGGCCTGGCAAAGGACACATGTGCCAGTGGACACAAGGCCCGCAGAGAGGATGGGAAGGGCACGGCGGTGACCCCCTGTAGGCTGCTCTGCTCCCGAGGGTAATTGCAGCTTCAGGGTGCCTTGAGCCAACACACCTGGTGTGCCACAGCTGTAACATACATGCCCCTGAACCCAGAGCCACCTTCCCTTTCAGGAGCCCATAGTCCAGTGGGTTGTGAATAGAACTTGTGCCCCCAGGGGCAGGTGTGGAAGGGCTCATGTCCCGAGGGTTCCTGGGAGCAGAGCCATGCACGGAGGCACAGGCACCTGGTGGCTCTTTGGATCTCTCCCCTTCTCAGAGGAACCCCTGATCATGGCAGATGCCATTTTGCCTTTGTACCAAGATCCAAGACCGACTGAGGCCAAGATGGCCAGGGGCCCAGGAGGAAATGGATGGATGGATGAATCAGAGAAAGGGCGTGGAATGGAGGTCAGGGGACCAGGACCCTTGCACAGGCTCTGCCACTAACCTGCTGCGGCCCATGGGGAGCCCCCACCTTCTCTGGGCCTCATTTTCCCGTCTGTGGGATGGATGAGCGAGGGGGCGGGACCAGCCCCTCTGACACGGCTTCCGTCTCTCCTCCGAGTGAGTGAGCAGCATATTGGGTCCTGCGGGACCAGGCCACCACAGTGACAGGCCCTCACTCAGGACGGCTCAGGAGCCCCTTCAGGGCTCCAGGTTCCTCTTGCAACAGGGGTGGGGGAGTGTTCCTTTTCTTTTTAAACAACAAAGTAATTTTCTTGGAAGTGAATGTATTTTCTTACTGACTCCAAGCCATCTTGCCTCTTATCAGATTTCAGAGCCAGTGCAGGCCTGGTCCTGGTTAGAGCGGGAGAGTGGGCAGGGGAGGGGCTGGCAGGGGCCCCTCCGATGGGCAGGTATGTGCAGCCTCCCGGTCCTTCGAGTTCCGCCCTCACCTCTCTAGCTGCGGCCCTAGGAACTCTCAGCCTCTTACCGTTGGTGCACCTCACTGTGCCTCAGTTTCCTCAACTGTAAAATGGAAATTATAGTGGTACCTCATAGACTTGCGTGTGAGGATGAGAAGACTTGGCACGTGTACAGCACTTTAGAAGCCTGTCTGTCATATAGAACACAAATGAGTGCAGCTTTCATTATTTCTGTGATTACAGTTACTATCATGCCATGTGCTCTACCCCTGGGGACAGCTCCCTGCTGCCCTCACACTTTCTGAAATTCAGGGCCTCCACGGCTTCCGTACGCAGCTCTCTGCCCGCGTACCCTTCCTTGTTTGCTCTGCCTAGAAAATCCCGACTGAGCCTTCTAGATGCAGCTCAAGCTGCCCCGTCGTCTTAGACATGCTTAGTGGATGAGTTGACCGGGCCCTGATTGTGCTGGCTGCACGTGGATCACACTCAGTGTGCCTCATGCTGTCTGATACCCTATCGCCTCACATGCCTGTCTTCACGAGACCCTTAGCTGCTAGAGAATCACCGTGAGTGACGCATCTCTGTGTCCCTGACGTAAGCACCAGGCCTAGGGCGGGGGACGGAAGCACTGTTCGGTTCTTTCCTTGAGCGAATGCTGGAGGACAGCATGGGACCTGGGCACAAGGATTCCCAATGCATGGTGACAATGACCACACTGGGGGACAAGCCCAGGTGGGTGCTCATGAGCGGATTTCTTCTGATTGAGGCTGGGAGGGCAGACTAGAAAGTTGAGGATGAGATGAGCCTATGGCCTTTCAGCTATTTGTGGAAATGCTTTAAGCTGTCCTGTCGATACTCATACAGAACTCCCAGCGGCGGGCCGGTTGTCACCGGCTCAAGTTACCACGGGGCTTCTGTTCTTGTCAGTCTGGGCCGCTATAACAAACCACCCTGAACTAGGTGGCTAATAAATGTATTTCTCACACTTCTGGAAGTCCAAGATCAAGGCACTGGTAGATTTGGTGTCCTGGGAGGGCCTGCCTCCTGGTTCGTAGACAGCTATCATTTCACTGTGTCCTCGTGTGGTGGGAAGGGTAAGGGAGCCCTCTTCATTCTCTTGTAAGGGCAATAGTCCCATTCAGCGGGGCTCTGCCCTCCAGACCTAGTCACCTCCCAAGAGCCCCACCTCCAAATACTATCACTTTGGGGATTCTGTTTCAACATATGAATTTGGGGGGACAGATGGTCAGCCCATATGTTTTCTGTCTCCTGATTGGCCCCTGACTCATGCAGTTGGGCCCCCAGCTTCTTGTTGGTCTAATAGGGTAGGTCTAAGAAAGGACCTGCCCCTCCACACCCCGCTCTCCTTCCCCAGCACAACTGCCGGGACCCGGTTCCGGCTGCCGCCACGGCCTCCAGGCCTCTTCGACTTGCCTCAATTTTTCAAACCCCGTGTGATCGGGAAGGAACGTGTGCCATGTGTTTCTGATTCAGCGCCCTGTGCTCAAAGGCAGTGTGATTGTGAGCGATATCTGATGGCCTTTGAGCCTCAGAAATATGTTCTTCAGGCTGCTTTTCCTGCCCTCTCCCTGCCTTCTCCCTTGACAAAGAGGAAGCAGCCCTGGCCAAGAACTGTCAGTTCCACAGCCTCGAGATCTGACCAGTCAGCCCTGCTGCCCTGTGCTGGACCCTGAGCCCAGGAGGCTGTGGCTGTGCGGCGTGCAACGCGGGGTGCACGCCATCACAACATCACGTTCTCTCGGAGCCCGTGTGGCACACATCTGCTTGGACAGATGAGCACGCCGGTCTCGGCTGACTGGGCCTTATGGTGTGGTTTATATTCAGTGCGTCTTGAGAGTTTTTCTTTCTTTCTTTCTGTCAGAACAATGTCTGTGCATTCATTTAGTATACTTTTATGGAGAACCTGCTCAGTTGCTAGGTCATGGAGATTTGACTATATATAAAACAGCTCCTGTCCTCAGGGTGGGAAAATCGGACACCTTAAGTGACAGTTCCATGATGTGGGGGCAGCACATATAGGAGATGGACCTAGCTCATTTGGGGAAGAAGGAGGACCAACTGGGGACTCTTCTGAGGGGACTTGTGTGATGTTCACTGGCAGGGTCCAGAGCCAGGCCCCAGGGAGAAGGGATGGCTAGGACTAAGAGTCCCCTGCTGGGGATACCAGGATAGCTCAGTGGCTGAGTGCTTACCTTGCAATGGTAAGATCCAGGGTTTGATTCCTGGCCCCAGCCCATGCAAACCCACATGCTGAACTGCAGCACAACTCGTAACTGCCAGGATGGCTCAGTAGCGAAGGGTCTCGCCTCCCATGCAGGAGGCCCCCGGTTCAGTTCCCACCCTGCACAGCCCCACATCCACCTGAGCAGAATAAAACCATGTCACAACTAACGTACAACTATGGAAACTGCTCTGGGCCCTCCCCCTTCTCTCTCTTTCTCTCTCTCTCTCACCTTCTCTCAAACAACAAAATAAATCTTAAAAAAAAAAAAAAATAGAGTCTCCTGTTAACCAACGAATGAGGACAGACATCTCTGTTTTTCCAAAACTGACCAAGGACTCTGGCAAGCGAAGGTGAGGCCCCACAGTTTGAGATCCCCATCTGTTTCTAGGCTGATCGCAGCTGAGGGGAGAAATGTCCCCAAGTTGGACCATGCTTTCAAGTTTAGCACCCCACCCATGATCTCATTCAATTCTCATTCCCTCTGTCCTTCCTTTTTTCATTCAATAGTGTTTACCGAGCACCAGCTGTATGTCAGTTGCTGTTATGCCCTGGAAACAGTTGTGCAAGGTCACCAAGCCTTGGCTTCCTAAAGCATCTAGTGCAGGAGGAATTCATGTTATTTTAAACTAAAGAATGATACACTATCCCTCTAGATACCAAATGCCCATGGGCTTGGGGACTGCTAACTTTCTGTAAAATAGCTTCCTTTCCCCATTCCACATTAGGAAGGAATTCACGAGAAAAGAACAAGGACATGGTGTGTTTTTGTTAAGCCACTTTCCCTCCTACCCGCTTCTGATAAAAAGCATTTCCCCTTCCTGCCCTTGAGGTATTGAAGGAAGTCCAAACTCCAGTGAAGGTATCAAAATGGGAGCCTCCCAAGCATTTGCCCCGGATAAAACATCACTTGCAATGGTTCATCTACGAAAGTTTTGTTATTGATTCCAGCCACATTTTGCAACACTCTTGTCGGTTGCTTGTATTTAAAAGCAGAACATTTCACACTGGCTTTTTTTTTTTTTTTTTTTTTTTCTTTTAGCCCATTTCTCATTGTTTCCCACATATTTCCAGTCAATGGAGAGATTAGTGAATGCATCGTTTTTTTAATGAAGGACGAAAGTTAAACATCCTGTTCAGACTGCAGAGAAGTTTTCAGGTTTCTGGAATCCATTAAAACCCAAAATGTCACAGGAAAGTTATTCCAAAGCCTGCAAAAACACAATTTTACACTTCTGATGTCCATTGCGTCTGTTTGCCTGTCCTTGGAAGCGATCACCCCTTTCTTTCTTCACTCCCTTCGTCCTTCTCTCCTTCCTTCCAGAAAAATGGAAGGAAGCCAATATCTGTAATGCTAAGTACTTGGCAAACATTATCTTATTTAGTCCTTCCTACAGCCCCTTCTGAAGCTCAGACACGCTGATGCACTTGACCCAGGTCACCCAGCTAGGAAGCGCCAGGTTCTGCCTTCATCTTGTTGCATCTCTATCACTTTGCACCCCTCCTACCACCAGCCACTCTTAGTTTCACACCCTGATGCCACGCCATTTCTTCCCCACGTTGTAGAAAAAGATGCTGGTGTTGGCATAAGCCAGGGAAAGACTGACATCTTCACCTTCCCTCTTGGCCAAAGGCCGTATTTTCTCATTTGTAGGCGGATGTGCCACTGAAACAGTACAGCCAAGAATGATTTCAGAGCATCTGGGTGCGCAATGCAAGGCAGCTCTGCAAATGCAGTTGTCATTACACATTTTGCTTCCTTGCAGGAGACGGGCAGGTGGCTCTGATGTCTGACTGTATAGCTGAGTATGGGGAAATCTCTTACCAGCTGGTGAGGAGCAGATTGGCTGTGACTGGGCCTGAGAATGAGGGTCTTGCTGGCTGCAGCTTTGCAGTTCTATCTGGGCCTTTGAAATCCACTAATAGCCCATTCCTGGACATAGAGGCCCCCGGGGCCTTTCAGCCTGCCTTCATTTGGGCTCTTGTTAGACAGTCGAGGTATAACAGGCTTGGACGGGAAGGGTGAGGTAGAGAGGGGTCCACTGAATTGCATCACAGGCACAGCCAAGTTCTCAAGCATAAGAGGAACACAGCCAAGAGGCCTCCTGGCGTATCCTTTACCTTCATCTCAGCACGTGCCTGGGGGATTTTCCAAGGCTCTCCTGGACTAGGAAGGGTTTGGGGGAATCTGTTCTGGTGATAATGGGGTTGGCAAACAAGGAGGGCTGTCCTGGCTGGGCCACTCGCTGGTTCAGAAGCCTCGAGGAGCCCGAGCCAATGTCTTTTTTCCCAGACTGTGAGCCCTCATCTTCAGGGAGCGGGCAGGCCAGACCCCCGCTCTGCCGGATGGTTCCCCTGAAGAAGACAGAGTTTAGCAAAAACGTCAAGACTCCCAAAGTCACATTATAGCTATTGAGCCTTCTCTGATCCCCTAGGAAGTCAAGGCCCCCTTTGGGGACTTACACAGAAACGTGTTCTCTTTGCTCTGGAGAATCTTAGCCAGCCTTGAGCTGAGCTGGTCAACCCGCATCTGCCTCCCTCTGACTATATGACCTTCCAAGGGACCGAGCACCTCAGACGCCACTATTCAAACTAGGGTCTGCGCAGTCCTGCCTGTTCCTGAGGTTTTATTAGTCAAGGCTGGTCGCCTGTCAGGCTAGGAGCTCCCAGGTGCATGGGCAGGGTTCAGTGTCCTGCTTGCACCCAGAACAAAGCGCAGGGTCAAGGCGAACAGGTTCCGTGGCCTGTGATGATACTACCCATCGCCATAGTAATGACAACTCATGCGCTGTGTGCGGCCCTTTACGTTCAGATCTCATTTTAGTCCTCACGGCAGTCCTTCGTATCAACCTTTACAGATGAGAAGACCAAAGCACAGAGGAATGAAAAAATCTGTCTAGGTAGCAGTTAGTAAGTGGAAAGTCGAGATTAGAGCCCAAGGCCCCGCTGATGCTAAACCTACTGCGTGCACGATAATGTTTCTCCACCTCCCGAGGTCTGTCCCCCTCACTCACTGCATGTTTAGCTCAATGCTTTGGTCTGCTTGGGCTTATCATCACCATCCCAAGGATGTGACAGGAGCCCGGATGTAAGGCGGGAGGGGTCCTTTCAAAGCAACTGGTTGAAGCTCGTTCCTTTGCGAATGAGAAAACGGGGCTGAGAGAGAGGATGGGAACCAGCGCAGGGCAGAGACCCAGTGTCCTGACTTCTCGTCTGAATTTCACCATCCTGTTTCCTGGGTTCCTGGGGACACTGCCCATGCCGTGAACTGTATTCTCTTTCACAAAGGGGAACCATCACATGTCCAGCAAAAGTCCATCTGATTGTCAAACCTCGGCTGCAACTTTGTCATGAGGTCCAGAAAGAGCCCACCAGCACACCCTGCGTGCCATGTGTCGGTGGGCACTTGGTCCCTGTACACCTGTACTTCAGGGAGGAGAGGCTTTCGGTCAGTTTATAGTAAGAAAGGGAGGGAGTTCAGGCAGCCCCCGGCAGTGGTGGGCGGGCCCCCAGTGAGAAGGAAGCCGGGCCTCCTTTCGCCCTCCTGGTTTCCTGGTCCCAGAGTCAGGCCTGGGGGGTCGCCCCTCGGAGAGGGGGCCTGGCATACAGTGTGATGGCTGAGGGCAGGCCGCGACCTCACAGAAGGAATGTTGCTCAGAAGAGATGCTTCCTGGGAATGGAGGAGATTGCTAAGCCTTGTGCCCAGGACCCCTTGTTACCTCCTCTGCCACCAGTCGTCAGACCTTTCTGCAGACCTGACCTGCCCCACCGCGATCCCAGAGCACCGAAGGCCAAGGGCAGACACCCTGCTGGGGCAGAGGGCCCTGCACATCTTGGGTGGGGTTCCAGAATAGCTATTGGACACGAAAAGGGAGGCCTGGAGGCTGCTGGGCTACCTTCTCCGCTGTCTCCATGGAGAGGGAGAAGGACAGGGGTCCCAGGCAGACAGCACAGACATATTCCTCTGGAGCAACATTGGCGAAAGCCACCTGGGGACACATCATGACATCCTTTGCCTAGAGGTGGCAGGCCTGCCATCTGGGAGCCACGTAGTGAGGTGAGAAGGGCAATTTCCCTTGCGGCCAGCTCCACCTGCTCTGTCACCCCAGACATGTCTCTTTCCCTCTCTGAGCCTCAGTTTCTTTGTTTGTAAAGTGGAGACAGTAATACCCACCTCCCAGGATCACTGTGCCGATCGGTCAGATGCTGCAGGAAGCCGGCTCCGAAGAAACAGGCTCTGTGTTCTTAGATAGGTGATTTCAGGCCTTGGTGCCACCTTGGTCGCCTGGGTGGCTTGTTTCAGAGCTCTTTTTGATACCAAAAAAGCAGCATCACTTCTGATCACTGGAAACAGGTCCCGTTCTTCCCCTTGGTACAGGTTCTATAATAAACGCCCCTCACAGGACCCTTGTAAGGGTTCAAAGGGAGTAGACAGAAAGTGATTCTGCTCTGTGGTGAAGCCTGAGTGTCACTCGTCGGTTCATGTCGTCATGCATGCCGCTGCTGGGCATGGATTCAGCCTGCTCGGTACCATGTTCTGGGTAGTTCATGGGCATGTCCGACATGCAGCCCTTGTCCTCAAGAAGCTCATAGTCCGGGCCCCTCCAGACACCAAATGGTCAGTGTGACAGTGGCTCCTGGTGGGCCTGATGGTGGGGGTAGCAGGCTGACAACAGCCATAACACTGGAGCTGATCCTGCAGAGTGGGCAAGAGTCTGACCGGGAGGAGGTGGGGGTGAGCACCTGCTCACATGGCGGGGACTGGCTCACTCACAATGTGTCTGTGGTCGCATGTGCCTCAGGGTGGGGCTGCAGAGGCCAGAATGAGAAGGGCAGAGCCTCTGGTCCAGGCGCAGCACGGGGACTTTCTGCTACAGGCACTGAGGCCCTTACCAAGAGCAGTACGGGAGCACAGTTTGGGAAAGATGAAGCTGCCTTTAGGGTGTGGCCCGATGTCGTGGGAGAGTCTGGGACTCACAGCCAGGGCAGAGTGGGCCGGGCCTGGACAGAACAGTTGAGACAGGAGAGGACAGATCAATTCCCCAGAGCCTTTCTGACAAAAGGACAGCAGAGAGGGAAAGATGGTGCCTTGGTTCCCACCTTTGGCCAGTTCTTCACTCGGGCCCCAAACTGCAGTGGGTCATGTAAATGCCTGGGCAGGGGTGGGGTGGGAAGTAGTGAGCAGGGGTGAGGACAGGAGAATGGAGGTGTCAGAGGTCAATGATGTTCCTAAGCAGCTGCTGTGGTCCAGGTCCTGGCCGGGAGTGTCACTCACAGCAGAATCTCACTTGACCTTTACGATAACCCCACGTGGCAGCTCTTACCCCCAAACTTGCGGATGAGGAAATCCAGGATCAGCGAGGTTGACGGTGTGCTCAAGACACACAGCTAGGAGTGGGAAAGCTAAGATCTCCACATAAGTCCAGGGCTCCTCTGTGTCTTCGAGAGGTCCCCGCCCTGCTAATACCACCAGTCCTAGGCCCTCCTTTTGGGGAGCAGGTAGAAGCTGGTTTCTGGGCAGCATGGCCCCTCCCCACCACTGTGTCTGCCTCGGACACCTCAACTGTCTACAGAAGACCCCTCCTCAGAGACCTTGCCATGTGGATGTTGGACGAGGCTCCTGGGAGGCCTGATGGGACCGGATGGGGCCATCAAGCCAAGAGGAAAAACCAGTGAGGTGCCATCTGTCCCTAGAAGCAAACGGAGGCTGCTTCCAACACTCTGGGCAAAGGCCACAGGTACAAGAGGGAGGGAATTTTGAGAAAACCATGTCGTTTTCCTTAGTGTAGACCATCACTTCTCACCTTTGGCACTGTGAACATTTAGGATGGATCCTTCTTTGTTGTGGGGCTGTTGCTCTGCACTGTGGGATGTTCATGGCCTCCCTGGGGCATTCGATGACAGTAACCTCTCCTCCCCTATGTGAGACAACCAGTCCTTCTTGAACATTTCCTGAAGGCGATTCAAAACTGCCCCCACATTGAAAACCACTGCTGTAGATAATCAAGGGATTTAAACCTGGAAGAGATTGCTGAGGTCACGCAGGAGTAGTCCTGGTTCTGCTGGGAACCATGAGCATCTCTGGAACTTGTCCCCTCACCTGTAGCACAGGAAATGCTCACCAGGGCTTAGATCCCATCAGACTATAAGCCCCTCATTGCACTGATAAGACACTGGGGTCCAGAGGAGAAAAGGAAGGTGTCTGCTGTCACTCAGGAACCAGTGCTCTGTGTCACTTGTCATAAAGCTTCGAGGGCTGGGACCATTTCCCATAGAGCTGAGCCCCTGGCTAGTGCATGAGACATTCTCCTGGGTGCCCAGCCCTATGCCAAGTGCCAAGCAGATGCTGGTTAAGATACGAGGGAAGAAGGAGACAGGGCTGTCCCAGTGGGTTCAGCTCACATGGGTCACAAGGCTGGCCGCAGGCAACAGGGTGAGTTTGTGCAGCTGTACTGGCCTGTAGGGTCAAAGGTCTCTGCGGAAAAGACTTCTTTGAGAAAGGAGACTTAAGCTGAGCCCTTTGGAGTTTGAAGAAGAGTCGAAGGAGAGGGAAACAGCAAGAATGAAGAAGGGGAGGTGGTGATGTGAGTTTGTCTAGGTCACCCAGCCTTCAGCTCTGCAGGACAATGAAAGCCACAAGATGCCAAGGCCCCGGGTGTGCCTTGTTCACCGTCAGGGCCCCAGCACCAAGCCAGCTCGTGGCAGGCACACACGGTGATGGCGTGTGAGCAGGAGGGTTTGCATCTTTGTTCCACTCCGTTCTCGCGGGGCCTCACCTCCCCGAGCTGCATTTCTACATGTCAACAAGCCGGGGTTGTGGTGAGGGCTGGTGAGCTCATGAGTGCCTGAGGGTGTGGTTAACTGTGGACAGTTGCCCAGTGAGAGGAGTCATCGTTATCATACCCAGTAGGATGAGATCAGCATTGACATAGAAGTGCCAGGGCCAGAGGGTGCTGAGGACTTCACCCTCCAGGGGAAACCTGCACGGAGCCTTGTCCCATCTGGGCAGGTGGAGATGGTGGGGAACGTGCCCTCTGGGCCCAGTGGCATGATTCCTGCTTCTCCCATCAACGTGGGCAATGGTGAAGGCAGGCCCCCGTCTGGGCTCTGCCCGAGCACCTGCTGGTGCATGCAGAAGCCTGCTCTGAGGCTGAGCCAGGAAGGGGCCACTGCAGAAAGACTTCTGAATTCCTTGGCCAGAGCTTTACAGGTCAAACCCAAGGCAGGTCATGCCCCGGGGCTGAGGGGCCTGCTCTCAGACACGTTGTTGAAAAGGACAATGGACACAGAGCGGGGTGGGGGCTGGTTCCTGATGCAGGGGCTGGGGTCCAGCTGCAGCTCACAGGGGCCAGCTGGGCCGGGTGGGCTCCTGGTTAGCCACAGCCATGTCTCCGTCATGTGTGGCTGGCTCTGGGTAACCACTGGACCACAGTGTTGGCAGGGAGAGGACACCCAGAGGTGGGAGGGGCAGGCTAGATGGGGAAGAGAGGGCAGGAAGAGGACAGGAAAGGATGGATGGGAACCACAGCCTCCTGCCTGTAAAGCCGGAACCTACTGGAATGAAGCAGCATGCCAGCTGCAGGGCGGGCAGTCCCGTGCATTGAGAACAGAATGGACTCCCTGCAGAAGTCCCCCTGCTGCTCTCCAAGCTGAGCAGGGGCCAGAGCTCGCCTGGCTGCATTTGGTTTCAGGAACAGATGTGGCCACCACCCTGACCAAGCCACCACAGTCCCCATACCCAGGCAAGAGCTCCCTGCTGCACCCAGACCCTCAATCCTACTGCCACCAGGTCGCCAGCCTGAGGCCCTTATCTGGGGTGGGGGCTTGTCTGCAGGCTCAGCCTCTCTAGGGGAACAAAGGCAAGCCCTTCCTGAGTGGCAGGCTTCTACAAGAGGTGACAGCAATACTGCCCACTAGGTCAGGAGGAGACAGAGTGGACACACCAGGCTTCAGGGGCGGACCGCCACATTCAGATCTGGTCCTGCACCTACACATTGTGTGGACCTTGGCAGTCGCTTCCCTCTACTCAGGCTCACCTGTGTCTGACATTGGGGAGAGGAAACCATAGTCTGCAAACCATCAAGGGTATGAAATGAGACATGAGGTGCTTGGCACAGTGCCCAGCCCAGGGACACTATTAGCAGTAGTCACCATCTATTGAACATTTACTAGGCGACAAACACAATGCCAAGAGAAGGAAAGGACCGTCCCCATGGCCCAGAAGCTGACCCCTGAGGGAAGGGCAGGACTCCAGGAGAGTGCTTGCACTCCCGCAGCGCCTTTCCTCATTCTTGGGGGCCTTCTCTGGGCAAGGCCTGTGCTGGGTGGGCCCTGGGACACGGATGTGGATCAGATCTGCTGACCCAGGTTATCTGAGCTCAGGGCACAAAGAGGCCCCTGGTTAGGGAGCACCTACTAAGGACCCCGGGCTACGAGAAGGGGAGGCCACTTCAGGACAATCCTTGCCTTGCACAGCACCTGACCGCTTAGATGCAGAAGGTTGCCTCCATGACGCGCAAGTCCGAAGCACTAAAGGGGACAGAGAAAGAAGGCCATACCGCTGTGGGCACCCAGCAAGTGGTGGGAACTTTGCCACGCTGGCCTAAGAATCTCCTATTCAGGTGCCATCTCTGGCCTTGGAGGAGCGCTGAGTGACAGCCACTCCCGCACGTCAGCGGCCCAGAACCTCGAATCCTTTTGCTTTCGCTTCTTTACAGGCTCACAGCTCTGCTCTCTTCCTGCCCGCGAGGCCCAGGCCTCGTCGTTTATCAAGATAAAATCCATCCAAGTCTCTGGGAAGGAAGAGGATAAAAAGAGTTCGTGGGGTAATAAATCTCCTTTATCATAGGTGGTGAGCAAGGAATGCATCCCAGACTGTGTGCTCTTGAAAAATGAGAGGCCGTGTGTGGACAGTGTGCAGCGGGGCACGGGGGTGGGCGTGCAGAGCGGTGAGGCAGCCCTCAGCGTCACTCCCCAGCTCGAACCTCAGGACTGGGAAGACTCCAGAGCTTTTGAGCACGTGCTGCGTGGGGGGAGCCCCGGCTGTCAGGGCCAGAGCTGAGCCCAGACCCGAGAACGAGAACGGGAGTCTCAGCCTGCTCTAAGCTGCCTTCCCACGGTGGAGGGAGATGGCTCTCTACGGCCCAAATTGCGTCGGACCACTAATTGCATTCATCCCCTTGTCTTTCATCATTCTTCACTCCCCTATGCACCAACTGTATGCCAAACACTGAGCTTGCAGGAGAGTGGCAGGAGATACAGCCTGGGTCCATGGTGAGCACAGTGGGCAGAGAGACCTGCCGAGCAGAGGCGCTCTCCAGAGGGTGTGTGGAGGTGGCCTGTTAGGAAGCAGGCAGGGGTCCTGCCTCATCTTACCCGCCCCACCCCCCAACCTCTCAGATAATGCCTTAGCCTCTACTTACCAGGGGAGGAGAAATCGGCCTGCCTTGGCATCACTCACCCGTGCTGACCAACATTCCAGGGACCTTCCTTTGTTTGAGTCCAGCCTCACGCTCAGAACGTGGCTTGTCCACCCTTCAGGGAAGGTGGCTTCTCTGTCCCCATCTCTCTTCTTCATGACTGTGCAGTGGAAACAGCGTGGGTAAGGGCTGAGGAGTTGTCCATCAAATGAGTAAATAAAGCATCCTACATTCATGCAGTGGAACAACAGATGGCAGCTAGAATAAATGACCTACACGTGTCAACATGGACAGATCGCACATAATATCAGGGTAAAAAGGCAAATCATAGAACAGTATGTGCAGTCTTCTGCCACTTATGAAAATTTAAAAACGGAACACTATTCCAATTGTTTACGCACACATAAGCATGTGATTAAGAGTAAAAATATAGACAAAAAGGGGACCTGCCACCTCAGAAGTGATTGCCTCTAGAGGGGCAGAAAAGTGAATGGGATCAAGGACAGGGCAAGAGGACCTCTGATGCTATAATTTAATTTCTTTTTTTTCAGATTGATTGATTGATTGTTTTTGAGAGAAAGGGGAAGGCCCAGAGCAGTCTCCATAATTGTACATGATTACTCTTTTTCTTTTCTTTTTTTTTTTTTAACATAGTTTCATTCCATACACATGGGTATGGGGCCAAATAGGGTGAAACTGAACTGGGGGCCTTCCTCATGGCAAGTGAGAAGCATCCTGCAGTGACCACTTATGCACCACAGTTCAGCATGTGGGTTTGCACAGGCTGGGACCAGTTGGAAGGCCAGCGCCTAACCTGTTGAGCTATCCTGCTTTTAAAAAATACATGAAGCAAATGCTGTAGAATATCAATGTTAAATCTCAGTGGTAAATATTCATACATAGGTGTTTGTTAGATTTCTCTACACTTTTTGTTTGAAATATCTCATTTTAAATAAAGATGTTTAAACAAAACCCAGACGGTCTGACTCAAAAGCCCGCATGAACCACAGTCTGAGAGCCTCTGAAGTCCCAGCCCTGTATAAAGTGCCCTGTTGAACCTTTTTACATTTAATCTTCCCATCATTGCAAGAAGGAGGCTTATTGCTCTTGTTTCACAAATGAGGAACTAAAATCAGAGATGACAAGCAACTTGCCCAGAGTCACACAGCTGTTAAGTGGAAGATCTGAGCTTCAAACTCTGGTGTATGTGACCCCAAAGCCATGTTCTCTCCTCCACCTCTCAGCACGTACACAAGCTGCCTTTCTTAATAAATTATTATAAAGTCAAAGAAACAAACGCTAAATAAAATGAAAGCTCGGGGGTGAGAGGTCAGAGCCTGACCTTGAATCTCTCTGTTACCAACTGGCAGTGGCCTTTGGTGAACTACTTTCTCTCTCTGAGCTTCGCAAGTCCTCACTGCGAAATGCAAATTGTGATGACTCCTCTGGCAGGGCCTAAAGCACACTTGTCTGTGTTGTTAGTACTTGTTAGTGTGTTTGCGGTTCCTTACACTGTGAGCTGAGACCCTGACCATCAAACAGTAGAGGACTGTGGCTTATTCCAGGCAATTAGCAAAGGGGTTCAGTTTCACAGGCTAGATAATAATAAGGCCCTTCGGCTCTGGTCGCATCTCAATGATACGACCTCAAAGGAAGGAAATCTTAATTCAGACGCCCAAGGCATCATCCCCAGAATCTCTGGAGTGGAGAGATAGAGGAAGGAAGAGAACCAGACTGTGAAAGTCTCATGAGAGAGACTGAGAGAAGGGGAGGTATTCACACACCTTTCTGTGGCCCCTTCCAGGTTCTCTGGGATGTGGCACGACTAGCCATGCCAACTCTGCAGGTGGTAGGCATGGTGCTAAGAATTTGAAATCCATTTTTCTAGTTTCATACCCAAGAAACCACCTCATTTACAGAGGCTCAAAAATTTAAGTGACTAGCCAGAGAGGACATACCCTATTTTTTCATGTATAAGGTGATAACTTTTGTCTAAAATTGTTCAACCAAAAATTGGGGGTCATCTTAGACACAGGAGTAACTTGTATATTGATTTCTTAAAGTTGGGTTAGAGAAGTAGGGGTCATCTTATAGATGGGCGTATCTTATACCCAGAAAAATACGGTAGCTAGTGAGTGGCTGAAATGAAAGCCATGTCTTTCTGAGTCCAAATCCCTGCTCCTAACTGTTACATCACAGTACTGTGGAGGGGAGGCCAGAATGAGACCCGAGGGAGGAGGAAACAGTAATGAAATTATTAAGGTCTCGGCTAGCCATCTCAGCCCTCAGGCATGGGGGCCGTTGCAGGTTTCAGGCAAGGAGACACGAGGGTTGTGGTGGTTTAGAAGGCCCCCGTGGCTGCAGCTTGAAGAACAGATTGCCGGGTGAGTCAGGAAGCAGGGTGCCCAGATAGGCCGTTACAGTTACTCAGGCAAGAAGGGTGTGGGCGTGGGCAGAGCCAGTGACAGTTGAGAAGACACAGACTTTCAAAGCTACCGAGAGCTTAGTAAATATCGGTGGGTGGGTGGACGGATGGACAGACAGTGGGATTTGGAGAGAAAGAAGAGGAATCAAGCACGACTCCCAGAATAAGCCATGTTAACTAACATGATGTACAAGCAGGCCCCGAGCTTGGCTCCCTGAGATCCTTCCTTGCATGACTTATCCTAGTTCTGAATATGTGACAAGTTAGAGGTATGACACTATGGGAAATAATCCCACCAGAGTTATCCCCACCCCTGGGGCTCCAAGTCTAATGAGCAGTGCGGACCCGCGGGGCCCAGAGTGCATTTGAAGGAGATGCTGGGTAGTGGGGGGCTATCCAAACACAGATGCTGCTGGAGATGGGATCCAATATACACCAGCAAATATTGATCCTGCCCCTTTGCCCAAGTCGGGCCATGAGCAGACAATGCCAGGGCGCACGGGTGAGCCGGGGCCCTAGGCTGCAGATGGAGGAATGTGGACTCCACAGGGATCTGTTTGCTCACCGCCACACAGCTTGACATTTCCCGCTTGTCCACTCCCCGGCGAGTGGCACTGGGGCCCAGTACTGACCGTGCCCCTTCTCAGGGTGTTTGCACAGAGTCCCCTCTGCCTGGCCAGCATTCATTAAAAAAGGCTTTTTCCTGCTCGGCATGTTTCCAGGGTGTATGGGGAGCTATCCCACCCATCACCCCTCTACCTGCCCCACCGGCTTCTGGCTGCTTTTGAGAAGCCACAGAAGTGAAACTCCTAAACATCAAAGAGAATGTGAGAACCCAGCCTGGCCTTTGGGGAGGTGTTAGTCTCCATCACCCCCATTTTAGAGACGGCCAAGAAAAACACACTGAGTCACTCCGCTTTGGGGCAGGTACCGCGGCTGTGAAGAGCTTTTGCGTCAAAGACGCTCGGGAACGTGAGGTTGGACAAATTACCCAGCCCGTCTCCTCATCGGCAGGGTGGAGAGAACAGCGACAGCACCTCCAGGCTTACGTGAAATAGCGTGCAAGTGCCTGGAACATAGCTGGTGCTGCATTAGCAGACGTGGATTGGCTTGGCCGGAGCTAAGGGCATTAGCAGCGCGCTTAGAGAGCTTGCGGGTTCCCAGAGAGTTCTGGCAGGACCTGTCTGGTAATGGTGGCCCTGGTGGGCTGCAGGGAGGCTCAGATTCTTGGCACTGCATGGCCACATGGGGCCTGTTTTTGGCTCTCTAGCTCACACCATTCAAAGGGGATCATGAAAATAAATCCCTTACTGGGCCAGGAGTTGGGGGGAGGTGGAAACTCAGTTCTGTTCATAGTTGGTTAGATGACTTTGGCCTGGAATTCTTAGTCTCCAACAGCAACACAGATGGCCTTAGAGTCCATATGGGAGAGGATCCTTGGGGCAGGGTGCCCCTCGGGCCTCCCCAAGCAGCTCTGCCCTGAGCCCCTCCTCTCTCATCGGTCTCAGCCGCAGTCTGGGCCCAGCTCTGGTTCCAGAGCCCCTGAGGTTTCTGGAGAGCCCAGCCGAGCCAGGGGCCACGTTGTGGCTTGTGGTGTTTGGGTTTGGGTATTTTTTGGACGGTTTCTGTCTGTTTTGCTTTCCCAGCTTAGTCCTTAACACAGAGCCCTGAAATGGCTCTGGACAGCTTCCCCTGCTTTGGCTTGTGCTGCCTTCTGGCTGCTCCCTTGTTGTTTCAAGGACCTGCTGTGTTAGTCGTGTTGATTAAGAGCACAGACTCTGGAGCCCCACGTCCTGGGTTCGAATCTCACCTCTGGCGTACTCGTATATTAGCTGAGTCATCTTGGGATATTCACTTGACTTCTCTGAACCATTATTGATGAGCTTCCTTATCAGCACACTGGTAATACTAATAGCCCTGCCTTGTAGGGTCAATGGAAGGATTCAGGAAAGGGATGCAGGTGGAATAATTTGCTCATGTCCAATATTTAGTAAGTCAGAATCTATGAGACACACACACTCCTTTAATTCGTGCTGTGGCCCTGTGAGGTTGGAATTATCATTCCTATATGGCTGGAATGCTGAGTATCAGTTGCCTAAAAGTCACTCACCTGGCAAATGGAAGAGGAAGACTTTTTGTCAGCTTACGTATAATACAACTCAAACGAAAACCTAGCTTCTGGCTGAGCATAAAGGTTAAAAAGTAGTCTTTCTCTCCCTCTCCCCCTTTCCTTCTCTGCTTCTCTTCTCCCTTCTGTCCCCCATTCCTAGCCCTACTCAATGACTCTAATCTCTGTACACACCATTCTGCAGGCCTGGATACATTCCTGTGAATCTTCTTAGACTGGGGGATATGATTATCACCCCAAGAGGCCTCAATATGTAAGAGATTAGGTTTCTACTCTGCAGATTGATTATTCATTATTTTGGGGGTGCTGACAAGCTACTTCGATTCTTGAGGGACTGGGGTGGGCGACTGAGTGTGAGGTAGGAAGAAGAGCAGTAAATAAAGAACTCAAGGCAGCCTGAAACAGACAGGAGGGGATCTGTCAACCCATTAGTCCTCAGAGCTCAGACCCCTTCCACCATCCCCAGTAGAACATCGACACAGAGGACCTGGGATGTGCCAGAGGGGACTGGGAGGGATCAGGGTCAACCTGCAGGGTTTGTTCAGTCCCTCCCACCCCCTTGTAGTTCCTCATGTAGTCAGTCAACCAACTCTCCCCCATCTCCTGGTCTGAGCCAGTTTCCAGCTCTGATACTGGGGCGCAGAGATGGCAAAAAGCAGCTTGACCTGGGCAGTCTGAGAGGCCTGGGGGCACCTCAGCTCTGCTGCATTCATGGGGGGAGCCCCCGGGTGTAGGGAGACAGAGCAGAAGAGACAAAGTGAGAGCATGGGACAAGGAGGTGGCCAGGAGAGACTTCCCACAGGAGGCGGAAGAGGAGCCGGGCTGAGATCTGGACAGATGTGGGCTGGGAGCGTGTGACCAGAGGTAGAAAGAGGGAAGGGGGGCCCTTGAGAGGTGTGAACGGGGAGCCCATGGGTGGTGTGCACTAGGCTGGGTGGGTAGGAGGCCGCACTGGCCCAGCCTCAGTCTCCCCTTCTGTCTTTGGCACTGGCCGGGCTGTTTCAGTCCTGCACACCCTTGTCCGTGCTGTGGCCCTTGTCTGCCTGGAAACCTCCCTTCTCCTCTAGGAAGAGTTCAAGGATCTCCCCTGGGGGTGGACCTTGGCCACAACACCCCATTTTAGGGGGGATCAAGATATCCTCCTCTCGTCTTTGATTGTGTGTCCCCGGAAGCAGGCCCTGAGGGAAAGGTCTGAGTGCAAGGTATTTCTTTGAAGACTTGAACCCAGAGGGTTGGAGCAGTGAGCCTGACAGAGGGAG
Source organism: Craseonycteris thonglongyai (assembly GCA_004027555.1). Lineage (NCBI taxonomy): Eukaryota > Metazoa > Chordata > Mammalia > Chiroptera > Craseonycteridae > Craseonycteris > Craseonycteris thonglongyai. Next base: position 182,561 of record PVKE010000169.1, read on the forward strand.
CTCTGGCCGCCGGGATACCTGGGAACTGTGTAGAACATGCCCCTCAGAACTACCCGCCTTCACGGCAGGGAGCTGCGGTATTGATACTCCAGCTCCTGTTACTGGTGGGCAAAGAAACGCAGGTGCCTGCCGTGGTAAGTTGGCCAGGAATATTTAAGGGAGGACATAGGGGACGGGCACGTACAGAGTCTGCTGCCAGTGTGTCCCAGACGGGGATCTGTGAGTGCGCATGTGATTCTAGACTGTCATCATCCACTTCCCTCCCTCCCCGCCAGCTCCTCTAGCCTGTCTCGTCTGTCAGGACTCAGGACTCAGGACTCATAAGTACTCAATTAACGCTTACTGAATGGATGCACCTAGATTCTGAATTCCACTCTTACGAGGCTGGCAGGGGCCTTCGGGGTCATTTTAACTAACCTTCCATACGATGTTTAGGTCCTTTTCTCAGCTTCCAGCAGTTGCTTCTCTACCTCCCCTGCCAGCGAGTTCAGCACTGCCAGGGACAGCCTTCCCATTGCTAGTCAGCTCTGCATGTGAGAAAGGCCTTCTTCCCTGTCATCTATGTCCCTCACTCTCTGTCCAGGCCTTTGTCCCTGCCCTGGCTGAGGGGACCTGAGCCAGCTCCTGGGAGAAGTACATCTTCAGGATCCTCTGAGGATTTGCAACTGGTGGAAGAGTCCCTTGCAAGCCACAACCCCTAAGCCGTGTCCCCAGGACAAAATTGTCTGTGTCCAGCCACCTCCCTGCTGAGGGTGGGAAATAGATTTTCTCCTGTATAAACAAGTAGCTCCAAAAGCCCAGGCGGGGGAATTTGATCTGGGGTGAACGCCTTGGTTTTGCAATTCTCCTGTGAGTCTGTGGGCCAGCACTGGCCGGGTCTGCAGCTTCTTCTGGAAAGAACAGGCCTGTGAAACCCCAGGTTGTGCCAAATAGCCCATCAGGGAATTCCACTTTGGGCTGCTGGGGGTGGGGATGGAGCAAGACGGCGGTTGTGTAACCCCGGGTGCTGACCTCAGATGTCACAAAGGCAAAAGAACCCGGAGGCAGCCAAGTTTGTGTTCAGGGGCCAGGCGTGCCCTGTCCTTCCTCCCTGCTCCCAGTCTCCTCACCAGCAAACCAACCTCCTAAGCTCACACGGGGTTCAACAACACAGTACAGACTCACCAAGCCCCTGCTGCCTCTCAGGCCTGGTGCCAAGCAGTGGAGATGTGATTTCTGTCATCACAGAACTGACAGTCTCGCTGTCTGGGGCTTTGAGAAGAGCCCACTTGTCAGTAGGGAAGAATCAGAACTGGGAGTCAGAAGACGTGGGTTCAGGTCTCGTCTTGGTAAATCTTGGGTTAAACTGCTATCTTAGTTTGTGCTACCGTAACAAATCCGCTTGGGCTTCCGCAGTGGACGTTCTGTCACAGTTCTGAAGGCTGGCAGTCCTAGATCAGGGTGCAGCAGGGTTGGCTTCCCGTGAGGCCTCACTCCCTGGCTTTGGCCGATGGCCACCCGCTTGCCTCTGCGCATGCATGAGTGGTGCCTCTGTAATTCCTCCACTTCTCTTTGTAGGAGGACACCCGTCATCCGGTTGGACCCACCCTAAATGTCTCGTCTTAACGTAATTACTCCTTGAAAGACCCTGTCTCCACATACAGTTCCATCTGAGGAACTGGGGTCACAGCTTTAACATAAGAAGCTGTGGGGACACAATTCAGCCTGTCACAGCCCCCCAACTGCCCTGCCCTGGGGTAGGAGGCAGCTGTGGAGCTCACATTAAACAATGTGTAGCCACACACAGGTGTGAAGAGGTTGCTAATTGTGGATCCAAAGGGGAAGAGACAGCTGGGCCATGTTGAGAAGCTGAGCCTGTAGGAGAGATGTTGCGCACACGTGCTCATCTGGGAAGAAAATTCTCCCCTTCCTTTTCTCTCAGTCTACATGGTCCAGGGAGCTAGGCTGTGGCCGCTGCTATTTCCCATTGTTGTTTGCTGCCAAGGAAGTATGGGCCCTAAGAAGTCCCGCTGGCTGAGGGCAGGTCGCCCGGTCTCACTTTCCCTGCCCCTTCAGGTCACCATGCTGGCATGCAGGGAATATTGGTGGACCTTCAGCTCCCTCATTTGTATCATGGGCAAAGAGAGAATTTAACCTAGATTTCCAAATTGTGTGACGCTGGGTGCTGACTGCAGCTGTAACAAAGGCAGAGTCACCGGCTGGGAGCCTGTTCTGTTCTCTGATGTGACTGTTCTTGGATCTCCTGTGGGCCTGTGACCAGAGCCCAGTTCTTCCCACTGGGAGTAGCTTGAGCCCTGACCCTGGTCACAGAGTGGCTATAAGGAGAGTGGGTGGCATAGTGCACACCACTCCCATATAGGAATTTCACCTAAAAATTGGGATAGTGTGTGATTCCTCTTATTTATCCTCAGCACTCCATCTCCCATTTAAGCAGGGGTGTCCAACCTTGTGGCTTCCCTGGGGCACATGGGAAGAAGAATTGTCTTGGGCCACACGTAAAATACACTAACAATAGCTGATGAGCTTAAAAAAAAATTGCAAAAGATTCTCATAATGTTTTAAGAAAGTTTACAAATTTGTGTTGGGCCGCCTGCAAAGCCGTCCTGGCCTGTAGGTTGAACAAGCCTGTATGAAAGGATGGATTTATTAACCATTTCAGGTCGGTCCCTCATCAGAGAAAAGAGAGCCTCCATCCTCCTTCACTGTGTTTCATGGTCTAAAGGCTGGGGGCCTGGGCAGCAGGAGGTGGTCTTTCCTTCTTGCTTCCTTTGGGTGTGGCACTCAGTGGGGAGTGAAGGGGACAGTGTAGCCTGAAGTGTGTTCCTCAAAAGAGTTTGTCCTGAGTTCCAGGGTCCTCAGGTAGCTGGAATTTATGGCATCGCCTCCCCCCACCCCCCACCCCCCACCCCATGTCATTAATAAAGGAAAATTAGCTTTCTCTGGGTGAGGACATTTTTCACTGGAGTCTGAGAGCTGTAATGAGGAGCTATCAAAGCCCCAACGTGCCGTATGAATTTTATATGCCCTGTTTCCTACAAGTTCTGAACAGCTCAGCCGATTTATAAGGTAATGATTTTTCCATCCATAATTTCTTTTGTATGATTTTTGTAATGTGGATATTTTCCCCTCCTGGCTGGGCTGTGCACAGTGGGTTAAGGCAGGGCGGGGAAGGAGAGCTTTCTTCTGATGCCCAGATCAGCGTGCAAGAGCTGCCTGGCACTGCAGTGGGTTGGAGGGACCCCCGAGCTCAGCCCTGCCCGGCTGCTGACTCCTGGCAGCCACCTGGAGTGAGTGACTCCCCCATCTCCGAGCCTCAGTCTCCCCATCTTTTCAGTGAGAGGGTGCTGTTTAGAACTATATGCTAATGTCAAGAAGCATTCCCCTCATGGGCAATCCCACACTTACTTGGTGCATAACCACCCTGTGGCAGGCACTGTGCTAGGCATTGCAGGATGAATTACCTACGGGCCCTCCTGCTAAGAGGCGCTCTGTGAGCTACGGTGCGCGTTTTGAGAACACAGAAGTCACTAGTGCTTTCTGAAGGGACCAGGTAGAGGTGCTTGCAAAGAGCACCGTGAAGGATGATCATTTTGCCTGGCCAAGAAGGACACGTTTCTCACATTGTCAGTTGAGGTGATGTCCCCTTCAACCCCAGCTGGGGCCTTGGTAGCAGGCCCAGCTTCCCTGAGTGCAGGACCATCCCCACAGTCCCCACTGACGCTCCAGAGAAGGTACTGGCTTCAAAGAAAGTCCTTTTCTTTCCACTTTCCAAAGGCCAACCCAGCCTCCTCCTCAGATGTGGGGAGGAGTTTGGAGCAGAAACCCGGGAGGAGCCCTGCACACCCATAAATCTGTCCGTCTCTGTCCTTTGATGTGGGCACTCCTGTCTCCCTAGGATCACTGCCCAGGAGGTAGCTATTGCCCCAGGGGTTAGAGGGCAGCCTGAGTGAACACGTGTACTTTAACCTAATCTGGCCTGCATTCTGTTAAGCCAGACTGTCTTATAGGATGTGAATCACTCCCAGTCTAGGTGGGCATTGAAGCCCTATAGGGTCACCCCTTGACTGTGTACCAGCTCAACATGGTTTGAACTGTGGCCAACCCAGTGAGTCCACAGATGCTTGGTCTGTGGGGCCTCGTGAGCCCCTGCAGGGCTTTTTTTTTTTCTTTTGTTTCCTGAAATGATCATATGTACCAGCATCCCTGAGCCCAAACACTCCACATTTCACATGCCTCACCATCTCACCCAGCTTCCCGGGCACCTCAGAGGTAGGGGGTGTGATCAGTCCCTTTAACAGGTGAGGTAACCAAGCCCAGAACAGTGGCATCTCCTGCAGTGGCCATGCATCAGGCAGCAAATTGGAGAAATGGGATCAGAACTCAGATCTTCTGATTCCTAGATGGGTACACACCGTTTCCACTAGGTCATTTTCTTCTCATGGCCCAGGTACAAGGTGAGCCGTTTCACAGACGAGCTCCACCAGGCAGACAGGGCAAGCGTCAGCAGACCCAGAGAGTGGGGTGGAAATGATGATGGAGCAGCTCTTGGCATCCCTCGTTCCCACTTCTCAGAAGTTGGTATGTTTCCCTTGGAAAGAACAGCCACTCTGACTTTCCTGTAATAAAGTTTTCTAATTAACTGAAGGTGGGGAGCATGCTGAATGTATTAACCTACACATCTCAGCTATATATTGGTTCTTTTTTTAAGCGCCTGCATTGAGATGCTTTAGGAGTCTTTGCACAGCAAATGTTATTCACATGCCTGGCCACTCAGCCAGACCCCCTTTGCAAATGCCTAAGGACAGCTGCACGTCTGTCCTTTAACCCTAGTCGTGCCCAGGCGGCCAGTCAGCCCTGGAGAAAAGAGGCCTGGTGTATGAGTCTGGGAAGAACCTCAGTTCATTCAGCAAGCATCCATGAAGCACCTACTATGTGCTGGGCATTAATCTGGGGATTTCAAGTTGAATAAAACATGTTCATTTTCCAGAAGAAGTTCACAATCTTTAATAGGAACTGAACACATGAGGAGAAAATTAAGCAGAGTATAAAAATATATTCCCCACTACAAAAAAAAAATTCTCAGCAGCTATATTCCCTCATATTCTTGAAATCCAAAGCCCCACACATCTTCCTAGTTAAAGATAGATGATGATAATGGTGGTTATCATCATTGTCATTCATTGCAGGCTCTGGAGCAAGACCACTTACTAGCTTAGTTACCTTGGACAAGTTAATTTATTTCTCTGTGCCTTTATGAAAGAGAAGAATGGTAAGCCTGTATTCTGGATTGTTTAGCAGAGATCTCATGCCTATAAAGCTCTCAACACAGTGCAAGACACTTAGTAAGAGCAAAATAATTGCTCACTATTTTTGTTATCCTAATATTAAAGAAGAGGAAACTCAGGTTAGGGGAGATCATTTATGTCAGGGTAGGATTAGGCCAGAGCCCAAACTCCTAAGGGTGATCCTAAACTGTTATCAGTCATTAGCTCAGGAATGGACCCAGCTCTGCGCCTGGCACGCACAGAAAGGCCAGCCCTGCTGCTGGGCAAGGGAGCTTCACTCCCAGAGGAAGGGGTGGGCACAGGTGTGGGAACACTGTGAGATCCAGCTGGCCACAAGTGAGCCCCTGGCCAGTGTCTGAAGGTGGATGGATGGGGACAAAGGTCCTGAGCGGACGCCTGGACAGGATGGAATCCTCGCTCATGTCTCCACCCCTCTTAGAAGGTATCACCTATTGGTGACGGGTGCTGGGATGTCCTGCCCTGGGATCTCCTGCCCTGGGATGGAGGGTGAAGTTTGGGGGTGGTCTGACTAGGTGCACCTTTGTCTTGGCCAGAAGTTTTGCATTCTAGGGTCCCATCAGCCTATGACTCGGCAACTGTGGGTCTTGACTCTAAGTGTCTGAGTCAAGGGGTTTTAGGTTCTATGAGTGTCTGACTGTGGAATACAACCAGGGACCTGGGCCTGTACACATGCTACTTCCACTGGCCAGACTTTCTTTGCCCCTGAACCCGACCTGCTGGAATATTGCCCTTGCAGGCCTGGTAGGAACAGGTGTTCCAGAATCCACCATCCTTCCTCGGTGCTCATGTTACATTATGCCTTTGCCTCTTGTGAAGCACTTAGTTCATCCTGCCTTACCCAGGAGCACAGTGTTGCCCGTCCCTTAGGCTGCCTATAGGAGGAGGTGAGGACATACCCTGGCCAACCTGTGTTCTAAGCTCTCAGCACAGGGCCAGGCCCAGGAGATGTTTGTTGAACTGATACGGATTTCATTTGGGCAGTGACTGGGCAGTGAAAGAAACACGTCACAGTGACGTGAGTCAAGAGCCCAAAACATGGAGTTCTCCCACTTCCTGCTGGGCTATCAGCCAGCCCTGGCCTGGATCCCAAGTCGTATGGAGGTGACCCCCAAGCACCACCGCTGGGCCGGTGTGGACACACACAACTCCTGTGGGCTCTGGTAGAAAGAGGCCCATTCAAAGGTGGCCTATAAAACCTCTTAGCTCGCACTCAGAGGCTTATATCACCCTTAAAAGTGTGGTCAGCATGGTGTTATTGCACTGTGGCTGCAGGGGACGGTGACATGATTTACTTGAGTAATTAACCAGTGCTGCACCCAAACTCTAAGCAAACACGGTGCACTTGGCTGAAATTGCCTGCTTCCGAGCTCCCACTTTTCCTTGTGGGAGTCAAAGACATTCCAGGAGTTAGGGCTAACGTCAGCCTCTATTGCTTTCTGCCACAGGTTATGGCCCTGGCGCTGGGAGCCCATCTAGAGAGATTTGATAGCCCTGGACATTCAGTTTCCAAAAAGACCTGTTCTCAGGCGGCATGTAAGGAAAGGGAGGTCAGTGACCTTGTGCTTGGTTCCCTCCAGTTCTCAGGTTCCACACACACCTCATCTGTCTTCTCCTGCAAGGATGTCTAATTGTCAGCAACCTTTGACTCAGCTGGTAGTTTCTTCTTCTCGAAATAGTTTTTATTTGAATTTTGGGCTGCCCACTGCCTAACTGGCCACTCCTTCACTGTGTCCTAGCTGGCGCTTTCTTATGTCCCTGACTTCTACACATTGAGAGCTCCGGGGTTCCATCCACAAACCTCCTGTCCCTTGTCACTCGTTTTTAAAGTCACTTCCCAGAGGTCCGTCTCTACCCTGGATTTTCCTCCGGAATCCCAGATTGCTTTTTCTTCCTGGACTTTGGATTTTTTTAACTGTCACCTTGAAGCTTCCTGCAGCGGCTGGTGCTGAGCAAGAAGAAAGGCAGCGTCTGGAGGACTAGCGCTCTGCTCTAGGCAGTCACAGTGCAGGGCGAGATCGGGCAGCGTGGGAAAGACAGGGCAGCAGGCTGAGAGCTCTTCTGCGAGGGCAGCAGCTGTTGGCGGCAGCCTAGGGATGTGAGTGTGGTGCCCTGAGGTGCAGCTGCCCCATAGGTGAGCCCAACCATGACCCTGGAGTCCTAGGGGTGGTCATGCAAGATCAGGGGTGACCAGAGCCCCTGCCTTTTATCCCAAGGTGCCCCACCAATATTGTCGTTCTCCGTGTGAGTCTAGAACAGGGGTTCCCAACCTTTTTATACCCTAGGGCGCATTCTAAAATATCGGTAGGGCGGCAGGCACCAGCTATTTCTAAGGATATTTATTATTGAACAAGAATAAAAAATAATAATAAAAAATAATTTTAAAATAAATTTATTATACGAATTATATACACACAAAGAAACATACATACAAAACGTAATGCAAAGTAAATAAAAAACACACGTATAATAAAATCATTTAAAAAAACATAAAAGAAAACATAAAAAAAAACGATCTGTCAGTGTGATCTTTGGCATTGCATTTCATTGGCCAGTGCCTCGTAATTAGGAGAGTACAACGACAACCCTGTTAGCAAACAATTATTAAGATGCTCATTGGTAAGTCGAGATCTATATCGTGGTTTTATTAAATTCATGTTTGAAAACAAAGATTCGCATAAATACGTTGACCCGAAAGACGATTTGATTTTATATGCCGCTTTTTTTAAAAATGGGAACCTTTCTTTGTCGACTATGTTCCATAAGTCCTCTGATATTAAGGATTTTAGCAAAATAGCGTTCTTAAGGTTCAAAATTTCTAACTCTAGTTCTTCTGCTTTGCCCTGAACAAGGTCTGCAATACATGTGGCTAGTTCTATTCCATTTATTTGGCAAGTAAAAGGATTGATACAGAAGGAGACAATTGGCTCGATATTTGTCAACTGCAGAAATCTCTCTTCAAACTGTTTTTGAAGCATTTGCAGGGTCTCAATAAATAATGACACATTTAATTCATTGTTACCTAGCATTTTCCTCATATATGGGAAGTGCACAAGAGACTTGATATGCAGATGTGATATCAACAAAGTCAATTTCGCTTTCAATGCGTTTACAGAGCTTATCATTTCAGCTCTATTTTTGTCTTTTCCCTGCAACTCCAAATTGAAAGAATCTAAT
>PVKE010000170.1:0-51286 GCA_004027555.1 Craseonycteris thonglongyai
GACCAACTTTCTGTGCCTTAAATCTCAGAGAATACTCACAGTATGACCGTCTCATGCAATAGGAAACATTTTTTTTATTATTGGCTGTGAGGAGATTGCTAAATAAATCACTTTTCCATTGGCTTCCATTACAAAGTTAAATGCATATCTCAAAATACTGCCATTTGAGCCTGTATTTTTCTCTTCACCCTCAACTGAGGATTTTCACATAAACATCGCTTATCATAGGAAGTACTCCCTAAACAAGCTGGCTCTCATTCCCATGTCTACTTGAGCTAGGCTGCAATATCACACCTCGCCAGTAGAGACTACTTTCTGATTCATGGTATGCACACAGCCTGAAGATTCAAAAATCGTGGAATACTATAAGTAGAAGAGGTCTTACAGATCATTTTGTCTAAAGAAGCATCACACAAAGCTCCCTGCTTTATCAGGTCTGGAAATTAGACATTCTGTAAAACTAATCTGCTTAAATTGAAGAATGTCTGCATTGACTCTCATGCAGCTGGCTTGCACAGTGTCTCTTCATTTAAACAGAGCACCTGGCCAGTTTGCATGCCTTTTGAATAATGAGGACATTTAGCATATTCAAGGTGGAGCTTGTGTTATTCTCTGCCTGTGGTGCTAATGCAGCTATTTATACAGGAGCCAAGACAGCTCTCACCTGCAGGCTGGGCCATCGTGCCCGTTTAAGCATTCAGACCAGCTCTGGGCTGCTGATTTGAGAAGACTTTCAAATGGGTTTTGCCCAAAGTATAATAATTGATCACCTGTGGTCTGAAGAGTTTTTTCTCCTCTCTCCTCTCCTCTCCTCTCCTCTTTTTTCCCTTCAAATAGCTTTTCCAACAATTTAAGAAATTCTTTCTCAAACCTGAACAGAATGAGAGAGATGATGTTAAGAAAAGTGTGTATCTACTTACAAAGTTTTGTTTGGAGAGAGTCAGGGTCACCATCAGGACACAGCAGACAAAGGAAACTCACACTTACCTTGAAGAATGGACAGCAGTAAATACACAGTTGACTTTTCATATCCTGTTCTCAACTATAACCATAGGCAAAGCCAGAAGACTAACTTGCCCCCTTAATGTATAGAATTCTACATGTAGGCTGCAGCAGGAGTAGGGATGGATGTTCTGTTTGCCCTTGTTGCTCCTTTGGGTACAAAAGGTTCATGGCCTCTTCAAGTTATATCCTGGGAGAATAACCACTCATGAACACCCCATATTTATCTTTATTTTTGAGTCTTCCTAAGCAAGATTTCGCAGGAAAACAAAATTGCCATGTTGCTCCACGGGTTAATTAGGCATGGCCCAGGAAAGTGATTTCCTTCTTTCTGCCTTAAATTTGGGGCTTTTCATTCTGAATGACTGTTGGCTTCTGCCAAATGGAATAAGATAAATGTGAGCTCCTGAATGGAACTACCTTTATTCTGTTCCCAACAGCAACTTTTCAGTTTTCTAAAACAGAGAAAGCTCTCTGGACCTGCTGTTTTCACAAACCTGGAATTTGACTCTCTTCCCTTCTGGTTTGGGGTCCAGGTCTTTTTAGAACGAGGTGATCCAGGCCTTCTCTCTCAATGGACTTCTCTTTAAGACATTAAAATAATCTCCATGTCTTTTCTCTTCCTCCCAGTCAAATTAAACATCTTCATTGTGAAATCAGCTACTCTGTTCTGACTTCTTCATTGAGTTGTCCAGAGGATACCAAGTTCTTTTTCTCTTTTTTTTTTCTCAAAGGTTACAAGTAATTCAAAACCCATCAGCCATATGAATGCTTTGTTCCCTTAAATGAAATACATTTGCTGTCATGTTACTCCATTACTTGGTCTTCCAAGATCCTTCTTGGTTTCCTCATAAAATATCCTCCTCTTTACTATCTTACATGCTGAAGTGTCCACAAACTTTTGAGCTCTGTATTAACTGTACTATGGGAGGATGTCTTTAAAATCCTTTATTCATTTCATTCATTCCAGCATTCATTCAACTTGCCTTGAGCTTCGGGTATGTATGGGGCAGATAATGAAGAGGAGCTAGTTCTAACAGTTTCTCTGACAGTAAATGCTGGGAGATTGACTAGATCCCCTTGTATGGGCCACCCATTATCAAACATCTCGGGTTCAGATTACCTTTTCAGCTTTGCAAACACAGGGGATTTCTCAACAAACTGCTATTAGGATTCCCTGAACATGGACAGAAGAGATGGATTAGTATGGCCTTTGCAAACTGTTTTGCAAGTGTCCCTAAAAACCTTTGAAATATGTTTTCATTTACAAAATACGCCATTGAGTGCTATGCAATTGGAAAAGTACTTCTGAGTACATTTGAGCCTCATAACAAGGCTGTCAGCTATTATTTGCCCCTTTCTCATCCTTACAGTGCTGATAAACCAGCCCCTTGAACAAGGTCAAACAACTAGCAGACTTCTGAACTGGACCAAACCCCAGTCTTCTCCCAAAGCCTGACTGCTTTGCAGTACCACAGCACATCCTCCAATCTTCTCTCTCTCTCTCTCTTTCTCTCTCTCTCTCTCTCTCTCTCTCTCTTTCAAAATCCCCTTTCCTCTAGCCCCTGGCAACCACCATTCTACTTTCTGTCTTTATGAGTTTGACTACTCTATGTAGCTCATAAAAATGGAATCATACAGAATTAGTCTTTTTGTGACTGGCTTATTTCACTTAGCAAGTGTCCCCAAGTTCGTCCATGTTATAGCATGTGTTAGAATTTTCTACCTTTTTAAGACTTAATAATATTCTGTTGTACGTATAGACCAGATTTTGTTTACCCATTCATTCATTAATGGGCATGCGAATTGCGTCCACTTTTTGGTTATTATGAATAATGCTGCTATGAATATGTGTGTGTAGGTATCTCCTCAATATCTGCTTTTAATTCTTTGGAGTATATACCCAGATGTGGAACTGCTAGATCATATGGTAATTTTGTTTTCAATTATTTGAGGAACCACATACAGTTTTCATATCCCTACCAAAAGAGCACATGAGTTCCAATTCTCCATATCCTCACCGGCAGTTGTTTTCTCTCTATGTGTGTACATACATGCTGTCCAGAAAAGACTACACACACATACAACACACACACACTGCGTCCATCCTATGGATGTAAGGTGGTACCCCATTATAGTTTTGATTAGTGCTGTTGAGCATCCAAGCCACTCTGTGGGACAGATATTATTTTCATTACTGTGGAACACAGTAATCTGGATTTTAGCAAGTTCTTGGTGTGGCCTGAGGCATGTGCAAGTTTGAGAACCTGATCTAGGTTCTTGATTCTCACCTTGGCTGCTCATCAAAATTACCTAGGGAGTGTATAAAAAGATTCTAACTAAATTAGTCTGAGATTTAGCCTGATCTTAGAATTTTTCATGTCTCCCCCAAGCAATCCGATGTACAGTGAAGGTTGAGAAACACTAATCTAGATGACAGCCTTACACCAAAGTGTCCCCGGACATTTTCAGACACCCCAACTGCATTACAGTCATGGTGGCACCAGATTCACTGCTACAGACTGATGAGGAAAGACCAAACTCAGGCCCAGTGACACCTGCCTCATAAGGAGACGGCCAAATGACCTCATAGCCACACTATGTGAAGAGATGCTTTGCAGAGATTTTAGTACAGGGAAGGGGTGGAGAATTGCCTCATCACATGTTGTGAACCAATAGGGCCACAAAAATCTCCCGGGATGTGACCATGCAGTAGCAGACAGCATCATACTCAGGTCTCAGGTGTGAATTCACTCCGGCAAAGGCACCATGGCCGTTCACATTACATTGATAGTGTTAATTCATTCGTGCTGCCTTTATAGCTTAGTTCTTCATCTGTAATCATGTTTTTGTTTATCATTATGTGTAAACTACAGCAGAGAAAGTTGATTCTTAGCTTTATGCTGTACAGATTCAAATACCAGTATATGAGTTTAAGTCAATATTGGGGGCCTGTGGGAATTGGCCTTTTTAGGGGTCCTAGGTTGTTCTAAGTTTGGAGGACTATAATATTCTGTTTTTCTGACCCAGTCTTGGGTACACAGAGACCCTCTTGGTACTTGCAGGTTTGAGGGTTCCCTGTTGAGGGGCGGTCCTAGCAGACTCAAAGTGAGGCAGCCCCTCTTGGGGGCGCCTGCCTGACTCTGGCCTGTCCTTTGCCTCTAGGGTTGAAACAGAAGTTCTCTTTAAAGATTTTCAGGCCCTAATTAAGTATGATTTCAGGGAAGGAAATTCGGTCAGCTTCGAGGTGGTGCGAACTGGCCTCCCCGTCTGTCTTGGAGGGAGCTCTGCCTTCTACTCTGCTATCACGCTCTTTCCTAGAAGCATTGTTTCCCATTTCAATATAATTGCTTCAAAATAATGTGAAGAGATGAATTGCCACTTGTCAGCTGTTATTTTCTGCCACTGAAAAAAAGTAATGTGGGGAGGAAAGCAAAATATGGGATGGCTTATTAGCCATGACAGAGGAAGGGGCAAAGCAGCCTCTGACGCAGAGGGGGTTTTTTCTGGGAAGAGGTTGACGCTTGTCCCCATCTCTGCACCTCTTGATCCTGTGGTTGTCCCTGCTTTGAACCTTTCCTGCACCCGTTCTTCCTAGTAGCCTCATTCTCATCCTCCCAGGGCCAGCCACAGTCCCAGGCCCAGGAGGCCACAGGCACCGCTTCTTCCTCTCAGCTCATTGGTTGATCCAATCCTTAATGCGGGTTATTTTTGTTTTGGGGTTTTTTTTTGACAGATACTTAGTGAGCATCTAAGTACATGTAGGAAAGCTTTGGGCTGCAAGGAACCAAAACCCTCACTTACAGAGGTTTAATTTGCCTCATATAACAAAAAGGTGCCTCTATGCTAGGCTGGCCCGTCCTCTCATTTTAAACAGGACAGAAAACAACAGTACTGTCCTGTTTCAAATGGAGACAGGGTCAGCCTAGTCTCATGGGCTAAATTCACAGTGTGGACCAGATGTCCTGTTTTAAACAGGACAGAAAACAATGGTACTGTCCTGTTTCAAATGTTACACATGGTCAGCCTACTCTAAACAGGTTTAGAGTCAACCTCTCGGGAACAGTCTTGTCCTTCCCAGTATATTTGTCACCCATGGTTATGAGCTGGCCAACCCAGCTTCCAAACGTCCAGTCAGCATTGCAGCAGGAAGAGGGGAAGGTAGAGGCCTCATGCATGAAGGACCTTTTGATTCGAGAAGACAATGTTTCCCAGAACCCCTGACAGACTTTGTAAAAACAGCTTAATTTACTGACAAATAACAAACTGCACATATGGGAGGTATACAATTTGACCAGTTTTCAAAATTGAGATTATATAATTAATGTATAATATTGTACTGGTTTTATTTGTACAATGTGATGATTTGATATGTGTATGGATTACAAAATGATTACCACAATAAATTTAGTTAACATCCACTACCATACACAGTTACAGTATTTTTTGTGTGAGGAGAACTTTTTTTTTTTAGGATTTATTTTATTATTTTTGATTGACACAGACAGAGACAGAGACAGAGAGAAGCGGGGAGGGCCCAGTTTTCAACATGGTTTCATTCCACACAGATGGGCAGGGGTTGCACAGGACAGTAACTAGGCTGGGAGCCTCCCACATGGGAGACACGCCTCCTCAAGCCAGGGGCCCAACCAGGGGCGAGAACTGAACCAGAGGCCTCCCTCATGGGAAGCACACCCCAGTTCAGCATATGGGTCCACACAGGCCGGGGCTGGGATTCGATCCTTGGTCCCTGGGGCTGCAAAGTGAGCACTTAACTCGCTGAGCCATCCTGGCATCCCTCTGAGGGGAACTTTTAAGATCTACTTCCTTAGTGACTTTCAAATACACAATACAGTATTGATAACTATGATCACTTTTGCTAAATAATATATACGTATGAAACCATCACCACAATCAAGAGGTGAACGTATTCTTTTTCACATCATCTTTTACAGAAGCCTGCCTTGAAGTTTTTTAAATTTGTGTTTAGGTTTCATTGGCCAGTGCTCAATCCTGTGGCCACTCCTAACTGCAAGGGTGACTGGGAAAGTCACTACTTAGCTTTCCAGTAGACAAGGGAAAGGGGGGTTGAGTGTGAATGTTGGGCCAGCTAAATAAAAGTGCCTTCCCAACCTACCGCTCCAGAACTCGAGGAGGAAGAGTGAGCAGAGCGACCAGCCCCTCTCGTCACACAGCTGGTGGACCTTTTACGTCAGTGTTTGTGTGGTATCAGCCAATGGGTAGCAGCTCGGAGACTCTCTCCCTGAACTTACACTTAAAAGAATGGACTCCCTACCCTGTTCCCACTGCCTAGAAGCTAAGATGAAGGAAGGGACCAAGTCAGCATTTACTGTGCACGTCCTATGTGCTGGCGGCTGGGTGCCTCCCATGTGTCCCACCCCTTTCCAACAACTCCGTGTCTATGGTATGTGAAGTGCGCACTCTTTCACTTTTCCCACTGTGGAAACCGAGACCCAGAGGGGTGACGCGGCTTGTCTGAAATAACACAGCTTGTAAGGCAGCAAGCCAGGATTCAAGGTCAGCCTGAGACCCTCACCTGTCTTCCCTTTTTCAAGAGAAATCTCTGCACCAGGCTTAGGATACTGTTTAAGATGGGGATTCATGCTCTGACTCCCACAGGGTCAGAGACGTGGGTGACCTGGCCAAGGTCTTGCCGCAGAGATGGGCTGATCTTGAGCCAGAATCCTCATCTGCTGGTCTCCTCATCATTGTTTGTCCACTGGGCCAGGTCACCTTTTGGGGTTTGAGGGGGGTGGAATGGAAGTGATGTAGGAGAGAAAACTGGGGAAGGAGGTCTCCAATATTCACATGGAGCTATGAACTGACTGCAGAACCTGGGGGCCTTTGTACTTTGACCCCACAGTGCCTCCCTTACTCTCCGACTCAGGGCTCCCTCCTTGCTGCTCCATTAGAGGTCCATTAGCGCTGGGATGATTCCTGGCACTGCCTCTGTAGGGGCAGCAGTGCTGAGGTTAGGAAGGGGCATGAATTTCCTGAACTGGAATCCTGACTCACTGTGTGACCTTGAGAAAGACATATAACCTCTCTGTGCCCACTTCCTCCATTCACAAAATTGGGATAATCATCCTTCTTGAGTCTGCTGTCTCGTTGGAGGTAGTAATGTGTCCCTGGTGTGTCACTCACAGTCAGTACAGGTGAGTCTTACAGTGAACATGGAGAGTAAGAATTCCCCAAGAGACTTGAGGATCAATTCATTCACTGCTAGACTTCACTGGGTAGCCTGACCTGACATACCATTTTAAATAGGAGAGAAAGCAATGTACTATCCCGTTTCAAATGGTACGTATGGTCAGCCTCGTTTCATGGGCTAAATTCAAGGTTATGGTAGGTTGGCCATATGTACCATTTTAAATAGGACAGTACTGTTGTTTTCTTTCCCATTTAAAGATGTATGTCTCATCTGGTCAGCCTGTCACTGGGAAGTAAGACACCACTCGTCTCTGCTGGAGGCCAGATTCACCCATTCACTCACCTCCTGTGACCCTCCCAAGGTCTCCCCATCCTGCTGCTGCAAAACCCTATTTTCAGCACCTGCCAAGGGAATTTCATCCTATCCAGGTCTTCTGGTCATGATCGACCAGCACCCTGGTACCCACTTGCTTTTGTCTGTGTCTGGGGACCATGGCCTGGTCCCTGAGGGCTTGGGGCACAGCAATCCAAAGAGTGACCGTGTCCCATGAGCTTCAGGACAGGAGTCTATGGCAATGACTGAGCTTACCCATCCACTGGGCTTTTTCAGAGTCCATAATTCTCAAAGAACACTAAGTCCTGTAGGGACACAGTGGGACTCTCACTGAACTCTTCAAACTGCCAATGGAGGCAAGAAATCATGACAGAAACAATCAAAGTATCACAAATGGAGGAAACCTTCCAGACTGTACCTCCCACAAGCCTACACAGAATGGTAGTACCTTGGAACAAGACCAGATGTTGAGAGACAGAGAAAGAAGATTCAAAGTCAAGATCACTTTGAACAGGTTGCATGCTTTCCCAGAGCCCTAACTGTGCTGAACTTGCCTGTGGAGTTCCAGCCCTGAGGAAGTAGGACAGGTTAGACGCTGCAACCCTTTTTGGGGACCATCTCTATGAACTACAGTTTGGAGGACCCCGGTCTCATCAACTACAGGTCATCAGCTGGCTGGTTGCTGGGTGAGACCAATCGAGGCGTGCAGGTTCTCTGCCTTCATTGTCCCCTCCGGATAATGGGGGTGGTCTTTGTGGGGATCGCACTGAGCCCAGGGCCCTGGTGCAGAGCCCTAAACGAGGACTGCTTGGTGATGAAAGGCCCCGTTACGCTGCAGCCACCATTACTGCGTTATGGAATAAATGTGGCTGGCCTCGGAAACGTACACGAATAAATTTGAATAGCAAGGCGCAAATGCGGCCCTTAACTCTGACGAGCAAATAGAGTTTAATAAAGAGGTAAACTGAGACCGCTTTTATTTATTGCTGTGTAAATGTATTTAAAAAGGTATTGGCTTTCTGCAGCTGCGGAGGCCAGCTCCTCGGCAGCCCGGTGCTTTAATGCCTGCCGCTGTTATTAGAGCCGTAATGAATGAGCTGCTGGGAGTGCGCTCTTCAGAAGGACTGCAGAGGTACAAGATTAATGAGACGAGAGCATTGAAAGGTACAGACGGCCCCTGTTTCCCAGCCGCGTGCGATGTCTGCCGCAGCACCTCTGGCTTTGTTCGCTCCACGGTGACTGAGAGGCTGCAGCGTGGACGTGTCCCCAGGATCGGGCTGCGAATGCATCCATCTCTCACCAGCGTTCATCCTTGGGTCCTGTGCCTTGCTGCTCCTCGTGGTGGGGCGGTGTGGGGGGCTCTTTCCTGCCCCCACCCCACCAGCCTTGCTCCTCCCTCTCTGTCATCGCACCTGGGTCTGTATTTGGCCCTGGATGCCCTCCTCTGTTTGGGATTTCTCTCACACCCTCCTGCCCACGGCTCTGGGGGGTCCTTGTGGAGCTTGTCTCCGCATCTTGACACCACAGCCACTTCAAAGATGAGAAGCTGTGCTATAGGTCAGCTTTGGGGATCAGGGGCGTGTAGTTGGGGGTTCCTGCTAACTCCCGTGGGTCCACAGGACAGGGTGGCTGCCCAAAAAGCAAAAGCAATCCTGTGTGATGACAAAAGCATCCTTTGGTGAGGTGGACTTCCCTGAGTCAGGAGTTTATCAATTATTTGTAGAAACATTACCTGGAGGCTGGAACAAGCCTCAACTTTACTGAGGCCCTTTTGTGTATGTCAGCTATGCCCTTTTGTGACCACCCGGGAGGCAGGGGCTATACTCCCTTTATAGATATGGACACAGAGTCTGGCCAAGGTCACGAGCCGGGAAGAACTGGATTAGAGGCCCTTAAAGGGAAGCCCACTCTTCAACGGGAATACAATCGCATCTCTGGTTTCCGATGTGGCAGCGCTCTCTGTGAGGAGGGCCTTCCCACTGGTGGCTCACACTTCAGGCATGGCCTAGATTTGTTGGGCTAGCTAAGGATCAGAGGTCACGCCCAAGGAAGAGGGGTATAAGTAGCGCTGATGGGGAGGGGGTTCGGCAGAAGGAGAACAGGCAGGTGGAATCTATGTGACTTAGATGAGTTAGATGAACCTCAGTTTGTTCATCTCTCAAATGGGTATAATACCACCTACTCCACTGCAGTTTTATAAATAGCAAATCAGATAATGCATGTAAAGTACTTAAAAACACAATGAATTCTCAATATATTGGAGCAAATGTAATTGTGGTTTTTGCATTGTTGAAATTTGCCGTTTGATTTCGGAATAAGTTCTTAAGTAAAAGTGGTTATGTTATACACCATTTTAATGCATATTTCTTGCTTTATGTTTTTTTGCTAATGACTTATTACTTGCTATTTATTTTATGTTTATTTTGGACTATGGAAATGATGTTAGACAAAAAGCAAATTTGAGTGATGTCTTATTTGCGTTTAAAATGGGTCGTAAAGCAGCAGAGACAACACGCAACATCCACTGCGCATTTGGCTCAGGAAGTGCTAAGGAACGTACAGTACAGAGGGACATGAGGAAGAAGGGGACAGGGAGGGCTGGAGCTGGAGCTGGGTGGAGGCTGGCACTGTAAGCAGGGTAGTAAGGCACGGCCTCACGAAGGTGACATTCTAGGAATGACATAACAAGCTGGAGAGGGAGCTGTGTGCACGTCTGGGTGTAGAACTTTCGAGGCAGCAAAATGAGCCTGTGTAAGGTCCTGCCTGGGGGATGTGCCTTGAGCATGTGCAGGCGGCCAGAGTGGCCACGGCAGGGTGGACAAAGTGGGGCATAACAGGAGGCCGCTCAGAGGAGCTAAGGGGAGCCAGGTTCCCTAGGCCTTGCAGGTAAATCCCCCACCCCCACCCCCATCCCACAGGGGACTTTGACTTCTCCTCCCCCTGTGATGGACGAGGTATAAGAACAGGGCAAGTTCAGGGGAGTGACCAATGCTATCTGGCCTGCCAAGAGGGTAGGAGTGGAGAAAGAGGAGCAGATGGGCCTAGACAGGGTGGCAGTCACTGAGAAGTGGCCTTAAGAGGTTTTAAGAGGCTGAGACATCCTGGTTAAATTCAGTAGGCCCTACGTTATTGAAGGGTCCCCCACCCATGGACGGTTCGGGTGTGGCCAGAGGTGGACAGGGTCTCTTGGCTCAACATTGACTCTCCAAAGAGACGAGAGGGCCGGGACTGGAGAGAGAGCAGTGCTAGAGGAAATGGCGTGTGGGGGATGTCCCCGTGCTGGTCTGTGGCAACAGCAGAGGGTGGAGGAGGAGAGGAAGGCCCAGGGATCCCAGCAGCAGGGGTGGAAGCTGACCCAGCCGATTCCCAGGTCGGAGCCCACCCTCAGCCTTCCTGGCCCCACATTAGTGCTCATTAGCACATCCTCTAATATACCAAGAAATTCAATTTCCTACAAAATAACCAGCCAAGTCCCAGGGGAGCTAGAAGCCCCATTCATCACAGCCGGGCTTTTCGGGGGCCACGCTGCTGTCGCCTGTGGATTTCCTTCAGTGGGGTGCTGGCCCACCATGGGAAGAGCGGCTAATTGGCACCTTGGTAGGTTGGAGTTTTTTTCCACTGGGTCTGCAGTTTCTGAAGAGGTATGAGATCAGCAGACTGCATGAGCCAAAGGAAAGTTTGCAAAGTCACCACGTGGCTGAAATTGAGCGAGTGGTGCAGCCACTAAAGCACGTGTCCTCAGAAACAGCCATTTAGAATGCAGGGTTGTGGATATCCTTTCGCGATGCTTTAGGGAAGACAGATGTCAATTTCTTCTCTTTCTGTTTTAATTCCAAATAAAAGTGTCACTGGCAATATTTCTGATTCCACTTCACAGTGGTCAGCCCCAGGAAAGCAGCTGTGTGTTTGGGGGCGGGGGGAAGGGGGTATATCAATGAGGGTGTGTGTGAGTGTGTGATAAAATGAAAAGGTGACCATGTACACAGGTATAGCTATGAGTAACATGTGGGAACATTTGTAAATGTAAGCATGTGAAAGTGAGTGGGTATTTGAGTGTATACCTGTGTGTGTATGTCACTGTGCATGTGCGTGTGTGTGCATGTGTGCACGTTTTGTGTATGAGTGTGTCTGAAGATGGGAATGTGTGAACATGCTTATGCACATGTGTATAGGAATAGGTGTGAGTGTGGAGGGCTGAGTGTGGGTGTGCACATGTGCATGTATTGCATGTGGGATATGTGTGCATGCTTATTGTGTGTGGACGGGTACAGGACATGAATGCATGTGCATGCACGTGTGTGTGTATGTGTTGCTCGCAGTGTGCACTCGCCCCTGCCTGTCATCTCCCTCCTGTGCTCTTCAGCGGCCGGCCCCAAGGCTGCGCAGAGAAAGCAATCAGGCATCCCATTTGTATCCTGCCTGTCATCCACGGGGCTGGCGGGCAGGTAGGGGTGAGGGGATGCCAGCCCTGCTCCTCAATGCCGAGGCCTCCCAGAAAACAGAGGAGGCCTCGGCCGCTGGGGTGGGGGGCGCCCCAGGCTTCAAGCACACTCCCAATTACTGGCACCTCCTGAGCAGCTTATGGAAAGGCTTTGGTTGCCATGAGGAAGATATTGCACTGGAGCAATCCCGTTCCCCACTAAAAGAACCTTCCGCATATTATCCACATTTTTCAATGTAATTATCCCGGCCCACACACACAGCTTGGAGGATTAAAACATAAAATACAGTCTGCTCCCCACACATGAGACCGACACTACAACTTGCATCATAATAAATACATGAAGTGGCCTCTCCTCCCCCTCTCGCCACCCCCGTTTCTCTTCCTCCCTCCCTCAGTCCCTCGTCTCCTTCCCCTTCTGCCTGGCGCTGGGCTTGTTTGCTTCTGTCTCTGGATCCCATCCATCCCCTCCCACCCTCCAGCACAGCCCACGGCAGGCAGCACCACAAGGGGGTTCCCCCCACGCTGTTGCCACGGGGGAACAAGGGTTTGACAAGCCACCCAGGGCCCTGCTCACTGCTTCGGCCTCAGAGGGTTCTCTGCACTAAACACTGGCAGAAGGGCAGGGATAGGGGTGAAAGGAGCGGGGAGGGGGACTATAAGCAAATGGCTTCGTGGATCATTGAAGGGACATTAGGAAGCATCCTGGAGCACCTAAAACCGCTGCCTCCGTGCAAATGGATGGAAGGGCCTCCGCTGTGGAATTGTGAGCAATGCGGGTTGCTAGAGAACGCCCCAGAATGGCTTGTCTTCAGCCTGCAAATGCGGCATCTGCCTCGGATTCCCAGTTCTACAGCCACTGCCAGCCGGTGGTGCCAGCGTCAGCAAGGAGGTGGGGACAGGAACACCGTGGCCAGGGCACGAGGGCCAGGCTGGCCCTCTGTCAGATCAAGCCTGCGGAGGGGATAGGTTTGCTGAGCAGCCCGTGCTCGTAATTTCCTTTCAGCAAATGGGCTGGTGCCTGGCTTGGCACACGAAGCCCGGCCCAGGGGAGCTTCAGCGTGCTAGTGACCGTGTTCCAGTTCGAAACACAGAGCTGGTTAGTCCTGAGCTCAGCACGCCCCTGCCCTACCTTGCCCCCTCTTTCTCTGGCCTTCTCTCCACCAGCCCCACCCCCACAATCTGTCTTTGGCACATGTGTACTCTTTGGGGTGCAGGGCCTGTGGCCAGCAGGGCACCTTTAATAATACTTATACCCCAGTTAAATAGATATGGGTGTGGTCCGTGTCTGTACAGATGAACTTGGTGTTTGGGGTGAGAGATAAGAGGACTGGTTCTATTCACATTACCTTTTTCCATAGATAGGTTGGTCTGGCTTTTGGCTCAGGGTCCAATTTCTGTTCAGGTGCTGATGAAACACTTCCCCAGTGGTCCAGGTCAGTCTTGAATAGCAGGAAGAGTCAGCAGATGACTTCAAATCTATTCATGTCTCTGTCACGTAAGGTGTCAGACAAGGCCTTGACTGATCCTCAGTGCCTTTCTCTATAAAATGGGCTGAGAATTAGACAAATGGACATGCACACAGGGCTGATCAATCACAGCGAATGCTCCTGCTCTCCAGGCCTGGCCCAGTGCAGGATAGGAGCTCTTGGAACTGGACTGAGTGCTCTCTGTCCTGCATCCTGCTTCCTGACCTTCTGCCCTCCCAGGCCCCACCCTCAAGCCCTGGCACCTGCCTAGACTTTCCACTGGGAACCTCAGCCAGATCTAAACCTGCTGGTAATGTGCTGGCTGAGGGTTTAGACTTTCAAGGAATTTGCAGCTGTTTTCCTGGTGTTTCTGGCTGCCCAGTGGCTGGCTCCCAGGCCTGCTCGCCAGAGCTTTGCCTTTGCAAAGCTGAGAGCAGAGGGCTGGCCCACACAAGGATTGCCTGCTTTGCCCTGCAGCATAGAACCTGTAAGCCCCAGAGCCGGCAGCTTTGCCCTGCACACTGGTCTTGGGGTAGTGGCAGGCACCAAAGCTATGCCAGACACACATTCCCACCAGACAGCCCAGAAGAGAAGACTGCAGCGTCATTTTTTCAGTTGCTGCAATTTGTCTGAATGAAGGGAAGGGGCATTAGCTATTAATTAAGCATCTACTATGCTCCTGGCTCAGGGCCTGGCACATAAACCTGCCGCAAAGTATTTGTGGAATGAAATAGTAGCTGCCTTTAGGGTATAGTCTCACTGAAGGCTCTAGGTATACCTAAGAAGAGGTTTAGCAACCCCACTTCGCAGCTGGGGAAAGAAATGCTCAGGGAAATGAAATGTCTTAGGCACAGCTGTATGGTCAGATCACAGAACTCATATTCAAGCCATGGTGATCCGTGGGTTCCAACAGCTTCCATAGGTGTTCTTTCATCCCTGGGCCATTTTCCTGGCACCAAGGGGACACAGGGGCCAGGGAATGCAGCTTGGAACATGAGCCAAATGACCCAGCCTGAAGGCCTGATTGGGACAGTGACTATCAGGACAGTTTGTTGGACATAGTTACCAAGTTCAAGGCCAGCTTGCAGGGCAGAATTGAAAGAAGGCAGGAGGGAACAGGAAGGGAGAAGTGAGAAGGAAAGGTGTGGGCTGAGGGCGGCTGATCCATTCTAAGGCTGCTGGTCAGTCAGCTGTTGTGAGTCTGCAGGCGTGGTTTAAGGGACAGGCCAGCTGCACAACTGCACAGGGTGCCCACTTGTGAGGAGCCCTGAGCATCCTGAGGATTGCAACAAGACAGGAAGTCGTGCTCACTAGGCCTCACCATGGGGCTAGTCCTGGGGAATGAGACCACTGTGAGCTCTGAGCAGTGAGGGGTCAGGGCGGGGCAGGGGTGAGATCCCCAGGGCGGGCCTGAGTATCCACGTCTCCTCACCTCACTGCCTTCTAAGGAGGGTGAACGTGGCACTGGCTGTAGAACTTCTGGTTGCTGAGAGGGATGTGCAAGTTTGGACCAGAGCTGAATGGTTTGGAGCAAGACAGGAGAAACGAGGCAGGCTCCGGCTTCTTCAGGCCACATCCTTCCACCCCTCGGAGCTCTGCCTTGCCTCTAAATTCCCAGGAAACTGGTATTCGGAAAACATTGGTGTGAATTACAGTACAGCCTGCCTGGGGTTCTGGGCTGGTTCAGGGGTGTTCGGGGAAGTAGGGTTCAAGAGGACCAGTTACCTCAGGCTTTCTCCTTCTGCATTCGAACCCCAGCGCATGGCAGACTTATGGTTACAATACACATCATGCAGGGCTGTGCTCTACAGAACCATCTGTGATGACAACAGACATGAGAACTGAGCAGTAGACCTCTGACCTGGCCCCAGCTTTCACTGCTGGTTAGGCAGATGACAAGCCAACCACCTGTCTTACTTGTGTGTTGGTAAATATTAAACAACCAGCTATCCTAGAAGAAAAAGAAAACATTGGATTTGTAGCAATTGCCAATTTCTGTGGTGTAAACCCTCCACCGTGGCTGATGCCAAGCTCCTTTGTCAACATACTGAGCACCAAGTTGAGAAGAGATGCACATCTGTACAAACCCAAGTGGGCCACTCGGGCGCGTCACTGTAATGCCCACCTGCAGGCCCAGGTCCTGTCTCTACTCCCTGCAGGGAAAGCAGAGACAAAAGACTGAGACACAGACAAAAAAATACATGGTGACAGGTTGTGCCTCTGACAATGATTTGTTAAAAGGGTAGCAAATACATTTTTTAAAAACTACCAACATCATGATGAGTTAGAAGAGAATGATAGAATGTTCTTGTCTTGAATTCTGGCTCCAATGTCAGGCCTTGTTTGCTGGAGGAAGACAGGGGATGTCTGTGTGTGTGTGTGTGTGTGTGTGTGTGTGTGTGTGTGTGTGTGTGTTTGTGTGTGGGTGCTCGTGTGCACACGATTGTGCCTGTGCTACGTGTGTGCATGTGTGGGGAGTTGTTTTCTGCAGGAAAACATGGTGCTTGACATCTGTAGACAGGACCTGTGCTTGCTGACCTGCACACGGGCTCCCTGCTCAGGGCAGAGGGACACATCAGAACAGCCCTGCTCAGCAGGGTCTCCCTGGAGCAGCTAGAACTTTACATAACCTTTTTGCAAAGATTAATGCAGCTCCTTCCAGATGGCCAGGTAAAGAGGGTCGCACGGTCTGTGGGAGCTGGGAAGCAGCCTGAATGGCCTCCTTGAAGAGCAGAACTCAGCTCACCCACCTTGCCCACTTCCATGCCACTCCCTCTAGGTCCCTACTGGGGGCTTTGCATTGGGAGGAGAGTCACCAGCCCCTACTGCTACACTGGGGACCAACTCAGGATTCCCCAAGGACCTGCAGCAAGATGCTTTGATGTTTCCTCTACAGCTGAGGGGATGGTGGGATCTTCAGGGCCTAGCTCTAGTGCCACCGCCTCTATGCAGTCTGCCAAGATTTGACCTCCCCAACTTTCAGAGCTCTTAGCTTCACTTTTCTCTTTCTCCTTTTCAAAGATGGGGCCTCTATCTGGCTCATCTCCGTGTCCCTCATGCCAGTTAGTGAAAGACGAACAATCATGGCAGCAGGGAGATCAAGCATCCCATATGCAAAGGGGAAAATTGAGGGCCATGGCTGCCCCCTTCCTCACACCCGATTCTACACCCGACAGCAAGCTTGTTCAACCTGCGTGCAGCCCAGAACAGCGTTGAATGTGGCCCAACATAAATGCATAGTTTCTTAAAATGTGTGATATTTTGCAATTTTTCCTTCCAGCTCATCAGCTACTATTAGTGTTATTGTATTTTCTGTGTAGCCCAAGACAATTCTTCTTCCACTGTGGAGTAGGGAGGCCAAAAGGTTGGACAGCCCTGCCCTGTAGTTTCCCCAAGTGTTTTAGCCCCTTCTGGCCCCTGGGGGCTTGTCTACACCAGAGTACCTTCCTGCCCCTTGTCTATCTGGCAGGCTCCTATACATCCATCAAGACCCAACCCAACAGTCCCTTCTGCTTTGAAGCCTTCACTGATTTACTCTTCTCTCCGACCTGTGAGAGTACTGTGTAGCTCGCCCCCTGGACCCCCTGAGCTACACAATACCCACCTCCACACCTATGACATGAAGTGCAATACTATCCCTGTGGCTTTATGTCTGTCCACACTGAGGCCTCCCTCTGAGCACAACTATGGCTGACTGTGGGAAGAACAGTTTTGTCGTCCTGGCTGAGAGGTAAAGGAGCAGGAGGCATTCTTCAGCGTGGATTTGCATGCTTTCTGAAGAAGGAGGTGTGCCTCTGTCCACCAGTCTCTCCAACGGCCTCACTCTCCCCGATATACACTGGGAGGGCCGGAGGAGGGAGGAGGGAGGAGGGCCATCTGGTTTAACTTGGGACCTCCTGGGTAGGCTCTTCCACATGAGACCTAGAATTGGGAACTTCCTGATTATACTCTTCACAATCTCCAGTTTAATCCTCTAAGAGAACAAAGATTAGTGTATTGGCTTCTGGATATTTTGATATTTGGGGGCTTAATTAAAACTTAAAATTAAGGGTGTTCCAGGATAGCTCAGCTGTTGAGCTTTTGTCTCGCAATCGCAGGATCCAGTGTTCGATTCCCAGCCCCAGCCAGTGCAAACCCACATACTAAACTGTGGCACAATTGGTAACTGCTGGGATGACCCAATGTGGGAGTCTCCCAGTTTGGTTCTTGACCTGTGGGGACCCAGATCCACCGGTATGGAATAAAACTATGTCACAACTAATGATGTGCAACTATGGAGACTGCTCTAGACCCTCCATGCTTCTCTCTCTCTCTCATCTTCTTTCAAAAACAATAAAATAAATCTTAAAAAAAAAAAAAAAAGAAGGGGAAGCCGGGATGGCTCAGTGGGTTGAGCGCTCACTTTGCAGCCCCGGGGACCGAGGATTGAATCCCGGCCCCGGCCCGTGTGGACCCATATGCTGAGCTGGGGAGCACCTCCAGTTCAGTTCTCACCAGGGCGAGACCCCGGCCCAATTCCTGCCCTGTGCAGCCCCACCCACCTTTAGAATGAAACTATGTGGAAAAATCAATGATGTACAGCTATGGAGACTGTTTGGGGCCCTCCCCCTTCTCTCTGTCTCTGTATCTCTCTCTCTCTCTCTCTGTCAAAAAAACAATAATAATAAATAAAATAAAAAAACCTTAAAATTAAAATTTATACTCATCAAAAGACACCATGAAGAGAATAAAAAGGGAAGGCCACAAAGCAGACAATATTTACAATAAGTGTACCTGACAAGGGACTTCTATCAAGAATAAAAAAAGATATTTTTTTAAATGAACAAGAAATGATATCCCACAGAAAAATGAGCAAAAGACTAGAATAAACATTATACAAAAGAGAACAGTCATGTGTCATTTATCGACAAGAATATATTCTGAGAAATGCATTGTTAGTTGATTTCATTGTTGTGTGAACACCATAGAGTGTACTTACACAAACCTGATGGTACAGCCTAAGACACAGCTAAACTGTATGCTATAGCCTCTTGTCCCCAGGCTACAAACCTATATATTATGTTACTGTACAAAACAACACGAGGTTAAATCAAGCACAAGAGATGATGATGTAACCAAAAGGCGCGGTAAACGTGAGATGTCGGAGTCTACTGCCAGTGTAACACAGCACACTGTTTTACAGCCAATTTTTTGTTAGTAGAAAGATTAAACTCTAAAATAATAGTAAAGAGTATAGTATAGTAAATAAACCAGCAACATTGTTGTTTCTCATTATCAAGTGTTATGCACTGTATATAACTGCACGTGCTATACTTTCATATCACTGACAGTGCAGTAGGTTTGTCTACACCAGCAATGCCATAATGCTGTGCTAGAACGTTACGATGGCTCTGACATCACTAGGCAATGAGAAATTTCATATCCATTATAATCTTATGAGACCACTGCTGTATATGTGGTCTGTCATTGACTGAAAGAAACAGCACTATGACTGTATACATGACTGTATATCCAAATGGTCAGCAAACATAAGGGGCTCAACTTCAACGGTCATTAGAGAAATGCACGAGCCCACAATAAGATATCATTGTACACCTTTTAGAATGGCTAAAATTCAAAGAACTGAGAATATCAAGTGTTGTTGAGGCGGTAGAGCAATTGAAACTTTTGTGCATTGCTGTTAGAAGTGTAAAATGGTCCCACTAATGTGGAAAACTGTCAGTGCCCACTGAAATGGAGAACACACGCCTCGTGAGTCAGCAACTCCACTCTTATGAATAAATGCAATATAAAAACATACATATGTTTACCAAAGACGTGCAGGAATGTTCACAGGCGCATCACCCATGATAGCTAAAAAGAGGAAATAAACCAAATACACACCAATGTCAGAATGTGTATATATGAGGCTGCTGGAAAAAGTTCAGCCATTGTCAATATAACAAGAATGGTTATATGGCTGGATACTTTTCGGACAGTCCATATATATATATATATATATATATATATATATATATATATATATATATATTTATATGTTTACATAATGAAATTCTACAGAGCAATAAAAATGAACAACTTACTCCTGTACATAATACAGATTAATCTCAGAATCATAATATAAAGCCAAGAAATGGGATCTGAAAGTGTATATACTACTCCTATGTGATCTCCTTGATCCAAAGTTCCAACAGGCAAAACTGAGGTTAGGAGAAGAAATGTCCTTGGACCACATAATGACTAGGATAGTGTAGATGGATAGATAGATGCTAGATAGATATAAATAGATTGATAGATAAATAATAGACAGTGATATAGAGATATAGTGTGCTCTCTATATATGAGGGCGGTCTGGGAAAGAATCCAGCAATAAATACCTCTGTTTTTCATATTACATGGCTGGGATACTTTCTGGACAGCCCTTGTATACCTAAATATTTAATGTATATTTTTGAAAACTAAGGATGGTCTCTTACATGGCCATAGTGCGATGATTAGGAAACATAACATTGGTATAATAGTATTACCTAATCCACAGTCCATATTTGGATTGAACCAATTGTGCCAATGTTGTCATCTATACCCATTTCTTCCCATCTTGGATCCAGTGCAGGCTCACATGGTGGTATGCAGTCGTCTGTCTTTGTCGTCTCCTTTGATTTGGAACTGTCCCTCAGGCTTCCTTTTTGTTTCTTGACCTTGGTATTTCTGCATACAGGCTGGTTGCTTTGTAGGCTGCCCCTCAGTTGGGCCTGTTTGATATTTTCTCAAGGTGAGGCTCCGGTTTCACATTTCTGGCAGGAATTCCATGAAGTGCTCTCATGTCCCTCTCAGGGCATCACACCAAGAGGCCCACTGGGGGTCTGTCCTGCTCTTGGTCACATTTGCTTTCATCCTGGGTTAAGGTGGTGTCTGATAGTTCTCTTCACTAGAAAGTTACTATTTTTTCTTTTGTGGATGAGTAAGTAGTTGTCAGGAGATATCCTCACCTCTGTATGTCCCCTGAAGCACCTGCCATGAGCCTGGCTCTGTGGGGGACAATGTACCATGGTTTGCAAAGCTGGCACAGTGCTACCCCTACAGGCTTAGCCCACAGAGGAAACTGATATTTAACCCTGATTGAAGAACCAACTCTGTGCCAGGAACTGTGTTGAGTTCAATGCATAATCTCATTTTAACCTCACAACAACCCTGAGAAAAGAAAACCAAGTGCATATTAACCGTACTAATAGGAATACTACTACTAATAAAGAGTAATCCCTAACATCTTTTTAGCACTTACTTTCTATTGCCAGACCCTTTTCTGTGCTTCACTTTAAATCCCTGTTTTATAGAAATTCTAACTATTTCCTTTCCACAGAAGAGAAAACAGAGACTCAGGGATAAGTGATTTGTCCACTGCCACCTGGCTGGTAATTAGAATTTGCTTCCAGTGGGGCTGACCCCAAGGCCACATTCTTAGCCATCCCTCCACATAGCATTTCTGTGAGGAAGCTAAATGGTAGGGAATACACTCACCTGAGTTAGTGTTCCTGGCCTGTTTCTCCTTTGCCACAAGAACACTTTGCTTGGAAACATTGAAGCCCACTGCGGCACGCTGAGGTAAAGGGTTGGCTCTTGGCCTGAGTGAAGTGCAGAGGGGCAGTGGGTAGAGGCCAGGTGGGAGGAGACATTGGCACCCGGTGGGCATACCTGGAGGTGGGGTCAGGAAGGGCACCTGGCTAAGCATGCCTCTCTTGTCAAAGCTCCCCCCACAGCGCTTCTCTGTGCCACTCTATCCTTGACTCCAGCCCTTCTCAGAGGTAGTGCAGGGAATGGAGCCTTGCGTCTGGTAGCAACTCCTTGTCCATCAATGTGAGACGCTCCAATGAGCTTTTGGGTTTCTACTGCATGCCCATTGGTCACAGTGCCAATTTCTGTGACACTCCCTGCTAGCCTATTCGCACCACTAGTGCCTGTAGCTAGTGACTCTCCCACCCTGATTTCTCCTGGTCACTGGTCTTTTAGCATCATTAGCTTTAGCAGAGGGAAGGCTGTGTTTATGGCTTGGCATGAAGGAAGAACATGCAGATTTCTGTTGCCAGGCTACAAATGACTCTTTTTCTCCTCTAGAAGACAGTAATAATGAGTAAAAAATACTCAGCTGCTTGGCAGGCTTCAGGGTGGCTTAGCTGTGACTATTCCAGGGCCAGGAGAGATTTGGCCTTTCACAGACCCTGCCACCTGTCTAGGTTCACCTCTCCGGGTTCCCTTGGCTTTTGATCTTTGCTTCATCCATGTCCTGAAGCAAGAGAAGGTACTGACCTGTGATCAATGCAAAAATCAGCTTCACTTTTTCCAGGGAGACACAACCCCTTGGTTTTCTGAGTCCTGTCCTTGAATGGAGTGGGCAGAGTCCCCTCAAAGAACCTGAGATAGTATTCTACAGGAGAGGATCTAAGACCAAGGAGAGGGAAGGAAGGGTAAATTCAAGTTGAGAAGGCAGAAGGTCGCAAAGGAAAAACAGCAGCCACTGCTCAAGAAGTGGGGTCTGGGGAGCAGAGGGAAAGCCTTCAAGCTGGAGGCTGAGATATCTGCACCTACTCTGATCCTCCTCTCCTACCTGGAGCCGGGAGCGACTGTCATGTGCAAAAGCCCAGGGCTGGACTGCACAGCAGTTTGGCTCTGTTGAAGAGTGAAGGCTGGCTCACTTACATTTGCAAACAGAAGCCTGAGAGCCATGGCCACAGTGCTAGGCCGGTGCCAGTCCATAGGGGCGGGGCAGCCATGTATGCTCTGAGTTTCTAGTTCTGTGCGTGCATAATTCTATTATTTTTGCTTAAAATAACACATTCAATGTGAGTGAATGTGTATACTTCTGCAAAACCTTTCCTACAGATGTGTTTATAAAATGTTTAAAAATAGCCTTCCTCGGACTACATATTCCTTTTGCTGCTATTGCTTTAAGTTTGCATGATGGAGAAAGACCCCAACATTTCTTGAAAGCCCACTACGAGATCCAAGCATCTCCATGTAGTGTGTTATTCTACAAAAGACCCTGAAAGTTGGGGTAGTTGTTGTTTTCCCCCATTAACAAATGAGGAAACCAAAGCTCAAAGCATTTACAAACTCACCCGGGTCACATACTAACAAGTCACACAGTGGTAGGAAGGGTGTCAGCCCTGAGTCTAGGAGGACTGAGTGGTTGTGCATCTGCTTTACGTAAAACTGTCTTGAGTGGAAAACACAGTGCCCTTCCTGTGGGCTTCTGATACACGGGAACTGGAAGTATCGTTCCCTTAGCCTTCCTTCCTCCTTCCTTCTCATCTTTCTTGTGCAGCTAGCCATGATTTTCTCACAACTTGTGTCCCAGCACAAGGAGGCCTGGCTTCCCCGGAGCCACCTCTGCTTTTGGAGGAGTTCACCTGCATTGCGTTGGAGTTCAGATGACGCCATTCAAGGCGGATTTCTCCCCCAGAGAAGTTCTGACTCACAGACTGCCGCAGCCTGATTAATCAGGAGGGATTTTGTGGCAAATGCCACTAGACGCCCCACCGTCCCCTTTTAGCGGGGGAGAAGCCCTGCTCTAGCTGGCGTCACCCTGCAATCAGGACTGCCTGTGAGGACACAAAGATGAGGTGAGTAATCAGCATCATCACTTCATCCCACATAAAATATCTCCCATCAGGTTTTCAGATCTGCTGGCTCTATTAGCGCCATGTCACATAAACTGAGAAGAAGCCCTCAGAATCAGCCCACCCGTGTGTGTTGTTCAGACCGCCATGCAAATCTCTCATGCCAATCACCTGTGGGTTGATTGAAGTGGCGTTGATTGGTTAATTTGCTCTCAGCCTCGGAGAATTCCCATAAATCTATGGTCTTAGTCATTATTTATAACTGTGTATTATTTCACTCTCACGACTGGGTCTTAGTAAAGGCAGGTTTAGCCATACAGGTGGAAAAATGCAGGGCACTGTTGATTCTTTGCCAGGATGCATTTTCAAAGAGATAAGTTGGCTTTGATATTAAAGTTGAGTTTCCCTTGAGCCAAGAGTTGATTTATTCATCCTTTGAACAAATATTTAGTGAGCACCATGTAGTATCCTAGAGCATTGCTAGACATTGGGGAGGCATTGATGAAGATGTAGCTTCCGCTTCCATGGAGCTGACATTCAAGCTCTGCTCCAGGATGGAGTCTGTTTACTTCACCCCCTGGATAAAATCCAGGCTTGAGAGTTGCTTGATCTTTCCCATAGAAGAACAGATTCCAGCACCCAGGGTGTGAGCTCATTACATCTCAGATTTCAGCCTTGGTGTCTCTCAGTGGGGGGAGAAAAAAAGTCACTGTGAATGAAATAGATGACCGTTAGCAGAGGGGCCCAGGTGAGCTTTTAGAGTAGCCCCTGATGGGGAAGAGGCAGCAGAATGGGGCAGGTGCAGCAAACTTGAGGTGAGGTCCAGGCAGGTCAAATCCCCTTCTTCCCAGTGCTGCCACTTGAGGCCAGTTAGTGTCACCTTCTGAGCCTTCATTTTCACAGTCATAAGTTTGGGGTGATATTGTTTTCCTCATGGGCTTGTCATGGGAAATCAGCAAGATATCTTATCAATATTGCTTGGTATTTACAAGGCTTGTGTACATACCTATCTCCTTTACCTGCTTCTAAAGTCTGGCCCTGGCTGAGTAATTTTATTCACACTGCCCATAACAACAGCTTCTACGCCTTCAACCTCCTTCTTCCAAAAGAGCCTGGAAGACTCAAGAGAGAAGCTGTTTCCTTTAGCCCAGTAACAACGTACATTTTTCTCCGATCTGGATCCCTTTAGAGAGTGAAATGGGACACTGTTAATAATCACACACACCCAAGTGAACCAGGACAGTCGGCAGGGACATGGTCACCCTTCCACTGCTAGTTTTGCCAGCTGTGGGGCTGCTAGAGGACAGACAGCAAAATGCTCTCCACGGAATTCTAGCCTCATAGCACAGCCAGATGAGACTGGCCATGCTCTGGTGGGCAGAATTATAAGATGGCCACTCCCCTTACCCCCAGAGCACAGACCCTATATAATCTATTTTAAGAGTGGGTAGGACCTATGAACAGGATGGGATATCACTCATGATTTTGCTACATTTGGCAAAAAAGAGAACGTTTTCTGCACATGTAATTGAAGTTGCAAACCAGCTGAATTTGGTTCATCAAAAGCGAGATCGCTCTGGGTGGGCCTGACCTAATCAGGTGAAAGCACTTACTACGAGCACTTGGCCCTTCCTGCAAAAAAAGTGAACAAGAAGTAGGAAAGGTGTAGGCTATGTTCTGAGAGGCCCATGTGGCTCAAATCTAACGGCAGCTTCTCGGAGCTGAGAGGGTACCCTAGCCAATGGCCAACAAGAAAATGGCAACATCATTTCCAGATTTGCCAGGAGAATTCTTCCAACAAACTGAGAGAGCATGTTCTTCCCCAGTCAGGCCTCCAGATGACAACACATCCCACCTGGCACCTTGACTTCAGCCCTGTGAGAGCCTGAGTAGAGAGCCCCATTAAGCTGTGTATAGACTTCTGACCTATAGAAAATGACCTAGAGATCACAAATGGGTGTTGTTCAAAGCCATTAAGTGTCTGGCAGTTTGTCACACAGCAATAGAAAGGTAACGCACACCCTAAACGACCATCACCACTGTCGTCTTCCACCCATGTGCTTACTCAGGCCTCCCATTCAGGATACCTTCTCTCTTGCTTTTTCAAGCCCCCTGTTTTCTGAGCTCCACTCTTGGGCATAGTCATCCGCCCTGCTTGAGGTTTATGAGACTTCCTTGTACACACCCCACATCCCTGCACATAGTCCTCCATCTAACAAACCTTTACGAGCTGCTTCTGTGTGCTCTGTACTTTGGAAAGCCTGTTTCTTATGCCTATAAGGAAAGAGCTAATGATTCTCTTCTACAGTTGAGGAGATGAAGGCTGAGAGCAATGTGGCTCACCCAGGGTCCATCAGGTACTGAGTAGGGGAACCAGAATATGATCCAGAACCTTCTGACTCCAAAGCCTGCTCAACTGTTGGGGTACTTCAGAACTCAAAGGGCTACATGCTATATTAAACCTTGACACTTTAGAGCACGTTTTCATAGCATTCATCTCAGGTAATCCTCCCAGGAACCTAGTATTTTTGCGTGCAATTTACAGATGTGAATACTGAGATGCCAAAAATGTGTGTTCATGCATTTACTTATTCTATGTATATTTGTTGAATGTCTAAAAGCTGCCTTACAGTACTCAGCCCTGGGATACAGAGTAGAAATAGCTCTGCTCTCAGGGTGCTCACAGTCGGGGTGAGGGGCAGGAAGCAGACATGTAAACAGCCTTGTGCCAATTCAGGGTGGCTGACATGACAAAAGCTCAGAGAGAGGACATCAGCCCAGGCACGGAATATGAGTCAGGATCAGGGGGCTCCCAGGAGCAAGTGGGCGGCAGCGCATGTGGAATGAAAATTGTCCTTGTGGAAAGCAGGGGTGGGGAGATGGGTAGGAGGCCTTGCCTGTGTGTCCAGCTTGTACAAGGACCACCAGGACTCAGCTTGGGTAGACTTCCTTGTTCTCCGCTGCTTCTCAAGGTGGGTTGAAGTCACTGTTTGGGCAGGGCATCCATAGACATGTCTCCCCATCTCTCAAAGCTTTAATTCCTCAGATGTCTCTGGGCCCCCCTACCCCATCTAGTACCCAACAGAAGCAGGGAAACACACACACACATGTACATTCTGATACACCCTCTTACACACACACATGAACACTTGTGCCCTGCCACACTTATTCACATGTGTATATGCTCATATACTCACACACGAATATGTACATATACTCCACACACATAGACACATGCCCACATACATATACACCTATATGCATATACGAGGGCTGTCCAGAAAAAATCTAACCATTGTCAATATAACAAAAATGGTTACATGGCTGGATACTTTCTGTACAGCCTTCATACACTGACACATATATATGCTCCACACCCACATACCTACATAAATATTTGTACAAATTTACATTCATATACCAACATACATACTTACATACATACATATACACAGCACACACATATGCATATGTACCCATATGCATACACATACACATGGACACACACAGACACATATATGTATACACACTCCTTCTCAAGAAACCCAACAGCAGCCGCAAGCTCAGCAGAGCCAAAGAAATGCCCCATAAGTTGATTTTTATTGTGCAGAACAGAAAGGCAGGTGATGAACTGTCAAACGCAGTCTCATCTCCAGTCCCCTATTGAGAACCAAGCAGACAGCAATGCGGTTTTCAGGCAAATTCCAGCTGCTTCCCCGGCGCCCAGGGTATAAAAACCCAAGAAACCAAGAGATGATTTTCCCCTTCAGAAGAATAGCATTGCCTGCGCCCGCCCATCCTCCCCAGGCTAGAAAGCTTTCTGCACCACACATCCTCATGCAGGCCAGCCAATCCCGTCAGCATGGGGTGCCCGCCAAGAGCCAAGCAGCTCCATCAATTTGTGCTGGAAAGCTTGGAAGAAATCTGGTCATAGAAAATCCCTTCCCTGCTTGCTAATAAAACTTCCCAGTGCAGGGCAGGGGGCTGGAAGGAGCAGGATCACAGTCCCTCGCCTTGCTAAATTACTTGGAGAAAGGTCTCTGATCAGCCATCTAGGGGTAAGAGAGACAGGAAGCAATATAACACATTTTGAGCCCTGTGGTTTTTACCTACTGTCTCCCACTCAGTTGTCTCAGCAGCTGGGTTTCATGCTATCAATGAAGAAACGGGCCCAGCGCTGCACCAGAGTGTGAGTTCTGGAGGACAACCAATGTGCTCCCTTGCTGCACAGCTCAGCAGGCTGGTGACTGCACCTCTCTGTATCGCAGAGTGTATATGTATTCCATACACATAGATAGGCACATGTACACATGCCCACACACATGTCGTACATACCCTCCCACTTAGGACCCCCAGCCTGGGTTGGCTAATTGAAGATCGAATGGGTGATGGATGCGAAGCAATGACACAGATTCTTAGTGCAGAAAGCACTCAGATGCTGCACCTTCCGTGTTCTTGTCCTTTCTGGCCCATCACTCTCCTCTGAGCACCCACATAGTCCTTCCAGTCTCCCTCGAGAGTGAAGAGGGAGCCCCCTGGGTCCTGGGGGCCAGCTCTCCTGTGAGCTAACCAAGCATAAGGTGAGCAGACGTCCCGCTTTTGGCGGGACAGTCCCGATTTTTAACAATCTGTCTCGCGTCCCACGGCGTTTTAAAAAAGTCCCAATTTTTGGAAAGAATGCACAAGCTAGGGAATGGCGGGAGATAGACCAAATTTTTAATCAAGAACCCCCTCCCCCCCGGTCAATGGTGTCCCGCTTTTACCAATGTTAAAATCTGGTCACCTTAACCAAGCAGGCACTTGGCTGGCACCCAGGACCCTGCCTTTGTTGTTGGGGCATGAGGAAGAGCCTAGAACAATGAGAACCCCAGCTCTATATTACAAACGAGGGCCCAGAGAAGGGAGCCATTTCCCCAAACCGCAGAAAGGGCGCTCCAAGTTCTTGGTGAGGACAAACATGGGTCCTTGGTGTCTTTGGATTGGCCACATTTGCTCTTGGCTTCATGAGCCAAGGGGGCTTGGTGTCAGCTCTCACTAGGGGCTCCTTCAAGAGCTCTTGTGTGTAAAACCCAGAGTTTCCCCTAACAACCAAAAAAGAATGTGGCCTCCAAGGCTGTGAACTGTGGGAATCCCAAGTAGGCACATCAGCCTGGAACAGCTTGGTTCTGAGGAAGCAATAGACAAAAACATCAGAGGAAATGTGGGCTAAGTAACCAGGGAAATTCCCTGTTGGAAGATCTATCAGACTGTAAAACAGTATTCCACAGGAAATAGTGGAGGGGGTGCCCAGAGGCATTTAAAGCCTTGCAGGCCTAAGTAATAGAAGCCGAGTGGTGTATGGAGTGACCGAGAACTAGCCTCAGGGGAGCAGCCGCCTGGCCCTAATGGGTTGTTTCTATACAGATGTAATTTCCAAGCCTGCCTTAATGCTCCGCGGAGCTGCACTGCTCTTGCCAGGCAAAGATGGCGTTCACTTACAGCTCAGAAAAAGCCACAGGACTGGCAGTGGAGGCAGCCATCATTTTGTCAACAGGGTAGCAACCCCCAACAAACAGATATAGGGCTTCAACACAATCTCTGTCAAAATCTCAGCTGCCTGTTGTGTAGAAAGTGACAAGCCAGTTCTAACATTCATATGGACCTACAAGGGACCTAAAGTAGCCAAAAACCAATCTTTAAAAAGATGAACAAAGTTGGAGAACTCTCACTTCTCAATTTCAAAACTTACTTCAAAACTGCAATAATCAGGGAAGCCGGGATGGCTCAGTGGGTTAAGTGCTCACTTTGCAGCCCCGGGGACCAAGGATAGAATCCCGGCCCCGGCCCTTGAGGAACCATATGCTGAACTGGGGAGTTCCCCCAGCTCAGTTCTCTCTCTCTCTCTGTCTCTCTCTCTCTCTCTCTCTCTCTCTCTCTGTCAAAAACAATAAAAATAAATAAATAAAACCTAAAAACAAAACAAACAAACAAACAAACAAAAAACTGCAATAATCAAGACAGTGTGGTACTGGCATAAGAATGGCCATATAGATCAATGCAATAGAATTGAGACACCATAAATAAAATCCTTACGTTTATCATCAATTGATTTTTGACAAGCATGCCAAGACAATTCAATGGCGGAAGAATGATAGTTTCTACAAATGATTCTAAGACAATGATGGAACGATTCAATGCAAAAGAGTGATGTTGGACTCTTATCTCAATTATGTACAAATGGACTATATAGACTTAAATGTAAAATCTAAAACTGTAAAACTTTTAGAACAAAAATACGCAAGTAAGTCTTTATGACCTTGAATTAGGCCAACACAAGCAACAAATAAATAAATAAATAAATAATTTGAACTTCTTCATAATTCAAAACTTTGGGGAAGCCAGAATGGCTCAGCAGGTTAAGCACTTGCTTTGCAGCCCTGGGGACTGAGGATCGAATCCCAACCCCAGCCCATGTGGACCAATATGCTGAACTGGGATGTGCTTCCCCTGCAGGAGGCCCCCAGTTGGATTCTCGCCCCCTGGTTTGGCCCCTGGCTCGAGGGGGCATGCCACCCATGCAGGAGGTCCCTAGACCAGTTCCCGCCCTGTGTGGACCCCACCCATCTGTGTGGAACAAAACCATGTCGAAAACTGATGATGTACAACTATGGAGACTGCTTTGGGCCCTCCCCCTTCTCTCTGTCTCTGTCTAAAACAATAAAATAAAAATAAATCTTTAAAAAATATTCAAAACTTTTATGCTGTCAACAATATCATCAAGGTGAGAAGACAACCTAGAGAATGGAAGAAAATATTTGCAAATTATATATTTGATAAGATACTAGTATCTCATAAGTCAACAATTAAAAGAATAACTTAAAAAAATGAGCAAAGAATTTCAATAAATATTTCTCCAAACAAGATTAAAAACACATTATAAAATGATCAACATATCTAGTCAAAACCATAATGAGATACTGCTTCACACTCACTAGTATAGTTAAAATAAAAAAGGCATAATGACAAGTATTCACAATGATGCAGACTAGTTGGAACCCTCAATCCTTGCTGGTGGGAGTACAGAATGGCACAGCCACTTGGAACCAGTTCAGCAGCTCCTCAGAATGTTAAACATGGAGTTCAGCAATCCCACCTCTCAGTATATATACAAGAGAACTGAAAACATATTGTTTACTGATATTTATATAAGCAATACTCATACTAGCCAAAAAATGATAATAATCCAAATGCCTATCAATTTATGAATTAATAAACAAAATGCAATATATCCATGTAAGGGAATATTATTCAGTCTTACAAATGAATGGAATACTAAGACACGCTACAATGTAAATGTACTTCAAAAACATTATGTGAAGTAAAAGAATCCAGACATGAAAGGCCACATATTGGGGGAAGCCAGGATGGCTCAGCAGGTTAAGCACTCGCTTTGCAGCCCTGCGGACCAAGGTCAGTCAGGATCAAATCCCGGCCCCGGCTCGTGCAGACCCATACGCTGAACTGGGGTGTGCATCCCCTGTTTGGTTCTCACCCCCTGATTTGGCCCCTGGCTCAAGGGGGCATGCCTCCCATGCAGGAGACCCCCAGCCCACTTCCCACCCTGCGTGGCCCCCGCCCACCTGTGTGGAACAAAACCATGTTGAAAACTGAGGAAGTTCAACTATAGAGACTGCTCTGGGCCCTCCCCCTTCTCTCTGTCTCTCTCTGTCTCTTTCTGTCTCTGTCAAAAACAATAAAATAAATCTAAAAAAAAGCAAAAAAAAAGGCCACATATTGTATAAATCACTTTATATGAAATGCCCAGAATAAGTAAATTTATAGAGACAGAAACTGTATTAGTGTTTGTCAGGTGCTGGGGGACTGGAGGGAGTAACAGTAACAGTTACTGGGCATGGGATTGTGAAATTAGATGCTGGTTGTACAACTCTGTGAATACACTAAGACCCATAAGTATTACAAGGGTAGATTTCTTAGTATGTGAATTATTCTCAATTATACTGCTATTTAATAAAAAATAAAGTCATCCCTGAGCCTACCATATATAATTTTAGACTATATCTCTTTCCATAAATATTACTTTACATAAATGAATCCTTGCTGTATAGTACATAATTTTGTGTTCTGCCTCACCTTTCGTTAGATTTTAAGGCTTTTCCTATGTTATTAAGAATTCTTCATTAATATTATTTTTCATAGGTGCCTACTATTCAATCACATGGTTATAGCTATAATTTGCTTCTCGATTATTGTGTTATTTTCCCAGGTTCTGCTATTATAAATAACATCTTTGTTAAATATCACTGTGCATAAACTCTTATCTGTAGTTTTTGGACTATCTTTTCTTTTTTTTTAGGATAAATTTCTAAAATTGAGATTACTAGGTTAAAGTAGGCAGCTTTAAGATCCTGCTGTCTATAACTATAACCTTCCCTCATTTGCCCCAAAGTACCCTTTTTCAGATGTTTGTTTGATGCAGATACACTTGGTTTCCTGACTTAGGGAGCCACATCCATTTTGGAATGAGGGAGAGAGCAGAGTCACTGAAGTCAGGCTTGCCTAGGGTCATGTTCCAGCTCTGCTACTTAAAACTGAGTGATCCTGACTAAACGACATAACCTTGACTGATCCTCAATTTTCACTCCCACAAAATGGCACAATAGTACCTACCTAGAGTATACAAGACAATGTACATTACGTATCCATTGCCCATACCTCACAACCAGGCACCCGTTTCATGCCCACGTTTCTTCTTTCTTCTCTTCATGGCCTCCAAGTCTGCCATGAAAACGTATCTTTGGATCCTGAGTCTTGTCTATGCCTGAGCCCTAGGATGTGGCCTCTCTTCTCCTGCAGCCAGACTAGCCAATGCCCCAGGATGACAGGGATGAGCCTGGAGCCTGGACTCACCACTCATTAGCCTGTGAACTCTCATAGCTCCTCAACATGCCCTGAGTCTGGCCTCATTAAACCTGGGGCCAAGAGGCAACTAGACATGAACCTGTGGTGGGGGTCAGGCAAGATGCTGGATGTCTCAGTGTTTGCATGCCCTCCACAGTCTCTCTTCAGAGCAATTAAGTTTATCATCACAACTCCCTTCAAGAAGTCCAGGGTTTACATGGATGCACCAAATTCAATTCCCTTTCTGCCACTAGATTATAGGTCCAAAGACTGACTGGGTAAGCACTGCACTGCCACATACTATAATAATTACTAATTACATGTTTCTGCATTCTATAGCTTATTAGTAAATTACATGTAGAGGGATCTAAAAGTAATTGCCCTTCTCAGAAATCCCCAGGAATTACCTTATTAACTTCCTAAGTGATTCCCGGTGGCTGTTTGTCATATATATGGAAGGAAAAAAAATCATACAATAACCAAATATTCTTCTGATTACAAATGATATGTGAGGGTCATGAGAAATCTTGAGTGGAAAAAGCTGTTAAACAGCTGCCAACTAACTGTATGTAAATATCCCCCTGTGGGTAATAGCTTAATTTTGATCATTGTTCAAAAGAGCCGGCATTTTAAATTATTAATAGGTGTCAGCTACAAAAGAATGTTTAACTGGAAACTTACAAGAAGAGAGCCTGGTTGGTACAAATGACACTGTGTCTTTAACCATCCTGGTGTGTGGGGAAGAAAGGAGGGTGGGAAGGAAAGGCGAGAAGGCACAACAGGCAAAAAGGCTGCCTCCTTTTTCTCCTCGGGCTGTGGTTTTGTGCCTTGTGGTGTGTTACTACTTTACCACCCTGTACACTGGACTGGGCTCTGTTTGTTCCTTATTAAGTTTGGTCATACATAGATTCCTTCTCTTTTTTTTTTCGTTTTTTTTTTTTTTTTCTTTTTTTGGGGGGTGGGTTCCAGGGCCACTTTCTTTTTATTAAATAACCAAAGCAAACAGCCTTGGCACAGCACAGGGAAGCAGGGTTGGGGGTGTGAGAGAGGTGGCAGCGGTGTGGCCTGACCGGGCGGTGCGGGGCGCAGGGACCGGGTTCCCAGTGGGCTCCTGCACCCCTAAGTCAGGCTCCGCGGTCACAGCTGTGGGGTTGGGGGCGCTACGGAGGAGACATCAGGTGGTGACATCTCAGCCAGTCCCAGAGACCTTGGCGGGGAGGGGGCCCAGCCACCCCCGGCGGGTCACGGGCCCGGAAGGCATCTTCAGCAGCTCCAGCGGCTGCGTTGGCAGCTGCGGTTCACACCGCAGGGTTGGAGAAGACGCCGGCGGCAAACTCTTGCTGGGCCTTCTGAAAGCTGGCACCGGTGCGGCGGTACAAGGAGTGGATCCGCTTCAACATCACAATGCCCAGCACGGCGATGCCTATGAAGAACAGGGCAACCAGCAACATGAGCACAGCCACAGCCGTGTTATCCTTCAGCGGCACCAGGGCGGAGATCCAGCCACTGAAGCCCCAACCTGGGATGCCAATGGCCTGGAAGACAAAGAGCACGTCCTGGGCGAGGAAAATGAAGAAGAAGACGAAGAAATTGTAGGAACTGTCGCTCCGGAAAGCCTTATACATGGGACGGTACCAGCAGATGAAGGAGCAGGGCGTGAAGAGCAGGACCTAGGGGATGGAGAGCCCGAAGCCGGAGCCCGTGCTGTTCTGCACACAGAAGTTGGCCAGGCAGGCGAGGAAGTGCAGGAGCAGAACCAGAGTGCTGCACATCCAGAGGTAGTACATGGTGGGGACCGTCTTCTGAAACTCTTGGGGGATCTCCATGGAGATGTCCTGGAAGAAGCAAGGCTGAACCGGGCAGAATGAAGGCAGAGGGGGCCAACTGTTCCCGCGAGTAGCCGTGCCCCCCAGGGCAGCATGCTGCAGCTCTCGCTCCCTCCGGTCCAACTCCTCCACCTTCTGGTTCAGCTCCTCCTGCTTCTTGAGTAGCTCGGCTGTGGCTGCCGCCGCGGATGCCTGGGTGCTGTAGGATCCATA
Source organism: Craseonycteris thonglongyai (assembly GCA_004027555.1). Classification (NCBI taxonomy): domain Eukaryota; kingdom Metazoa; phylum Chordata; class Mammalia; order Chiroptera; family Craseonycteridae; genus Craseonycteris; species Craseonycteris thonglongyai. The sequence goes on from PVKE010000170.1 coordinate 33,969, forward strand.
GTTCTTGGGCTCCGTGGGGCTGAGCTTCCTGGTGGACTGTAAGGAGGGGGCCGGGGCCGGAGGCTCATAGGACAAGGGTGGCTCCCGGACCTCAAAGGGGTTGTAGACCTCGAGCGTGGCATACTGTGCACTGGGTCGGTTCTGGAGCACAGCTGGGTCCTGAAATGGGTTGTCAAGCTTGACGGGCTCGGCGAACGGGTTCCCACCGTCTCTGCTTTGAGCCATACTTGCAGCCGCGGCCTAGGCTGCCCCCTGCCCTCCATGCCCCTGCCCCGGCAGTGGCGGCTGCGGTCTCGGCGCTGCCTCCGCTCCCTCCGGCCACCCTGCTTCTCTCTCCTCTTTTTAAGGAAAGTTGACTCCAACCAAGCAGAAAGCTCGAAGCTGCAGGGAGCACCAGGCTGTACTGCAGGATTTCTACCTTCGTGGTGATGAAAACGTTTTCACATCTTAACACATTGTATGAACACTTTCATTCTAAGCAGCACTGACATGGTTCTGCTCAAATAAACTGAGATCCCATTTCAAATGATTCATTTGATGGAAACATCAGGATTACTGATGCTTGGATTGACCTCTGTGATCTCTTTCTGCAAATGCATACAGTGGATCATGATACTGTTGCATTATAGTAATAACAAGAAAGAATAAATGGTCAGTTTTTCTGTTTCCTTCTCTTGGTTTTTATGGTGGCACTGACTTTTGGCATTTTGGATAACTCATGAGTATTAGAGATTTAAATAAAGGAAAAGGCAGGACATGAAGGATTATGGAAAGGCTCTCTCAGGTGGGTATATTACCATGATCTGACATGGTGAGAAACTTGTTCTGGGTATTTCCTCTCTCTGTGTCCCTTCCTCTCTCTCCATACTTGTCGGATGAAGAGTTAATATGCCCCAGTAATAGCACTCACTATGCCTTGAATTTATCTACTGTGCTACCATTTACAGATACCACTGTCAGACACCACCAGTTTTGATCCTCACTAAATGACTACCAAGTGATGTAGGAAAGACGTCACAAGAAAAAATGGCAGTTGGAGATGCCGACTCCTGCCCTACGGCACCTAGATAGTGGAAAGCAGAGCCAGTGCTCAAATCCGGTAAACAAATTCCCATTTCTGCATCCTATACTGCTGTTTTTCACTAGGACTTGGTTCTCATCTATATCAGGGGGCTCTAAGTTCAGCTGCTTGGATGAGTCTGGGGTTGGGACAGAGTGCGGGGCAGCCTCATCAGATGCAGAGGGCTGAGGCCCTCACTGTCCTTGAGTAGGTCCCTTCCCTCCTCTCAGGGTGTCCTCGCTTCCTGACCATTCTCCTACTCCTTCCTCTCTGTAAATCCATTCCTCCTGTGGCTGACAACCCAGGCTTTCTCTCTCATCCACAGAGCTTGGTGACGTGATTGAGGTTGCCCTCAAGCCCAGGCAGGATTGTAGGCACCACACCACTTAAAGCTCACTGTGGTCATTTTGTGGGTCAGTAGGGACTCCCTGAAAGAAACTGGAAGCTCCCCACTGAGAGGGAGACCACCGAGTCTGCATCTCTTGTGCCAGGCCCCGAGCCTGGCTCAAGTTGCTTCCAGGCCATTGCCGAAGACAGACATGCCAACAGCTAAGCGTCCCACAGTGGGCACCAGGCTAAAGCAAGTATACGAACAGAACAAAAGACAGTGGTGACATTGAAGCTGAGGGCCCACTCAGGGTACAAGAATGGCTTCGGGACAAAGAATGCCTGGGTTACATTTGGGAAGGTGAAGAAAATGTGCCACAGAGGCAGATAGATCGGTGGAGGGGGTGTTTCTGCAGAACTGTCTTCCTTTCTGGTGGATTGTTACACTCTCCTCAACACACAGCAATGGCCCAGAACAAGTTTGGGCCTCATGCAGTGCTTTCTTGGTGAACTTGGGTCCAGCTAGCTGCAGCAGGCAGCTTCAAACACCTTAGGCCAAGTCATATGAGCCCCTTAGCATCCTGTGCTAGATTCCCTCCTAGAAACAAGGCCACTGAAACCAACACTGACCAAGCTGGTGCACCTGTTGGTTGCAATATTTGAATGATTTTCATGAATTCATAATAAGGCCTGGCATATATGTGACAAGCATGGTGTCTAGTGCCTTAGGTATCTCAATGTACATTATCTTAATAAAAATTTCAGTACTATCAATGTTCTCATTTTGCAAATGACATCCATGACGTTTAGCAAGCTCCAATCATTTGCCCAGGATCCCACAGCTAGTAACTGGAAACAGCCAGAATCAAACATTGTTTTTGTCTAATGTTCACATTGGCACTCTTGGCCTTATGCTTCCTGTCATGGCATTAGGTGTGCAGTGACCATTCAGATGCCTATTCTTTAGCCATTGCTTACAGCGAGCTTTCTGTGCTGAGCAAGGTAGAGAGTTCATAGATGACAGATGACATGCATGCCCTTGGCAAAGTTTATCCATTTTAATCTTCAACATGGGTCAGCCTAAGTTAAGGTGACCAGATTTTAACATTGGTAAAGCGGGACACCATTGACTGGGGGGTAGGGGGTTCTTGATTAAAAATTTGGTCTATCTCCCGCCATTCCCTAGCTTGTCGTGCATTCTTTCCAAAAATCAGGACTTTTTTAAAACGCCGCAGGACACGGGACAAATTGTTAAAAATAGGGACTGTCCCGCCAAAAGCGGGACGTCTGGTCACCTTAGCCTAAGTGTTGGGCGCTGGCTCATCAGGAGCAGAGATAGATGTCTGTCCTAGGCAGGGAGAGGCACCATGGCACTGCAGTGGGTGGTATACCCATTTAAGTGCTTCACAGAACAGAGGAGAGGAGTTAGAATGCACTTCTCAGGAGAGATTCACCATGGAAGATGAGTGGATGAACAAGGTGGGCAAGAGCTCTAGCAAAGGCAGAAATCCCTATAGATCATGGTTCCATATGTCCAGGAAGATAGTTGTCCCAGAGAATGGGGCTGGGGCTAGAAGACATGCTGTGGCCAAGAAAACTCTGATAGGGAGCCATGGGCTCTATTTCATAAATGTGGGAGGCCTTTTGCTGAGCCTTTTCTTCTTCTACTCAAGACACACCAACACAATCCAATCTGAGCTTTTCCGTCTGTTGGCTTGTTTGAGTTTTTTTCTAGAATAGAGGTTCTCAAATGTTAACCTGCATCCTGCACCAAAATGTTGCCTCTAGAACATGGCTCTTAACACAGAGTCCCTGCACTGACCAGTGATCTGTATTTTACCAAGTCCTCAAGGTGTTTCTGACCACGCTGAAGTTTAAGAACCGCTAGTCTAGATCAATCAGGTTTTGTCTCAGACATCACCTTCCCTTAGGCATAGAGACCTCAGCCAAATCAGGTTTTATTTGCAAGGGAGAAAAAGAGAATAGTTCTTATGTAAGCAATTTCAAAGATCCACTTACTATCGATGAAGGCATCAGAGAATGATGGGCATGCAAGAATATGATGGATGCCAAGGTTTTTAGTCATTCAACAAAGATGTGCTGAGTAGCTACTCTGTGCCAGGCACCTTATAAGCTCTGAGAAACTCTTGTAGGATTTTGTTTGTCTGTTTGTTTGTTTGTTTGGTTGGTTGGTTTTTGACAATTTAACATTTATTCCCATTTCTTTCTGTATTACGACCCAGTGTTCCTCTGGAAACCTGCCCATGCTCAGTTCAAGTGTCAAGTGGAAATGACTCTAACGTCAGCTCCAGGAATGGACATGTGACTCTTCCTGGCCAATCAGAATACAACATTGTCATGCAATGCTGATTGATCAGGGGTGGACTGTGACCCAAGCCAGGGCTCCAATCACTGCTAATCCTAGTACTTTATTTATATGATCGGGAAGGATGCTTTTGTTTTGTGCTCTACAGCAGTAAATATAAAACCTAGACCTTCTGGGAGGTCAAAGCTGACATGTGAGAACTGAGACACAGAGAGGGTGCTAATGATGCTACTTACACCCTTGAGCATAATTCCTAAAGCATGGTCTGTCCTCCGACTTTTCAATTATGTGAGCTGATCTATTATCTGTTTTTACTGTAGGTGATTTGCATTTGGTTCTTCATTCTTGCAAGTAACTGAGCTCTAATACTCCAGTGTCAAAAGGGCCACAGCCCAGAGTAGACTTAGATCTGGGGGAAATGAGCACTTAAATTCATACATTAGTACTCAGAGCAAGAAAGACGAGGAAGAAATTAACCTGCCGCTCCGGCCCAATAAAATAATGCAGCTATGCTAATGGAACTGGACTTCTGTCTTTCCAGATCAGAACAATGTTCTTTGAACTAAAAGGGGCAGCTCAGGGTTCTGAAGAGTGAAGAGGAACCCACCTGATAGCTTTAAATTAATTCAAGACCTCTGGCCACTGGGCAAAAAGACAACTTGAACATGGGGTCACTCATCCTGGACCAGAGATGTTGAAGGAGTTGTAAAATAAGGGGAAAGTGAGATGCAGACCCATGGATTTCCCATACTTTGAATTCTGGCTACAAGCCCAATGCCACACAGAGAGCAGACCCCTGAGAAAGGTTGAGAGATGAGTGGAGATGAGCGAGGATGTTTCAATTTCCAAAAATCACATGGAGGCAGCCTTGAAAGTCTCACGCCTGATGTTCCTAAATAATGACCCTGTAGTGAAAGGGACTGCTTTCATGCAAGGGCGGTCCATGAACTTAGGACAGTTCCTAACAATCAGGGTATCCATTTAAAAATAAGTCCCAATAAAGCAATCTGATTTTCTTTTTCTTCCTTCATTCCTCCTTTGCCCCTTCCCTCCATTCCTCCTTTTCTTTTTCCCTCTATTCCTTTTTTTTGGGGGGGGGCAGGGGGTGTTTGTAATTATTCAATAGCTAGATCAAAAAAATGCAACTGGGCACAGTATAATTGTATTCCCACATGGTATACAATAAATGTTTTGTGATATCTTTTGGGGTAACATGAAAAACTCTAGCTAAGGTAATAATACAGTTAGGAAGATAGACTTGTAACCACTTCAAGAACCATGCCCAGTGCTTGCTGATTAATTCATTCCCATTGAGCTTGTCACTTCAGGAGCTCTCCAAGGGCTTGAGATAAGGCTTTGTCCTTGGCTCTCTCCTGTTAAAACAAATTTTGTGAATACTTGAATGAAGGCACAGAAAGCTCCTTATCAAATCTGTGGATGCCACTGAACTTGGAGGGGATGACAAATGAGGAAGACGGGAGAACTGCAATCCAAAAAGCTCTCAGTGGGTTGTAGTGACACAACACAACTTACAAGGCAAGAAAATTAATGGGGAAAAGTGAGCTTCTGAAATTGTGCCTCAAAACCTCTTCTGTACAAGCATGGGAAGAGAGCCCTGTCGTAGAGGCAGCATGAGTGAAAAATGAGAGGGATTTTTGTCCTCAGCCACTCAGTAGGCATCAGCACTGTGCTCTAGGTCTTACTGGCCAGAAGAAATTTGGGGTTACATTAACAGACATAGAGTGTGTAGAGCAAAGAAGGCTCACATTTAAGGCCTCCCTTGTCAGGCCTCCCCTGTGTCTTGTATTCAGTCTCAGCCACAAAGAGGAAAGCTGACAACCTTGAACATGCTCAAGAGTGTGTGGAAGAAGAGATGTTCAGCCTGAAAAACAATTAAGGTGGATCCAAGTTCTATTTTCTACTCTTTAAGACACTGTCACATGAAAGAGACAAGACACCGTGTCTGCTGCCCTGGTACCAAGAAGTAGAGGCCCTTTGTATGTTGGGTCCTTCCTTATTTTGAGTGGAAGAACAACAGCACAGTTGCCCAAAGTTGAAACAACTGTATTGTAAGGGAGTGAGTTTCCCAGCACAAAGGGCATCCTAGCAGATGCTGGACACCAGCTTAGCAGGGGTTTTGTAGTGGAGGCTCTAGCATCAGCTGAGACCTGGGAAATGATGACTCGACAGGGACTTCTGCCACCTCCGCACATCTGGGTCTCCATGAAGATATTCACAGAGGACCCATGGTGGGAAGAGGAAAGGGAGCAATAGGGAAAGGACAGCCACAGTGTCCCATATGCAGCAAAGTGGAGGAGGAAGCAGAATGAGACCAGTCTACTGGCCTGGGGTCTCAGTGGACCACTGGTGACCTTTAGGAGAGCAACAGGACACTTTTCATTTTGAGCGGCACTGCTCCAATTATCTCTCAAGTCTCCACAATGACATAGGAAACCAATTCCAAAATTCAACCTCCTTTGAGAGCACCCGTTAATAACACACCAAAGGATGGAGTACACCTGCACGTTCAATCCTATTGCAAATGAATACAGTAAATAATGTCACATTCCAGCAATATCAAGGGCACACCATAATTATGCCACATCACTGGTGGCTTGAAAAGCTGAGTTAGATTACTATGAACACACACAGCAATCTCAATAAAGAAAACTTGAAAAATCTCCCCCTTTGAAGGTACATTGTCATGGTATAGGATTACACGTGTGGGCTCTGGAATCAGACCTACCTGGGTTTTGATCTTGGTCCTATGATGAAATCTTGAGCAAATTCCTTAACCTCACTGAGCCTCGGTGTCCTGAACTGTGAAATGGGGCACTCACATATTTCATGCCAAGTAGTCTGCACAGAAGCAACCAGCACAAAGCAAGCTCTCTTCTGGCTTTCAGGGATGTGGGTTCACGTGTCTGACCGTGGGTTAATGTCAAAAGCCCTCCACGGGTGCCGCCCGTTAGCCTCATGCTTGTCACATACTTAGTTCAAGTGGGCATTTCCAGTTATTTTTAAACTGAAATGTGATTGCTGCTTTGACATCATGATTACAGTGTTCATGCTTGACTGGGTGAAACTCTCCCACCTCAAGTGAGGGGACTGTCATCTGTTTTGATTCACGCTCTTAGCCTGACAGAATAACTAATAATCAATGCCCCATATTCAACAAGTCAATCACTGGAACATGTCTGGTTCACGATTACTTAATGAGGCAGTTTTGCATGAAGGAAAAACCCTGGCCTGGGTGTCTGCAGGCTGGAATTCAAGCCCTGGATCTCCCCTTAATATGTAACTTTGGACAGTTCTCTCATCCTGACATGAGCTGACATCATCTGACCCACAGGCCAGCCCTCTAAGACAATATTGGCATGCTGGTTAGGAGAGTCACATTTTACTGAACATTCTTTCATCCATTTCTTTGTGCATATACATGCATGCATGCAAGCACCATAACAGGCATGCTGTTTTTTGCCTATGAACACCATACTTCAACTCTCCCCTTTTACTTGCTATTTCCTTTCCCTACTGCTCTCCTTTTCTCTCTCCTCCTGACTTTACCTTGCAATCCTTCTCCACAAACCCCAGGCAACCAGGGTTAATAATCTGATGTGTGTCCCCCACATACCTTCCTCAATGTTCAGATAATCATACATAAGTATACCTTCTGTTGCTTCTGATTTCACAAAATGGGATCATATTATGTACACTTCTGTGCATTAGAAACCCTGCCAGGTCAGCTGCTCTGTGCTTTTGGAAGAAAGCTGCAGAACATTCCACACCAGGGGCGGAGGCACAGCAATGCCCACTCCCACCACCCCCCATCCACCCCTCACTGGCTCCACCTTGGATGTCAGATCTTACTGCCCTGGAGACAGTGGTGCAGTCAGCACCCTGGACATGCCCACCTGCCCTTTCCGGTGCTTTGATTTCAGCTGGCTGGATTTTTTCATGTCTTCATTCAGAGAAGAAAACCAAGACACAGTAGACTTTCCGTTAACTGGAACTCAAACAACCACCGGCAAAACATTTTTAGCAGGTTGCTTGAGATTTTGCCGGTTACTTGAGGGTGCTGGTTGCTTGAGTTCTGGTTAACCGAGAGTCTACTTACATTCTCCAGCATCTACCAATCCGAGCATCTACTGAATATAGATGTGAAGGGTTTTGTTTGCAATCACACAACTAGTGAGTATCCAAAAAATTGTTCAAACCAGGTCCATGCACCCCATACTGCATGCTCTTGATTACAGAAGACACTCTGTCCCTCCTCCAATTTTTTACTGCTGGAAACCAGTTTCTTTCCATCAGATTGAGTCATGGCTTGAGAATCCCCTCATTCCCTGAGACAGACAGAGGTACTCAAATGTCTGGTTGTCAAAAAGTACCCCAGTGGCACCAGGTGGAGAGAGTTCAACACATGTGAGTAATTCAGTGCTGCTGCTAACGCCAGCACGTAGCAAGGACTTTGAGAAGTTGTGCTAAAAATACTGCATTTGCTCAGGACACAAGCATCAAGCAGCGACAGTGCTCCGGGCTGGCAGGCAGCAGGCTTTGTTCGGGAACAGCCTTGGGATTCAGTCACTTCCATCATGGAGGCCTTGGTAGCAGGGCTTGGAGTTCCAAAGCATGTTGTCAAGGGCTTTCAAGGCCCTCTGACCGGTTGCACCAGATTGGCCACAGAATTCTATGGCCCTGTTCCTGAGCCATACTGTCCGTACCTGTGAACTGGGAAGAGGAGAGGGGTGTAGAATTGGGCCTCAGGGACCAAGTACTTGGCACCTGCCATCTCACCAGTGACAAGACTAGGATCCAGCAAAGGGATGTTTCCAAAGTGCCCCAGGGAGGGGACATGGGGTGAGGACGTGAGTCAGGGTTCCTGGCTTTAGTGCTATTTGTTCTCTGTTGCTATTATTACAGTCCTGTGTACATATGTGCTTGCATTCAGTTCCTCTCTACAAACCTGTATGATCTGCTCACATTAAAATCATGGGGGGAAACAGGGGTGGCTCAGGGTGGGTTAAACGCTCACTTTGCAGCCCCGGGGACCGAGGATTGAATCCCGGCCCCGGCCCTTGCGGACCCATGTGCTGAACTGGGGAGTGCCCCCAGTTCAGTTCTCACCGGGGTGAGACCCCAGCCCAGTTCCTGCCCTGTGCAGCCCCACACCCACCTGTGGAATGAAACTATATGGAAAAACCTATGATGTGCAACTTTGGAAACTGTTCTGGGCTTTCCCCCTTCTCTCTGTCTCTGTCTCTGTGTGTGTGTCTCTCTCTGTCAAAAACAATAAATAAATCTTTAAAAAGAGAATCACGGGCTCCTGGGTCTATGCAGGCCTGAGTTTGAGCTTCGGCTCTCCTACCTATTCGGTGACCTCAAGATGATTATTTAACCTCTGAAGGTTAATAACAGTAGACAGTCCACTTGGGTTCTGAGGATTCCTTAAAACAACGATTTAAAGAGGCTTAATGGGAAGCCTACCACATAGTACGTACTCAATAAATGCTGACTGTGTTTTTTTTCTTCCCTGTTTGCTTTTTGAATGCTTGTGAAAACCACTCTGCAATTCCAGAAGTCTCCAATACAACTGGTTTTCCCCAAACAATAGTTCTCTTGACGTATGTATAGACGTGGGCCCCTCTGTGAAGCACTTCCAAAGCCTCTTCTGCAGCCTTTCATGCATGGAACCCCTAAGGAACTGTCAGCCTGCACTTTACTTCTCCAGAAGCAGGACTCCACTGATCGCTTTCTGGTGAACATGGCAATGAACTTGTCAAGAAACCAGCCAGGAGGGACATGGTGCAGGGGTGGGAGTAAGGCAGGCAGGTACAGAACAGGCTCGGGGGGTCAGGGCCATCCATCTTGATTCTATTCTCTGTGTCCAAGTGTAAAGGGATTTGTGTCTGCAAGGTTGTCTTCACCAATATCAGGGAAGACGAGAAGTCATTTAATTTGAATGTTTTACTTCTACCACCGGGGAAGGTTCTAGGGCAATTAGGGATATTGTAATTTCTTATTACTGTCAAAAAGAAATTGTAGGTAGAGCCCATGAGTCACCTTTCAACCCAGAGAAAAAATGGGACCTTCTAAGTGACCTGGTATGGGCAAGCCTTTAATGCTCAGGGGTGTGTGTGTGTGTGTGTGTGTGTGTGTGTGTGTGTGTGTGTGTGTGTGTAGATGGGGGAGGGGGGCATGCAGGCCACCTCCTTTCTGACCCTGAAATGCTCACCTTTTGGAAACTCAATAAAATTAATTCAAAGCATGGATTATTAATTCACCCTGCTATGTGAATAATTCATTGTGGAAGTAGCCATGTTTTGGAACGCACACCCTCTCCTGTTCTTGCTTTGGGAGCGATGGCTTTCCCCCATGCACTTGCCCAGGTGGGCGGAGGACCCAGCACTCAGCCCCCCACTCCTCGGGGACACCGGAGCTGATCTGAGCCCGATGACAATGTCACTCCGGCAGCCAGAGTACATGCAGCTGCAGTGACCTAAGGAAGCCTGTTGAAGTCAGGATGTTTCCCGGTGACCGGGGCACTTGCTTAGCATGTTCATGGCTGCACCACAATGGCAAAGTCATTTCTGTGGTGACCAATGGCCATTGCTGATTCCTCTTTGATCTTCCAGGAGGGCCTTCCTTAAACTGCCCATCAATTTATGCATTTCCCCAACGCACCCTGCAGGATATATTCTTGTGTCAGGGACATTTTCCAACTGGTGCCCTCTGAGCAGATATCTCCACACTGCTCCTGGGGAAGAGGTAAGAGAGGAGGCACTGCCAGCCAGCGCTTCTGGGAAACTAGAGTCCCGGGGCCTAAGTGGGGCCACATGAGCAATGAGCTGGTCCAGAAGCTTCTTTCTCAACCACAAATCAGGCTCATGGACTACCCTGGTATACCCCTGTGACTCTGGGGTTCAACAATGCTCTCAATGCATGTTCTCACTGGATCGCAAGCCCCCGGGGAGCCTGGAAGGCAGGCCTGGTGGGTACTGGCTGGACTTGCAATAGTTCTAATGCAGTTGGCTAATAATTCCCATATTTATTAGTTCACCAGGGCAGGTATTGCCCCAGTGCTGCTCATTCTTTAATCATAGTCTGATTCAGAGCCAGATCCCATGCTCCTGCCAGGGTCCTGGAGACGACTCAGACCCAGTTCTTGGGCTCACAAACTGGAGGAGGACACCCAATAACGTCTCGGTGGTGACAGAACTGGTCCAAGGGAGAGGACAGAGTGAGGAGCCGGGGATAGCCATGCTGATCGGCGCTGTGTCCCTCTGCCTGTCCCGCCATCCCTCCCTCCCTCATTGTGCTTCAGGGCCTTGGGGTGCTTCCCCACAGGACCTGCCGCCTAGTGTTTTCTTCCTACCACTCTACATGGCTGGCTTTTCTCATGCTTCCGTCCTCCCCTGTCACCCCATCTAACCGAGCTCCCATTTGATGCCGTTTCTTTGGAGCACCAAGCACAACAGGTAATGAATTATTGTTCGTGTTCTCTCCTTGTCTCCAGACTATAAGTTCCATGAGGGCAAGGACCGGGTCTGATGTATGCACCATTGTAGTCCATCCCATAGCATAGCGGTGTCCTAATAAATACTGAATGCAGGACTAAAGGGATGAATGCAAGGCCGACCCTAGGAAAAGCCAGCAGAGAGGCAGACCCCACCAGCCTCAGAGGGCCTGAGCACAGAGCTCTGCTCTCCACCTGGGGGCCAGGGTGGCTTCATGGAGGGTGAGCATTGGAGCTGAGGGGGTTCGCTGGCTGTGAATTACAGGAGGTCATCCTGCCTCACTAGGAAGTCCAAAGATGACTTGTTCATTCACAACAGGGGACAGAATTCTGCAGCGAGACCGTACATTAGTCAAGTGTCAAAAAACTTGGAGAACACGGTAGTGATGAGCAGGTTTCCAGTTGAGGCTGGAGTGTGTGTGTGTGTGTGTGTGTGTGTGTGTGTATGTGTGTGTGTGTGTGTGTGTTGGGAGGGGACTTGGGGAGCAGAGTACATGGGCACAGGCTATGGCATACCATACCTTTCTCTCTCGCTTTCAGAGCACATCTTTCCAGAGACCCTATTTGATCTTGCCAAATATTTGGTCCACTTCTGTGTTCTGGGCAGTGCTGATGAGAGTGCTTGGCTTCTGCTTTCCTCTCATATACACATCCATCAACACACCCACCATCATATCCTTGACACCAAAGGAAAAGAGTCTGTATGGCCTGAGTCATTTAGATTTGCATATGCAAATTTATAGCTTAGGGATTTAAGCCTCACAGAGGAGAGGTCTGGGATGATGATGGAGATCATGCATGGAGATAGTGAGGCTTCAAGATTGCCTATGCCCCCCAGAGGTAAGGGGACATTGTCCTATGTACCCTACCTGAGGGCATACGTGTGTGTTGGGAGAAGGTAGGCATTTCCCATCCAAGTACCCTTATCAGTTCAGGGATGAGGTGTGTGATCTAGGGTAGGAGGGCTCACCTTGCATCTAATCCCAGCTCTGCCACTTTCCTGGTTTTGTGAATTCTCTAAATTCAGTATCTTCATCTGTAAAATGACAACTCTTTGGAAAGACTGTGACTTATAGAACTTAGCATAAAAATATCTATCAACTCTCCTGTCTTAGAAACCGAAAGAATCGATCAGAGCTGGGAGGAATGGGAGTAGAGAACACAGAAAGCTACAAAACAGAAAAACACCCCGTTAGCCTAACTAAGAACAATAATTTTTGATTCCTGAAAAGGGATAAAACAATACTTAAAATTAGGATTGGGAAAGGGAATGTGACCTCTGGTATCGTATGGAACATATCATAAGACCAAAATAAGAATATATGTATCAACTGTGCAAACTTTTTTGAATTCAAAATCAAATGCATGATATTCTGTGAAAATTAAATTTCTAAAATTAACTTTTAAAACATACATTTAATCAGGGTTAACCATTGGGAAAAACTGGGAGAAAAGGTCAATGAATTACATCTCTAAACAATTAGCAGCTTTGTTAATAAATAACAAATTGAAAGAGTTTCACACTATTTTTTGTCTTAAAAATTTAAAGGAATAGATCATTACCAAGCTATACAAACTATTCAGGAATGTTTAAAAAAGATGAAACAATACCAAATTAATATTATAAATTAGAATACTTCTAATAACTATTTTGGCAAAGATAATATACAAAAGTAAATTTACAAAATAGTATCACCAGAGAATTTACATGTAAAGAGTCTAAATAAATATGCATGTGGATTGAAGTTTGGAAGTATACTAAAAAGCCTAATACACTATGATTAGGCAGGGTATAATCTGGGAATGGTAGGTTTACAATCTACTATCATAATTTGTCCAGTTAATAACAATGAGAAAACATGATTGCACCTTTACAATTCTATTAAAATATGTTTGTATTAAAATTTTCTGAAAAGAAAGAGCGATAAACTAAATTTCATCAAAACAAAAATTTTTGCTCTTATAAAAATATCATTGAGAAAATGAAAAGATGAACCACAGACTGGGAGAAAATATTTGCAGGCCAAACAGCTGATAAAGGATGTATATGCAGAATATTTAAAAACAAAAACAATAAAACAACTTTTACAACAAATAAGAATGTAAACAACACAGTTTAAAAATAAACAATATATTTGAACAGACCTTTAACCAAAGAAGATATATGAAGGTCCAAAAGCACGTGGAAACAGGCTCACCATCATTAGTGTTAAAGAAATGTAAATTAAAATCAAAATGAGATATTACTACACATCTACTAGAATATCTCTAATCAAAAGAACTAACAATGTCTACCATTGGAAAGAATGTGGGGAAACAGGAACTTTCTTACATTGCTATCAGAATATAAAATAGTATAGCCACTTCAGAAAAAGTCTGACAGTTTTCCAATCAAGTTAAACATATACCCACCTCCCAGGCCCACAATTCTACTCCTGTTCATAGCAACATTACTTACAATAGCTCAAAATTGGAAATAACTCAAATGTCCATCAACTAGTGACTACGGTAGATGAACAAACTGATGCATTCATACAAAGGAATACGAACTGATAACAACATGGTGAACCTCAGAAGCATTGAGCTAAGTGAGAGGCATCAGACACTAGATACAAAAGACTATATGTCATATGATCCATGTATATGAAATTTCTATAAAGGAGATAGAGACAGAAAGGCAAATCAATATTTGCCTGAGTTTGGGGGTAAGGGCTTTGGGGGTGATAGAAGTATTCTATAACTTGATTGTGATCTATGTTCCCAGCTGTAAAAATTTACTAAAACTCCTCAAACTGTATACTTTATGGTATGAAAATTATACTCCAACAAAGCTGATTTTTAATGTTTCTGAAAGGCCATTCAATAAACTGATAAATTGTTATCTCCAAGTGATAGACTCCAAGGCGATTTGTTTTCTTCTTGGGTTGTTTCTTTTTCCTCTGAATAAGCATGTAGTACACTTGTAATATTCAAAAAATTCCTCGAAGAGAATGCTGTGTGAGGGAGAGATGTACAGCTCTTCCACACAGAGCAGGTGCTTGAGAAATAGCACATCCCACTTGATTCAGAAGTCCCCCTCTGCAGAGTCATGCGCCATCTAGCCAGCTCTCGATCCTTCCTGCATATTCCAGCTCAGTGTTAGAGTCCCATCTCCCTGGGTGACTGATGAATGCCTGAGCCCGTGCCCGTCAGAGGCAGCCCCCTCTTGCCATGGACTCTGCAGGGGGCTTTATCATTGCTCTTAACAGGCTCACCTGCCACATGCTTTCTTCCCCCGTGATTCCTGGGCTCCCACTGCTCATTCCCCAGCCAGAGTCATAGCAACGCTGCTGTGGTGGCAGAATTGTTTGCCCTGAAAAAAACTATTATGTCACAACAAATTGAGGCTTATGTGTTTGGCAGGTAGAGTGCAGTCTGTGCAGCTGTGAACTGGAAGACGTCGTCAGCATCTTTCAACACACACCTCTGAGGAGTGAGGTGCAGGACCACAGCCAGGGGCATGGAAGTATTGCTGGTGGTAAATCCCCAAGTGGAGGCTCTGGAGTCAGGTGACCCTGCTGCTTGGGCAGGCCCTGAGCATCTCGGATCCTTTGTCTTGCTTACCTTGCAGTTTCTGCGAAACTAATTTTAGAAAAAGGGAAAGTGCTTGTCTATTGCAACACACTGTCCAAGTTGTGGGGCCATTGCTCCCAGCACTCCTGACAATGTAGGAAGCTCTGGGAATCAGATTAGAGCTCAGGTTAGGCATGACCACCAACAAGAGGAATCATCCCTAAAAAGGCATCTACTGTGTACACGTATTTAGAATTACTGGGAGAGATTGGGGAGCAAGATATCAGAGTTGAGTAGGAGGGTTCTAGCCAGAAGAAATATAAAAACCCTGACATGGGGACAGGATGGAATACTATGGCCTGGACTTATCCTCCTGCTGTGAACAAGTAGGAAAATGGAACAAATATATGAAACAATCCCTTCTAACCATGGGACAATAGGCAGCACAGGACTATGAACCCTGAAAGAAAGTCTACAAATGAGGGGAACCCTACAATTACTATAGCTTCTGCATATAGTCACCCCAGTTTTATATCTAAAGGAAAGTTCTAGACCATAGGCATGGGGAGGGGGTAGTCAAAAAGAACTCACAATTTTTCTAAGTTGAAAGGGCAAAGAAGATTGGGAAGGCTGAAGTGACTGGATATTGCAGAACACATTTTTGGGACAGAGAAAAAGAGCCCCAGAAACCTGCAGGGGTGTTCCCATGGGTCTTTGATGAGGGCCTTGCGTACATAGCATGAAACTCCACAAAGCTGGGTGAATAGTCAATGGAGAGTTGTAATACACAGTTCCCAGTGCTGACACAGGGCAGAACCTTGACAACAAGAATGGTGTGTTCTCAGCAATCACTAGGTATTCAGTGGGAGCCTAGAGGTATCTCACCTAAATATCCAGGCTGAACTATCCCCAGAATGAAGGCTACTCCAGAGTTGTCCTAGCAAATTTCAGAAACATGCTGCAAGTGGGCAAATAATCCACAAGGAGCTAAACTGCTCTTCAGAATGACATCGACTCTTTAAAAGAAGACAACAAAATCTAGACACTCAACAATGTAAAATTCACCATGTCCACCATCCACTAAAATTACCAGACATACCAAGCAGGAAGGAGAGAAGCCGACTACAAAGAAGAGAAACCTGTCCATAGAAAAAAAATAAGAGATAGCAGAGATCACAGAACTGGCAGACAGGGATGCTAAAACTACTGTTTGTTAAAACGTTTAAAAGAAAAGAGGAATGCACAAGGAGAGAAGCAGACGATATAAACAAAAAGCAATGGAACTTTCAGAAATTAAAAAAAAAGCACACAATATCGAAAATCAATTCTTCACTGGATGGGATAGACAATAGATTAGATACTTTCAGCAAGATAATCAGTGAACTGGAAGACTTAGCAAATGAATTTATCCACAATGAAGCACAGATACCAAAAACTTAGCAGAGCCTTGGTCAGTGAGCTATGGGACCATACCAAATAGTAAGCATAAAAAGAAGGGAGGCAAAAAAGTATTTGGCAAAATCATGACTGAATACTTCTCAAGTCTGGTGAAATGTATAAACCAGCAGACCCAAAGAGAGCTCAACAAATTCCAGGCAGAATAAACACAAAGGAAACCAAACCACAATACACTATAATCAAATTGAAGAGAGAGAGCGAGAGATAGCAAAGTAGTCAGAGGGGGAAATTGAAACAAAATGCATGTATGTACAGAGGAATAAAAATCTGCAATTATACTGGAGGAGTGAGTGCAGAGAGGCTGGAGACGAGATAGACCAGATCGCAGTAGCCCAGAGTGATTGGGGCCACAATCCAGGGGCAGCAGGGAGCCAGGTTTACATAAGGGGGAAGGGGTGGCACATTCAGATCCGGGCAGAAGGAAGAGCACTCTGGGCCCAGGGTGAAGACTGTCTGAAAGCCTAGGGGAGGTGTTTATGGGATGGGGAGTGAAGGCGAGGACAGGCACATGTGCACCAGCACAAGAGGTAATTAGGGCGGGGTGTACCCTGGACTTGGGTATAAAAGATGGGGAGCAAGAGAAAGCAAAGTCTCTGGTTGGGCCCTGAGCAATGGGAGGCAGAATGTTGAAAATGGGAAAGCAGAGGAAGGAGCAAGTTTGGGGGTTGATGAGCTCAGGGTTGGGCAGTGTCCATTGGTAGTGCCATGGTGACATCCCTGTGGAAGTGGGAAGTGGAGGTCCCAGTTCTGCTTTGCTGAGATGGCAGCGACCAGGGCTCCCCCAACTCAAGTATATTCAACTCACCCCGGTGAGCTTAAGATACACTGACTTCTGTAGTAAGTATTCTTACTTAGTAAGCATCTTGTAGGGTCCAGCAATCTGCATTTCTAAGAGCACGCTCACGCAGAAGAGTTTTCTGTGTTGTTCATTTTTCTTGTTCTCACCCTGAGTCTGTATTTTCAGAAGCAGTGATGCTCCCTCTAAATAAAGAAAGAAAAAAACAATAACTACAAAACCACACTGAAAACTCTATTTTCTCTATTGGCCAACACCTCCCTAGAAGGTGCATATCAAGAAA
>PVKE010000170.1:51386-178081 GCA_004027555.1 Craseonycteris thonglongyai
AGAGAGAGAGAGAGAGAGAGAGAGAGAGAGAGAGAGAGAGAGAGAGAGAGAAAGAGAGAGAGAGGAAGGTTTCTGAAAATTAGACTTAGCAAATCACACAAGTGGCAAAGAACAGAGAGGCTGGGTTCATTGGAAAGAATATCAACTGCCTGCCTAACACACCTCTCTGAACTTCAGCCTTTTCACCTAGAAACAGAGGCCGTAGCAGCCACCTTGCAAAGTGCTTATGAGGAGAAATGGAGATTCCATGTACAAACTGGTGGGCCCAGGGCGTGAGTACAGGAAGCACGCTGTAGATGCAGTCACCTTCCCCGTTCTAGAGAGCCTGATTCAATTCCAAATTGCCTGGCCCCAGGGCCAGTGCTCCTGGGCTTCAATGCAATCCCCATTATGCACTACGATTCACCACAGGTGACCTATTACAGAGTGTTCTTGAACAGTGTTCTTGACCTCTCTAGAGCATCTTTTTTTTTTTTTTTGAGAGAGAGAGAGAGAGAGAGAGATATGAAGAGAAGGGGGAGGGCCCAGAGCAGTCTCCATAGTTGTGAGTCATTAGTTTTCTATAGTTCCATTCCACAGGTGGGCATGAGGCTGTGCAGGGCAAGAACCGGCAGGAGGGCCCCCCAGATAGGAAGCACACCTGGGGTGGGAGTCGAACTGGGGGCTTCCCACATAGGAGGCTCAACTCGGTGAAAACTGAACTGGGATCACACCCCAGTTCAGCATATGGGTCCGCACGGGCCAGGGCTGGGATTTGATCCTAGGACCCCAGGGCTACAAAACGAGCACTCAACCTGCTGAGCCATTCTGGCATCTCCTATGAGCCATCTATTAAACAAAGATAGCACGTCACCACATAAGTGAGTGACAATGACTAAATGAGCTTATGTTTGCAAAGTTGTACTGAGACTTCACAAAGACCCTTATATAGTATTCCTTCAGTTATGTTTAATATAACCTAAGAGGATTCCCCTTCTGTCTTCCTCTGCCTCTCCCTTTTCCTCTTTGACAGGCCCCACATAAACCCACTTACATAAGGGCTATGAAATTCAAAAGGGCATGTAAGTCTTTGTGTGGGTGACAACACAAAGCACAGACGTCTCTCAGCAGGCACTCCTGAAGGCGTCATTGCTGTGATTGGCTGGTCCTGCCCACCTCCTTCCTCTGTGTCAATATATATGCCTCCTGCCCTGATGCCTAATAAACTATTCACTTTGCAATGCCCACCCGCTGTGACCTCGAAGCCCAAGGCAAAGCAAATGCTCACTTTGTGAAAAAGGAAATTAAGGCTTGTTTACAAGACCCTGGACAGTCCCCAGGACCAAGGCTCACTCCCTGGACTCCAAGCTCACATTCAAGTTAATCCCTGGATCTGCAGACAGGAAGGTCGGCTCCAAAAGACCTCAAGTAGACAAGTCCCGGGCTCGAAGCTGCCTGCCTCCGTGGCTCCATCATTGCAAAATGAGTTCGTTCCAGTCACCCGCACAGGCCCTTGTCCACATGGAAGGAAGTGTTCCCCGGCTGACTCAGATGTGTGGAAGACAGGGAGGGGAATGACCAGAAAGCAGGTCACAGAGACCACGGTGTGAGCTCATCAGCAATTCCCAGAACACCGGTGCTGCCTGCCCCACCCTGACAGAGAACGAGGGAGAGGGGATGCTGCTGCTGCAAACACTCGCACAGGAACAAGTCATCTGGATTGGGATGTCCAAGTGGGACCCACCCGAGGAGCAATTTTAAGAGAGACACTGGATTGCTCTCCTGACAAAGTGACCAGACACAACTCCAACTACAATATTAAGAAACGGAGGCTCCTGGAACAAGCAGTAACTGGAGAGCTTTTGACACTACTGCACCTGAATGTCACATGGGACCCAGACAAGGTCTGGACGCACACCCATCAACAGTCCTGGACCTGGTGACCAGGACTCCCGACCCCTTCTCCCAGGCCAACATCACACTGGTCCTCCAAGTCCACCCCTGCCCAACACCTCAACCCCCACATCGAGTCACGGGACAGGTAAACATCGCATGGTCGAGGTGCACGGGGCCTTCGTCCTAGAAGAAAATAGTAAGCACCTCTGAGTTTCAGGGCCTTCTGAGCTCAGGCCGTAAGAACAGAAGGAGCCGGACTTTACTAAAGAGCTTGGCCTCTGGCTCTTAGCCCATACCCAGCATGACAGGTGTAAACATCTAGAATTGTGTACTTCGTACAAATTGCCCTGAGGAAAGAGAAATGACATTTGTGGTCTTTTGGTATCTAGTGGTCACTTCCCTTTCCTAGCCTCACAGGATTTCCTTTTATTCTAGTATAACTCCCAAAGAGAAAAAAAAGTGAGCAAAGCCATCAATGAGCACAAAGGGTCGCGTCCATGTGACCCCCACCTAGGTCCCGATTTATTTTTTTTCTTAGATTTATTTATTTATTTATTTAATTGTTTTTAACAGAGAGAGAGAGAGAGAGAGAGATACAGAGACAGAGAGAGAGCTGAACTGGGAGCACTCCCCATTTCAGCATATGGGTCCGCAGGGGCTGGGGCCGGGATTCGATCCTCTGTCCCTGGCGCTGCAAAGTAAGTGCCTAACCCACTGAGCCATTCCGGCTTCCCCTCAATTTATTTTTAAGCAGCTTTAGTGAGATATAAGTTACAGGTTCTATGATTCACCCATTTAAAGTATAAAATGCAATGGTTTCTGGTACATTTAGAATTGTGCAACCAACACTACAATCAATTTATTAGCACTTTATTACTCCAAAAGAAACCCTGAACTCTTAGCTATGATTCCCTCAATCCCACTATCCCTTCTAGCCTTCAGAAACCTCTCATCTACTTTCTGCCTCTACAGATTGGTCTACTCTGGACTTTTCATATGAATGGAGTCAGATCGCATGGGATATTTGGTGACTGGCTTCTTTCACTTAATGTAGTTCCAAGCTTCACCTATATTGTAACATGTACCAGTATTACATTCCTTTTTATGGCCAAGTGATATTGCACTGTATGGATGCACCACATTTTATTTATCCATTTTATCAGTTAATGGGCATTTGAGTTTTTTCTACATTTTGGGCTATTATGAATAGTGCTTTTATAAATATTTGTGCACAAGCTTCTTTGTAGACATATGCCTTCATTTCTTTTGGGTATATTCCCAGGAGTAGAATTGCTGGGTCATATAATAAGTCTATGTTTAACATTTTGCTAATTTTTTTTAAGGAACTAATTATTTTCTACTTCTGGGGAAGCCGGGCTGCCTTAGTTAGTTAAGTGCCCGATTTGCAGCCCCAGGGTCCAAGGATCAAGTCCTGGCCCCAGCCTGCGTTGACCCACATGCTGAACTGGGGTGTGCTTTCCATGCGGGAGGCCCCCAGACCAGTTCCCGCCCTGTGTGGACCCCGCCCACCTGTGTGGAATGAAACCATGTGGAAAACTGATGATGCACAACTGTGAAGACTGCTCTGGGCCCTCCCCCTTCTCTCTGTCTCTCTCTGTCTCTGTCTCTATCAAAAACAATAAAGTAAATCTTAAAAATAAAAAACAAATAAAATAATTATTTTCTACTTCTTAGAGTCTTATGAGATAGTAAGCAGGGCTCTGGTCAATTAACCAGTGGTCAGTTCCTGACCTAAACAAAGCCCACCTTTCTTGGTTCTGTCCCATTTCCAAGTCTGCACTTCCAGCTTTCCCACTGATTCTGAGAGCCCTCGAGATCCTTCCAGCAAATCCATGTTGGCGGCGTTTGTCCTAGCCCAGGGGTGGCGAACCTTTTGGTGATTGAGTGCCAAAGTTTATATAATAAGAGTATACTCACTCAACTCACGTGACAACCCATCAAGTGAGATAGAGGTATCGATTATTTTTATGTCTATAAGAGCATAAACAATCATTTTTTAAATGGTATTCACAGCTCCGCGTGCTGAAATAATTGCTCCACGTGCCACTTTGGGCACGCGTGCCACAGGTTCGCCACCCCCGTCCTAGCCAGTCTCTGTTGCTTGCACCTAAAGCTTCCTGATTGACAGCGCTTCTCAGACGTAGAGTGTGCAGGCAACTTGGACTAGAAAGTGGCAAGGAGACAGTCTTAATGTGGTGCAGTGCTGGGGTGGCCATGACACCAGATTGTCCTGGTTTAGTAAGAAACCCAGGACAATTCACCGGGTCCAACCAGAGACCCCTAGTAAAACTTCCTGTGTGGGCCATGAGGCTGGTATCCGACCCCAGGCATGCAGCCAGCCAATACTTTAGGGGCCCATGTCACATTCCACTGACCCATCTTTAATTTCAGCCCCATGAGCTGATCTGTGTGCACACAGACCCTCCAGCACTGCCCCTACCCTCTAGCACCACCAGGCCACTCTGTATTCTCTCCCTTGGCCTCTCCAGCGAGTGTCAGGGGTCACTCTGCATGGACACAGAGAAGAATGAGAACAGTCATCCCCAGAATAATGCTTAAAACAGTGGGGTCCAGAGCCAGTGAATATCCCCAGCTTCTCCACCTCCCTTCTGACAATTCAGAGGCAACCTCTAGGCTTCTCGGAAGTCTTGATAAAACTAAGCTGGTGGCAGTGACCTCACTGAAGCAGCTGTACAGTGGTTGTCCCCCTTCTCAACCTATCTCTGCTCCTTCATGCCTCCTTCCCCAAATCGCCTGCCTCGTAAAACACACACAGCCCAGTCCTTGAATTGGCATCTGCTTTGGGGAGAATGCAAAACAAAACAATTGGTGCAGTCTCCTGAAGAGCAGTCCTCCGCTCCACAACATAGCGTGCATGCAGGAGGCAAGAGACTGGACCAGGAGCCATGGCCCCAGGCCCCAAGCTCAGCTCCAGGAGGCTCATGCAGAGCCTCCATTCCCGTGTCTGCAAAACGGGCTCCTTGGAGAGTCAAAGGCTCCTGCCCCCCCACAAAGTTCTGAGTGTTGAGATCAGGTGTCTTTTGACACTGCCCTGGGCACTGGCGTCTCTTCTTGGGAGTTAGCCCTCAGCTGTCACTCTGCAGCTCGGCACCTTGCCAGCTTGCTTGCGATTCTGCTGCTGAACCACATCCAGATCCTGTGGCCCTGCATATAGACAGAGCTAAGCTGACTGTCCTGTGTGCCACCAACACTGTGGCTATGTCAAGTCATCATTGAAGTCATGCTTTGCAAAGGCCCGTTGTGGCTGCAGCAGTGGTTGTGCACTGGGAATCGGCCTCCTGGACAACCATGTCACCTCACCATCAAACCCAGTCTCCAGATCGGGCTAATTTTTTAGGCTGATGATACTAGGACACACCTGGGAGGTACATCACAGGCCCAGCAGTTGTGAGAGCACTGGGTTCCAGGCCTACCTCTGACTCATTCATTCCCTCACCCATTCATTGGTTCAACCAGCATTTGTTGAAAAGCCTCGTTTCTTCTGGCCACTCTACTGGAACTGAACATATAGCAAAGAAGAATGCATTTCGCTTATAGGAGTCAGTCTATCAAGGGGCAAGGTAGACAGTTGGGCAATTATGGTAGAGGGTGGTTAGTGGGAGGGGGTAAGGAGGAGCAAAGAAGGTTGGGGAGCAAAGGAGACTGAAGAGGTGCAACATAGCAGATGTTTTCATGCCTCAGCCCACATCAACCCACCCCTTGCTCCGGCCATTGCTGCCATCATTGTCAGCCCTTAGATGTGGCCTGACAGCACCAAACTGCAGCTCCCCCATATTCTCTTGCTTTTGTCTCAGGGCCTCTCTGACACTATGAGGTGGGATTCCAGCCAGAAACTCAGCCATGCTGATGCAGGTGAGAGGTGGACACCCCCAGGTCAACCTGAGCAGTGGGGGACACTGGCTGCTGGAGAACACTCCTGTCTTTACTATCTAGGATGCCAAATTCTCAGGCACATTCCAGAAGGTTCTTCAGAGTGCCCTCCCACCTGCCCCAGTTCTTACTGTAACCAGCTCAATGACACATTCTTGGACTGGCTTCTTCTTTCCTGTTTTACTCTTTCCAGTTGACCCAGACTGGGATCACTTCCTCAAGTAAAATACCTGCATGCAAGCCCTTGCCCTAGAAGCTATTGTATGTATTTGGGGGTAGTGGGTGGAGAGACACAAGCTAAGAGAGGCAATTAGCCCTGTCTTAGGAGGGCAGGAACATGTCTCAGGAAAGGTAGGTAACTCCTGCAACCTGAGTAGGGCTAGGCTGGGTGAAGAAGATAAACAAAGCTTCCCAATCCTGGCCCAGGTGCAGACACCAAGAGCTAGGCTGACCAGACATACCATTTGAAATGGGTCAGTACCGTTGTTTTCTGTCCTGTTTAAAATGGTGCATCTGGTCAGCCTACTAGGAGCAAAGTTGTAGCTGCAGGAGAGAAGAGGGTGCTTCCTGTGATCTGTGAGTGGGTCTCACAGGTGAGGAATGTTGGGGAGGGGCGATGCTGGAGAGGTGGGCAAGCACCAGGTCATGAAGACCTTGACCGCCACCCATGGCTTTTGTTCTGAAAGCAAAGAGGAACCATGGAAGTAAGACTGCAAGGCCATGCCTCTTTGCACCAGTTGTTTGTCCGTGTGTAAGCTGATGCAGTGCTAACCAAGTACTGAACACGGTCACAGAATTCACTGGGGGAGCAGCCAGGGTTCCACATGTCTTGATGAAGAAACCAAGGCACAGAGAGACGAAGTCGCCTTACAGGCACATAGGCACACTGCTGTACACGTGGCTAATAAGTGGTAGAAATGGGCTGTGAATTAGGGCCAAGGGCTCCAAAGGCTGTGCTCTCAGCCTCTAGACTCAGCTGAAAAAGGAGGAGTGAGTTGTGCATCTCACCTCTGCTCACTCTGCAACCTTTCCCTAGATTGAGGCTTCTTAAGGCTGAGCAGTGTTGCCTATAGGGGATGCTTGGCAAAGTCTGGAGACTTTTTTGGTCATGACTTGGAGGAGGGTACTGCTGGCATCTAGTGGGTAGAAGCCAGGGGTGCTGCTAAATATCCTACAATGCACAGAAATAGCCTACCCACCCACCCCCTGTCCCCAACAACCAAGAGTATTGAAGCCAAAATGTCCATCTTGCCAAGGTGACTGACGAGCCCTGCTCGGAGCAGTGCCATTGCACAGGGGGGTCCTCCCGCAGCCTCATCTGCTCTAGGCTAGATGAAAGCTGGAGGGCGGTGGGAGGTGAGGACCACGGGGGAGACTGGGGAAGGCAGGTAGGAGCCTTGGTGCTCTAAGGGTATAGTGTCTGCTAATGGGTTTCCCACATTTCAGGATTCAACATAAGGGACATGTTGGTGGACAAAGGATGTCTGTGCCAATCCAGTGGCAATGCAGCAGCCGGGAGAGCACTCTAAGACCCCCAAACATTTAGTGAAATGGTTTTTTGAATTTGGGGGGTCAGAACTGCCATAGAAAGTCCACCATGGGGCCATCAAAGCAGCAGAACCCAGATCTGCAGAGCTAGATCATGGTGCTAGCTTCCAGCTCTAGAGATCAAAGAGACCTCCCATGAACATTTGATGAAATGGACATTTTTGATATTTACAGGAAAGTAAAGACAAATGGAATCTGGGTGGGAGCTGTAGACAGAGCACACAGGGGCCGGTGGGATCCGGCCACCCCTCAGCCAGAAGAAAGATGAAGGGGCCCCCCACCATTTCTCCTTCAAACCCCTCAAAATCTGTCCTCTGTGAACAGGTGGAACCCATCCAATAGCTTAGCATTCCACATTCATAGGGTGACAACATCAAGACATAACGTGGTCTGACAAATGGGCATGTGCCCGGCCTCCCTAGAAAACCCGACTTCAGGCCCGAGGACCTCTGCCCTGCTTGGTGGCTGCATGATGCGTGTCTGGACTCTGCAGTGAGCCAGCTGACCTTGCCAGCCCCTCCGCACCTCCCACGTCCATAGCTGCGATGCTGGCGGCGACACACTGGGTTTTCGTGCCCCAGGCCCAGAGCCCCAGCTCTTATAAATCAAAAACCCCACGTTCCCATAGCCTTTGTTTGCTATGGTCAGTGATGAACAATGCTGGGCACTCGTTCACATGGTAAGGGCAGATTTTAATCAGCTGTGACTATTGCAACAGGGAGAAGAGTTCAGTGAGAACTGAACTCAACTGCGGCTTGTGGAGAGGTGACTGGACATTTTAGAGGGAGCCTAAGAAGCGGGTGAGCTTGGGTCCTGTCAAGTCAGGAAAGTGGGAAATTACAAAAAGTGGGAAGAGGGCAGTCATTCTGGTGAAACCCCTCTGGGTTTGCTCCCTGGGGCTCATGGAAGTCGGGCTCTTCCCCTTCCCACCGAGACTAGGAGGTAGGGTCTCCCTGCAGCTGATGGCTGGAATAGCCAGTTCTTTTGGCGGCTGTGAGTTTTCTCAGACAAGCACTTCCAGTGCAACCCTGAGATATTAGAACTATGTTAGTGTTCGTTCAGGTCTTAACAGGCCAGTTGAGGCCTAGTGAAGAAGGGAGCTCAGAGGAGCCAGGCTAGGCTTTGGTCAAGGAGAGAATCTTTGTAGGCACTGTAAGCTACCCGAGATACCTGACCATCGCACCATGGCGACAGATTTCTCAGACTTCCATGTCCCTCCCAGGAGTGGCTCCAAGTCAGACTGCACACACTACTTTCTGTTACCACATTGTGCCTCTGGTTAGTGGGTCCAGCCACCCTGACATGAGAATGCACTCAGATCAAGCTGTGTGGTTGGATGTTAGGCTCCCAAGGCCACGTGGTGGATGCTACGTGAAAGCACACCCACTCGAGGACCATGTATGCACTGTCAAGAGTTTGCCCCGAGTCACATGGTGGATGCTACGTGAAAGCACGCCCACTGGAGAACCATGTATGCACTGTCAGGAGTTTGCCCCGATTTAAGGGGCTGTATGATGCCAGGTCTGCTCCCCGGAGGAGGAGGAGCTCCTACCCCTTTTCCATGCCAAGCCAACCTCTCAGCCTCTCCCCAGACCTGCTGGGGCATGGATGGAGGCAGGCCCCGACTTGGCCTTGGTGCTTGATGAGCGGGCCGATGTGAGAACGGACCCACGACTCTCCTGGTCTCTGCACCTCTCTCTGCCAACTGAGGGAGGCCGGGGCCCCATCCGATGAAGCCTCCCTTTATCTGAGGCCTCTCATTTCCTGCGTCCTCAGGCCTGGCCTGCATCACAGGATGTACTGATTAGACAAGCAGCAGAAATAGAAGTTAACAGCCCATTCCTCAGACTTGTGTTTATTTCTCTTTTGTATCGCAGTTGGTGGGGAAGAAGTATGGAGCTCTGCTGAGGCTTTCTCTCCAGCCAGGCTCTGTCTGTTTTGTTGCTCTACTCCGTGTGACCTCCACGCCTAACACCACCTTCGGGTCCCAGAAGGCTAGCATAGTGCCAGCCAGCGCGCTGGAATGCCAGCTCACAGGGAAGGAACATCACTGAGAGGAGGAGAGGGCCTGAACCCCAGGTCCCCTCACTTCCATTTCCATTACATTGACATGATCGTGGTTAAGCATCGGGGGAAGCTAGGAAAGGCAATCTTTCCTCTGGGTGGCCAGGAGCCCAGATAAAAATTGGAGGTCCTATTACCAAGGAAAGGGAGGGAGGGTATTAGAAGGTCAATAGTTTCTGCTATAAGGGTCTGTCCTGCTGAGCCTGCCAACTTTCTCCCTGCCTGAACACAGCTGAGCAAACATTGGTACCAAAACTTGGTTGCTGGGGTGGGGGAAGTAGGAGCCCCCCCTTAGACCCTCGTGTCTCAGCACATGCTCCCAGCCAGCCTATCCCCGGAGCTCAGTGCTGGCTGCTGGTCCTTTCTCCCTGTGATCTCTAACGTGGCTCTGACACCCCGGGCCCTGGGGTTGTGGCTCTTCTGAGCGCTCCAGGTGTCCAACTCTGATCTCATCCCAACCCTCGTGGCCCTCTGCCTGGACTTCTCCCTACAAACCTCCCCACAGCCACCTCTTTGTTATTTGGGGCTCAGATCAGCATTTTTGCCTCATCCTTACGCCTTCCCTGGCCCCAGGCTACTTTTAGCCATTCTGGTCCATACTTCCATTCCATCTTCTCCATCACGCCTTCTCTACCTGCAGTAATTTGACTCATCTTATCGGTATTACCTCTCCCCACTCTGTAACATAAACCCCAACATGTGTAGATCCCACCTGTTTGTTTTCTGTGGCATCCAGAACAGTGTCTAGTGCCTAAAAGTTGATCAATAAATATGTTTGAATGAACAGATGATGAATGAATAATTGGATGGATGAACACATGAAGGAATGGACCCATTCCAACCCTAAACCCTTAGACTCACCAACATGTACACTGTGTGGCCTTGTTACAGCCTGCTGCCTGACCCATCCTACCCCAGGGACCCCATCCCACCAAGCCCAGCACCAGAGTGAGTCTCAAACTCCCTGCACCCCCCCCACCCCCACCCCCCACAATGTCCCAAGCAGCATGGGGAACCAGAAGGAGGGGGCCTCTGGCTCTGCTCTACCACCCACCAGCAGGGTGATGGGAGGAAGTAGATTGTCCACTGCAGCCCTGATTTCCACACCTGCAGTGGAAGAGTGAAGGTCTTTACCTGGCCATTGGGAGGGGCTCAGAGGTCATGTGTGATCTGACTCTGGAACAGGGTGGCATTTTCATGTTGGGTCCCTCACCATCCTCACTGTCCCTGAGACCAGCCTTTGGCCTGTTTGTGACAAAGTTTTATGACTGTTCATCCAAAGGAAAGACTTGGGCATATTCTAGCCCTATGGTTAGAGTCACAGAAGGGACTTTAGGACCCTCTTGTTCTCTCCATCTCAAGGGAGGAGGGTTGGGGTGTGACTCTGTGGAAAGTGCCCAGCACTTGGGGTCAGTACAACAAAACACAGGCCACCCCACTCACTCTATGGCTTTGTATAGGCAGCTGCCCATCCTGAAGACCACCACTCAGCCATCAACACTCAGCATGAAAGTTTTCTCCCATCCTTTCTCCCTTTCTGGGACAAGTTAAAGCCCCCTCTTCCTCTAATGTCACTTTGTACACTGACCTATTACTGTTTTTACCTCACTGACTATAGCTAGCTCTTCAGTCCATTTATCCACCATCTATCCATCCATCCATCCATCCATCCATCCATCCATCCATCCACCTATCTCATCAGCAAACATTTACTAAGTAGCAATGACTGCTAGAGAGAAAGATATACAAGGGCATGGTCTTGACTCCCATAAAACACACTGTCCATGAAGTGGGGGTAAGTCAGGGTAAGTAAGAATGACTGGCCAAGAGGGGCCCCAAGCTTAGTGTTCTGTGAGCATGAGGAAGATCCTTCAGGGCAGCTGGACTCGGGGTTTCGAGTGTCCAGGCATCAGGCAAGGAGGGGAGACAAATGGACCCATAAAGAGAGAGGGAAGAGTAAGCATTGGGGAGGACACAGTGTGTGGTGCAAATAGCTGCTTCATAAGCAGTCACCCCTGCACGGCAGGGTGAGTTCAATGGAGAGGGATAACAATGAAATTATACATCAGTGGAAATGTACTAAGTGTTGTACACATGCTATTTTGCCAAGTTCTCTGAAGTCTAGTGAGAGGGTGACTATTATCTCTGTTTTACAGAAGAAGAAAGAGGTGAGCACTTTCTAGGAATGTGTCAGGGCCACACAGCTAGTAGAAGGCAGTGTCAGATCTCAGTCCAAAAGCACCTGACTTTACAGCCCTTACTCTAACTCGTCGGCTCTACCACCAGCCAAGGAGTCCAGCATGGAGAGAAGGGGCAGTGGGGAGAGGGGGCACCATGCCCAAGGCTAAGTGTAGCCACTGAAGAGTATTGAGTAGCTGAGGATCACATCTGACTCTTAAGCTGGACTGGGAGCTCTTTGGAGCCAGAAGCTGGATGTCAATCATTTCTCAGCATCCAGCACACGGCCTAGCACAGAGAATGTTTGCTACATGTCTGGAAACAAATCAGGGAATTAGTGAGTGCACAAAGCAACATAGTGCTGTCAGACTTTTGGGGTCCAAGTATATCTGTTTGGATTCATATGTGACAGAAAACTCATAGCAATGGCTTTTTAAATTTCCTTTTATGTAAAGAAGTCCATAGGCAGACAGGGTTGGTATAGTGTTTCCAAGGGGTCAGGGACTAAATCTTCCATTTTACTGCCCCACCATTCCAGCACATGGCCCCTATTTTGTAGGTTACCTCAAGGCCCAAAATCAGTGCTGGAGCTCCAGCCATCACACTTCCATTTCAGGTAGTAGGAAGCAGAAAAGAAAGGAGTAGTGTCTGCCATATCTCTTTTAAGAGGTTTCCCCAAATTACCATATAACTTCTGCTTTTGTCTCATTGGCCAGAACCTAGTCATATAATCTCCTCTGGTCCCCAGGAAAGCTGGGAATAATTGTCCTTGAGCTGAAGGCACTGCTGCCCTGAATACACATTGTAACTAAGGAGAAGGAGAACGGAAGTTGTGGTAAGCAACCTCCAACCTCTACATCTAGAAGTAAGTGGCTGTGTGCAAACCTGTGTGCAGATGGCATCTCTTCCTGGTGAAGGAAATGCCCCTTCGCCTCCCGGGGAAGTGCTTATCTAAGGGAACTCCAGGAAGAGGAGGACTTGGCAGCTATTTGAGGAGATTACATCTGCCTGATAAATGGAAGCCACTGAA
Source organism: Craseonycteris thonglongyai (assembly GCA_004027555.1). Classification (NCBI taxonomy): domain Eukaryota; kingdom Metazoa; phylum Chordata; class Mammalia; order Chiroptera; family Craseonycteridae; genus Craseonycteris; species Craseonycteris thonglongyai. The sequence continues at coordinate 63,994 of PVKE010000170.1, forward strand.
CTCCAGTGATTGCCTGTGAGAAGAGAAGATAGGTGCTCCTGGCTGGTTCTGGCTGCTGTTCCCCACAGTGTGGCCTCCTTATCACTGCTGGATCAGGGCCTGCCTGACAAGACCCATTAGAGGGGCCTGGCTGGGGTTCCATTGGCACCCAGAGTTGGGTGTTCAGAGCCACCTGCTTTTTGACAGGGAAGATAACAAGGCCCAGCCATAGGATTCCTCCCAGGCCCACTGTGGCCACACTGGAGAGTTCAGAAGCTTACATCGAGGGTGGATCCTAAAGCCTCCTGCCACTTGCAGAATCCTCAAAGCACGGCCCAGGCAGGCCCACCAAGTTCAAAGGCACCTTCTACAGGGGGATGAAGACACTATCAGAAGTCACAGGAGGCAGTGACTCACCACCCCCCCACCCCCGCCCCTCATGCCGATGGGAACCCAAAGCTGCCGGTGCCAGTGGAGTGGTGCCGGGAAGCTCCAGGAGACGTGAACGCTTGGCAGTGGCATTTTCAGAGTTTGGAGCTGGCTCCTTGAAGGTCCTGATCCTGGGATTCTATAAGGGTAAAGCCAAGATGCCAACCACAGGAGTGGTCTCACTGTGGGGTTATTCTTCTGCCTTGGCTCCAGCATCCCCAAAGGCCATCTTTTCTCTGCTGTGCAGTAAAATTCCTAGGCTCAAACCGTTCTGAACAATCCTTCATTTGTTCCCAAGGGGGAGGCAAAGTGGGTCTCATTTTGTGCCCGTTGTGTACATGAGCAAATTGGGGTTCAGCGAGGGTTAAGCTATCTCCTTTGGCTCTCCAGGGTGTGAGCTGTACAGCTGAACTGGGATCTGTCTGTCTAACATACAAGGAGGAGGCTGTCACTAAGATGAGGGGACTTCGGAGAAGGAATCCTGTTAGGGAGGCCCACGCCCATTTACCTCTGACCCTTGAATTCCAAATTTAGCCAAGATGATTGAGACCATGGCTTCCTGGTCCCAGGCGCCTCCCCCGGTTTCTCAGCCTAAGGCCCTGGACTAGTGACACCCAAGGATAGACACTGGGTACCTGGCCACCTTTGTCCGTGGTTGGTGTGAGCTGGTATCAGCCTCTGTTCCTGGTTGTTCTGCTGGTTCCCAAGGGAGTGACCGGTCATCATCCTGCCTGGGCAGACGAGGAGGGGAGGCAGATGGCAATAAAGAAAGGCCAGTTCTAGCGCACACGTGCCTACAGCAGGGCTGAGGAGAGGCGGGAGGGCACGACCCCGGCCGGTCCCTGCAGCCCACTAACCAGCAACAGCACAGACACAGCTCGCACCATCCCACCTCAGCTCCCCTGGGATGTCCAGGGCTTCCTGCTCAAATGCAAATATTTCTGGAAGGAGGAATCCAGAAGGCCTTGGTTTTTTCATCTAGAACACAGGGATGCAACCCCCTGCTACTCAGGGTAGAGAGGCCGTGAGAGGCTGGAGGAGAAATTGTCAGCATAGTGGCTGGGACAGCGTCTACTGCCCTGAGGTTCTTGGGATTGAGAATCTGAGAGACATGCCTGGAAGCCTTTGGGCTCCGGCCAAAGATGAACACCTGAGATGGGGGTGCTGCCTGTCCTCCTTACAGGGCCATCTGTCCCATGCCCACCTCCAGTGCCTGCGCAGCCTGTCCGTCTATCCGCGGAAGGTTCTGCAGCTGTCATGGGGGTGGAGTGGGAGAGGACTGGCCTGGGAGCTGGAATTGCACTTGGAAAGGAGTGGAGCCAGAAAGTGAGAGACAGGTGGTCTGTGCACAAACCCTCTCCCTTGTCACCAGGAGTCATTTATTCTTTGAACAACATTCCTCATATGAGTATATTATAAAGCAATTGTAAGTCTCTGCTCTGATTTGATTTACTCTGATATGAGAACCCATGTTACAAACAAGGAAAGTGAGATTCAGAGAAGACCCACATTCATACAGGATAAACAGAATCCAGTCCTCTTTGCCTTGTGTTCTCTACATGCAAATTACAGTACCTGGTCCCAGGAGGCCACAGACCACACCTGCCAAGAGCTACAATGGGCACACCCACGCGCTGTGTGTGCAATGTAAAGAGAGAGAGGAAAAGAGCCAGTAATTAGCTCCAACTAGAGAGTTTGTCAATAAATTTATTTTGTGCTTCTGCGTGCCTTTTACAATGTTTCTTACAGCATCACTTGTGTAATTAGGTATAAAAAATAATAGATGCTATTTAAATAATTTTAAATAATGAGAGAAGGCAACTGGGTTATAGGAAAACCCATGAGGGTTTGGAGACCAGAAGCCTGGATCCTAGCTCTGAATCTTCCCTTGCCCAGCTGTGTGACCTTGACCACGCAGTTTCCTTCTCTGGGCTTCAAGTCCCTCACCCACAACCCAAGCACTGGGCTGGAAGCTCCTGCAGAGCCTTTTCCACTGCCCTCTCTGAGTCTTGAATAGTCACTCCTAAGGAGAAAGCAGGTTTGGAATTCTCATTCTGTAGCAAGACTCTGGACCTGCAAGCCCCCCATGCTCTCCTGAGGACCTGGAGTCAGGGCACCACCACTGCCTGCTGGGGAAAGAGTGAGAAGAGGCAGATCTTTGTGAATCTGACCCGTTGTTTCCAGCCACTGCTAACATGTCATTAGCAGGATTTTCCTAAGCCCCACAGCCACTTTCCAAAGTCGCACAGACCAGGCACAGTAGCCTTCTTGTCCTCGTTGGCACTCCCGGACTCAGTGCCCAAAGAGGAAAGAATGCACACTCTGGTTTCTGCTTGGAGTCCCGCCTCTCCTCACTGGCTCCTCACAGGTTACAGTTCAGAAGCCTCACCGAGACGTCTGGACGCACTGATCCCTGCTCTTGCTCTGGGGCTGTGTCTCTACTACTTCCAGATGTTTACACAGCTGCCTGGATTACTTAACTGCATTGACATCATACACCTTGATATTTCCTCTACACAAAAACGGGTCAGATGGGGAAAAAACTGGCTATTGAGAACCCAAGCACCACAGAGCTAACCAAAATACCATGGCAACTCACCAAGGATGAGCTGAATGCATCTCTGTCCATGAGCACTGCCCCCACCCAACTGGGTGAGCCTCAGTTTCCCCACTTGTGAAGTGAAGGGGTGGGCTTGGACTGCCTCAGGGCTCCCTTGGATGCATAGAATTGATCTGAAGTTGCCTCATATGACAGATTTGATCGTGAGTCCTGGGATGGGGACCTGATTTTATTCAACTGATAACAACTTATAGAGCACCTACCAGGGGCCAAGTACAGGGGTCAGACACTAGACAGACACAGAGATGGAAATACGACCATATAGTGAGTGTCTCCAGGGATTCTTGTATGCTGGAGTCTGTGCCAAGCCTTTTGTGGCTAGTGTCCAGTTTTTAGCCTCAAAACATTTCCAGGAGGTCTGTATGATGCTGTCAGCTTTATAGATAAAGAGACTGAAGTTTAGCGATATTAATGAATTCACCCGAGGTCATCCGATCTGTTGCTGCCAAGGATTTCAACCCACATGTGATTGATTCTAGAACCAATGCCCTTAGAAGTCATTCTATGCTGCTCCCCTAGCATATCCAACCCTCATGAACCCTCTGGTCCAAAAAGAGACACAAGTAAAGAATGAACCTCTGCACTATCAGAAGTTGGTGAGTGCCTCAACCTATGGGTACATCGCCTGCTAGGAGGACCCTGACCCTATGGGAAAGGCTGCCTGGAGAAAGGGCCATTCAGGCTGGGCTTTGAAGGCTGAGTAAGAGTCTGTCTGGCAGATGCAACTTGCAGGAGGATGCTCATGGTCACTAGTTGATGACAGTGCCAGGACTTGACACAGTTCAAGGCTCCCTGTACACCCCCACCTTCACAGCCCTCTCATTTTAGAAACAGTCCAGAAGGTTCTGAGTAACTAGATTTCACTCTGCCACCAACTCTGGCTTCTTGGCACAGCCTGTTCTTGCCTGTCAGCTCTTCAAGGTCAGGGTCAGGACTAGTCTGGGTTTGTGCCTTGGTGCCTGGCACTGAGCAAGGCACAATCCATATTTGCTGAACAAATACACGTTCCATTTTTGCAGGAGCTGTCTCTCAAGCCGCAGTGGCAGCAGCATACACAACTACCATTTATTGCGTAGTGTGTATCGGGCACTGTGTTGAGTCCTTTTCATGCATCCTCTTATTTAGTCCGCCCAAAGCCACACGCTGAGTAAAGAACGATCGTTTTCCCCACTTGACACATGAGGTTAGATAACTTGTCCAAGGTCACACCATGAGCAAGTGGTGGAGCCAGGACTCAAGCCCAGGCCTGTGGGACTTCACAGCCCACAGCCATTAGCTCTGTGCCACTGGCTCTCTTCATTGTGGCCTCGCTGCCCTCTCTGTTCCCCAGGGAGGGCTGCTGCAAGCCGGCTCGAGGTGCCACAGACCTGCCAGCACATCCTGCCCCTTTGTCCTCCGACATCTGTTTATCATTTCCCGCTCCGGAGCCGCCAGGGCCCTGCCTCCGGCCTCGTCGTCATTCCGATGTCAGGGAAGATGGAATCCAGTCCCTGGTGTCTGAGCGTCCGGACTGGCAGAGGGCAGTGCCTTGCACACTTGGGTTCGCTGCGTCAGCTACAGCACAGCGTTTGTCGCAGACAGGGAACGTGGAAGCCACCCAAGTGTCCCCAGGCTTCCTGCCCTGGCCTGCCAGACAGCCCTGCTCCGGGAAAGGAGGTGCCTACCTCCCAGCTCTCCTCACCTGCTGTCTCCTCCACACCCCACCCCTCTGCCTCCCCTCCCCCACCCACTACGCTGCTGCAGGCCTCCACCAGGAAGGGATTCCTCGTTCCCTTTTGAGCAAGAACAGTGGCAGCTCTGGAAATTTCTGAAAGCAGCATTTTTTTAAAAAGCACTTTCTCTAAAACATTGGCCCTGAGAAATATGCTGAGAGAGAGAGAGACCTATGAGAAGTGGCATGCCCTGCTCGCTCTGACGGGTTCCTAGTGCACACTGGAGTGATATAGGCACTGAAAAGTCCTGCAATGTCCCTCAAACTGCCCTTTATCCTCAGAACACTTGGCCCAACGGTGAGAATAACTTCCAAAGCTGGAGGGGAAACCGAGGTTCAGGCAGGAGGAGCCTCCTTCCAGAAGGGCAGACACCACCCAGCAGGGGAGACCCTTCTCTTGTGTAGTGGGAGTCTCTCCCCATGCTCTGAGCTCCTCCCTGTGCATCCTCACCCTGATTCACCCCAAAACTCCAGATTGAGTCTGTCCTAATATTTCAAAGGTGAAAACAAGGCCAGTATGGGCGTAGCTCCAGAGAGAAGTCTTTATAAGGCTGTTCCACTTACGGCACGTAGAGCTGCTGGGACCACAGGAGTGTCCTGTGACTGAAGATGCCCAAGGCCAGTAGGCTGGCTACTTGGGGAGCCGAGCCTCAGCCGGAGGGCTAGTTGCTTCCCACCTTTCAATTCTAGAACACTGGGAGTGCACTCAGGAAAAAGCAAGGGGCCTGGTTAGACCCTCCAGGATCAAACCTCTGCGGTGGCACCCACAGCATCTCAGCACACAGACGTGTTTCCCTGTCTGGCTCCCCCGCGGGACTGGAACCACAAGGAAGATGGTTCATCTGTGGATCTGTCCCCGATGCCCGCACATGTCTGGCCCGTAATGGGAACTAGAGGCAGATTTATTGAAGAAGTTAGATTCAGGTCAGTGGCTCCCGGAGGTCGAGCTCCCTGGGAGGCAGGCTTGGAGCTGGAGCTTAGTGTGGGCTGATAATTACGGGACATTTTCAGGACCCACACCTGCAGGAAAAGAGAAGAGCAGGCTGTGATGTAGGCATGGCGGGGGGCCTGGGCTGGCCTCGTGGGAAGTGCTGAAGTCAGTGGCTCTTCAGAGTGGTCCTACGTTTAGGCAAAGGGGCTGGGCCTCCTCACCGTGGCCAGTCAGTAGACATGGGCGTCTCCAGAAGGGGGCTGTGACCTTGACAGTGCAGCTCTCTTTAGCCGAGTCCACTCCTGGGGAGGGCTGACCATGGAGTGCTCTCAGCAGACAGATTTCCATCAGCTGGAGGAGAAGGTTGTCCGGGCGGGCAGGGGAGAACGGCAGACCCAGGACAGGTCACCACAGTGCCCTACTGCCAACCCCTCACCCGGGGCCTTGCCACCCACTACTTTGGGCCTGCCTTCTACCCCCAGCCTGTCTGCCCAGGCCAGCGCCGGCCCTCCCTCCTTCCAATCTCTCTTAGTGCAGCCAGAGGCTTCTCCAAGGGACAAACCCTGCCTGCGCGTTACAGCAGCATGTGTTCAGCCACCCTGCTGGTACCCCCGGAACACAGAGCAAGGACAGCCAGGGGGCAGGATGTGTGACGGGGCTTCCGGGGGCCATGTGACTGCTGCTGCAGGAAGGGGCACCTGAGACACTGCTTAGCTCCCGATCTCTGCACTTTGGACTCTGACTTCCAATACTTCTTGTCCCTGTCCCCTTCTCCCTAAAGAACCACCAGCCCTTCCCCTCCCCCCCTGCAGCCTATTCTGGGCATCCGCCTGCTCTGGACCAGGGGGGCAGGCAGCCCAGCCCACGTGGGCAGCACCAGAAAGTGGCATTGAATTATAGGAAAGGAGGGCATTGTGAGACTCCCAGCTCAGCTTCTCAGGACGTGCATAGTTGCGTGCATTTCTGTAGCGTTTCTTGCCGCCGAGCATCAGGGTTTTTAAATTTTCATTATAAATGAGATGGATGAGGAGCCCAGAGGAGGTGCCAGATAACTGTCTGTGGGGCAAACGAGCGACGGTGCATGTGGGCAGCACAACTCCGTGGCACCGCCTGAGGACACCAGCCTGTGCGTGTCAGGCCAGGGGCTGGAGTGAGCGGGGACAAGGTGCTTAAACATGGGCCACGGCCCGCCAGGTCCTCTGCCCACCACACACTCGAGGGTCGGTTTCGGTGAACGGCCCCCTGGTGCTACTCATCCGTTTGCTCTCTGTGAAGTGGGATGGATGACAGAACTCAGATCAAGGGGCACTTCACTTGGAGGGTCGAATTAGCATACAAAGCATGGACAACGCTCAGCACGTGTGCGTGTGTTTGTTCTCACTATTACCATCAGTTCTGCTTGTGTGTCCACAGATCTTTCTGTCGCCCCACACGGCCTGCCCAGCCCCCTCTGGGGGGGAGGCTGCGGCATCCTTGTGTGAGTCGTGTGAGGTCCACACCTAGCAGCACAGCCTGCGCTCTGACTGGAGCCTGGGCCCGTCCCTCCCGCAGGCCTGCAGGGAGCCTCTGAGAAGCCAGGGAGGCTCCTGGGAGGAAGAAATGGAATGCTCAGCCAGTGGCTTTCCCCCGCTGTTCTCTGAGCTGGCTGGTGGCCCCATTAGCGGAACAGCCCCGCCTGCCCCCAGCAGGAGGGGACACTGGGCACGGCAGTGTGGCCTGCCCGGCTTTAATGGAAGAGGATGGCTTTCCCAAACACTATCCCATTAGTAGAGTCTGCTGTGACCTCCAAGGCTCCCCCCAGAGCACATTTGGCCAGTTTGCCATCACCTGTGTCCCGTCTTTGCAGATGGTGGATACAGTTATCCTCCCCGGAGTCCTCGTTAGCACTGACGGAGGTTCTCATGGCTCAGAAGGGCTCTGCTCTGAGGCATGAAGGGCCGAGGCGGCAGGCTGGTGAGGACGAAGGAAGGGGTGGCAAAGGGGGGCTGTCTGGTCTCCCAGAGTGTAGCTATTGGCCAGCACACAGTGCCAAGGACTTTACTGGCTCCAGCCAAGGGGTGGATGTGCAATAGCAGGGCTGTCAGCTAGTGGGGACATATGGGGTTTAGGAGACAACAGCAGTTGGGAGGAATCTGTTCACTGCCAACCTGAGCCCCCATCAGCAAGGGATGAGGCACAAAGGCCAGCTCTCAGATGGGATGTGCAGGAACGAAGCCCTGGCAGGGCCCACGGGGGTGAGGGAGGGAGGAGCTCATAACCTCCAGCAAGGCTTAGGAAAACGGGAGACCTTTTAGAATTACTAATCAAACTGCATCATCCCACTGCTGAAAGCCTTCACGTGGCTGCCCGTGACCCTCTGTGCCCACTCCTCCCTGTCGTCTATCCATGGGTAACTCCTCTCAATTCCATGGGAATGCTACCTCATCTTGCCCTCACCCCAGGGCCTTTGCACATGCTACCCTCATTGCAGGAATGTTCCAGCTTCCCCAGGCTTACATACTAGCACCCATCTCAAAAATTTCAAAATCTCAACATAAATATCAACTCCAGGGAAGAACCATCCCTACCCACTTTATCCGAAATGGTCTCTACCACCCCATTATTCTCTATTTTAGCATTCTGTCTTGCTTCCTATAGGCCTCTTATTATCATTGATACTTATTTTGTTTACTTGTTTGTTGTCTGTCTCACCCTCTAGTTGAAAAGCTTCAGGAGAGCAGGGACCACCTCTCTCTCTCTCGCCATTATCTCTGGCCGTGAACATTCCATATAGGTCATCTGTTATTTCTACTATTTTATTACAGCCTTGGTGGGTGTCACTATAGACTAGCAATAAATACTGCTTGAACATTGAATAGGTATCAAGACTTACCCCAAGCCCCACCAACTGGGAGTTGGGGAGGTGGCGGGTAGACCTGGGACAGCAGAGGTACGGCAGGTGCTGGGTGGGCAAGGAACGTCTCACTGCCCACGTCTGCCCCCTGGTCCTTTAGGGAGGCTATCTCTGCCCGAGGTGGTGGGGCATGTGAGCCCCTGGCCTGGGATCGCTTAGGTGCCATCCTGCCTCCTCCGCACTTGCTGGGCTACTGGAGCCATCGGGCCATTTCCCCCCAGCACACACACTGTCATCTCTTCACTGTGAACTGTATTTAAAATGTAAATAAAAAAAGGCTTTTAGGAGATTTAACTGTTTCCCTTGGTATTTAAATTATTCAATTATAACTAAAGCTATTAAAATACAGTTAATTAAAATTGTTAGATTGTTTTCCTTTGCACTGATCACAGCATTGCCCAACTTCTCCCTCTAGCTGTTTAATTCCTATTAAAAATGATAATGCCTCACTTTATTCATAAATGCAGCAACCTTCCTGCACATTCTTCAAGTGATCTCCTCAATACAAACCGCGCTGTTTTCTTTTCTTCTAGCAGTGAAGCGGAAATTCTGCTGTAGCCTTTACAGGTTTAATCAGCAGTAAAAGAACTCAAAATTTAAACATTAACATTACCGCGTCACAACAAATAACACAGCCCCCTGTAAAAAACAACAACAAAAAAAAACCCATCTAATTCTGATGCAACGTAATGTCATTAGAAAGCAAAGGAGAACCCTGAGGCTTAATAAAAGGTGGGACCTAAATAAAGGTTTCATAACTCACAACATAAAATTACCGGATCCACATGTTAAATATTTTATTTGAAAGGGTTCACGGCATTTCTAGTGGGAATAGCTCTATAGTGAAAGTATAGCTAGTTAAGTGCTGTTGGAACGAGAGGAAGAAAAAAAGGAAGGAAGAAAAGAAGTCTGCTAGCATCAGCTCATACCTCACTGAATTGGCGTATTTAAGATGACCCACCCCAAGAAACTAAGTGGTTACAGTGTTTAAACTCCTGGGCCACATGTTCACACAATAGTGGGTGTGAACGATGGGCAAGGTGGTAGAGGTACTTTCTGGAGCGTAGCAGATGCCACCTCCCACATTTGGAGTGATTTGTGAACCACATGTAGTGGTGGCAGGGGCAAGTGTTCTGGTCCCCACATGCAGAAGTGAGGGTGTAGTGCAGACATCAGCTCCATTCAGTTGATGGGGACTGAGTGACTAGGAACCATCCATGTGCTAGATGGCTGTGTGTCACAGCTCCCAGCCCCTCCAGAGCCCACACCCTACCATAGCCCTTGGAAATGGCATGTGGGTGCAAGTTCAGACAGTGCCAGCCCCAGTGAACTCTTTCCGGGAGGGTAAGGAAGGCTTTGCGGGATGCTAGGGGCTTCAGCTGGCTGAGAGGTCTCCCTGGCCTAGAGACAAAAGCAAGGGAGAAGCTTAAGTCCGAGAGGCAGGATGGGGCTGGCAAATCCGGAACACTGGGGCTTTCGTTAGTGATGGAGGATGGGCTGGGAGGGAGGACATGATAGAAAAACCTCAGTTTAGGAACGGGATCAAGAAAGGCCTTGAGCACCAATCACCCTTAGGAGTTCTGACTGTACTCAGAAAGTTGTCTGCAGATTAAGAACCCACCAAAGCCCACCAAAGTCTTTGCTAGTCACAGAGCTGACCACTTAGGAGGCCCCTGATGGTTGTCAGGCAAGCTAATGAAGTCCTAGAGTTCAGACTCGATGTACCCTGTTTACAATTACCTGTGGAAAATCCCCACGTCTGATTGCTGAGCGGGTGAATGTCCATCCAACGGGTGGTCCCTGCCAATTAGAGCCACTGGTCCAGCACCCTGGTCTGTCAGTGTCCTGGGTTTTTGTGCTGGGGCTCCAGTCCTCAAACTGGGCCCATTCTCATGTTCTCTGTTGGGGACTTGACCCTTCACCTTGGGCTTCAGGGGGCAGGGGCAGTCACTGAGCTTTCCAGGCTTTGCATGTGCCTCTCCACCCCAAGGGGCACAGTGCCCCCTGACAAGTTGGAGAGAAAATGGTGGGGGGATAACCGCAAACCTAGGGAAATGCAAAGGATGGCCACAACGAAATGCCACTACAAGTCCACTAGTGTGGCTCCGATCAAAAATACTGGTGATGCCATGTTAGTTAAGACTGAGGAAGGATGTGGAGACGCTGGAACCCCCACATACTGCTGGTGGTAGGCCACTTTGGAAAATAGTGAACTCACACCTACCATATGATCTAGCCATTCTGCTGAAACAAAAGCCTGTGCCATACAAAGCTCTGCACACAAATATTCATACCAGCTTTATTCACAATCAGCAAAGAACCCAGCAGCAGGCGAAGGATAAACAAACTGTGAAATACTATTCTGTAAAAAGAATGAAGTACCTATACATGGAATAAGGTGGGTGAATCTCAAAATCACTATTGAGTGGAAGAAGCCAGGCAAAAACAAGAGTGCATGCTGTATGATACCATTTATATAAAATGCTAGGAAAGGCGAACTAGTCTATAGCCACAGAAAGCAATTGCCTGGTGTTAGGGGTGGGGTAGGAAGGGGTGATAGAGATAGTTTCAAGGGAACAAGAAGAGATTGTGGGGGGTGATGGTATGTTCATTGTCTTCACAGTGGCGATGGCTTCATGGATAATAGACAAATGACAAAGCTTATCAAAGCATGCACATTAAGTATGCGCAGTTCACGTACAGGAAGTATACTTCAACAACGCTGTTCTAAAACAATCGAAAGAGCCAGGGCCTTGAAGTCTTTTTCTTTTTTGTTTGTTTGTTTGTTTTTACAATTATAATGATGATGTACTTTTAAATGTACAGAGTGGCAAAAATAGTCAAGGATCCCCTGCACACCCTTCCTGTGATTCTCCAGTTGCTACATTTTACCTCATTCTCCTTATCATTCTCTCTTTTTTCTGAGTTTTTGGGGAGTAAGTTGGAGACAATGTTCCTTATTACTCTTAAACACTCCAAAGTGTATTTCTTAAGGATAATAACTATATTTCCGTAGCATATAGTTAACACAATTAGGAAATTTGACATCAATACTAAACTGTATTCTGATCTGGGATCCATATTCAAATGGCATCAATTGTCCCCATAATGTCCATTATAGCTGTCTTCCCTGCACCCAGTGATCCATCCACGATCACACAGCACGTTCGGCTGGCGTGCTTCTAGCCCAGTCCTGACTCCATTGCTTCCTTGTCCTGCAATCTTGGTCATTTACACCAGTGGTCCCTGATCTGTACAAGCCCAACACTAATATCCTGCCCCCGGGTTCCGGAGAGAAGATACAAGCAGATGTCTGGACAGTGTCTTGCATGGTGCCACACACAGGAAGTGCTCAGGGGTGGGACGCACCAGAGCCATTGTCCCAAGCCTTCTGCAAAAAGCCATGGTGTTTCCCCACATCTTGCCTCGGTATTGAATGACACGACCCCGTCTCAGCCAGTGCCCTGGCAAACTGCTCCCCTGCCCCACCTCTCTCCACCCACCTCTTCTGTCATCGGTGGCTCTCACACTGACCAGAGCAATGAGCATTTCTTAGCAGCCTGTCAAAGGTAGCCTTCCTCTAGTGAGGGAGGCCAGTGGGTTGCAATTTTGACCTTTCAGAAGCTACTACTGGTGACCCTTTCCTGCTTATAGTTGAAAAAAATGTGTTTTTTTCCTTGCCCTTCCCATTGCATGTTACGTAATTCTGCAGGAAATTTAATCGCAACAGTGAAGGTGCCACCAATTTGGGATGACCACTGGTCACCTGGCTTGCCCTCTCAGAGCCTCCCTCCCCATGCTGGATACATGGCAAGCCTCCCTGGCCACCCCTGCCCAGACCAGGGTGACCTGGACAGGGATGAGTAGAGCCCATGCTTGCTGCCCGGGAGGTGACTGGGAGTGAGAGCTTCGCCCATTTTGGATGATGGCGGTTAATTAAACCATCAGATTGTCTCTCTCAGTATAAATGTGGGGACAGAGTTGGCTGATCAGCATATGTCAGAGGAAGGGAAAGGCCACCAAGGAGGTGTACAGGGGACAGCTCAGGCTGCAGAACAACAAGGTATGGAATTGGCAAAACTGCCTGAGATGGAGACACTCAGAAGGGAGGAGAGGGGAATGGATGGACCGGAGGCGACTCGGGGTAGTGCAGAGACTAAGAGGGGCCCAGGGCGCTGGGCTGTGAGGAATCATGGGGCGCCCACACATAATGGTGATGGGGGAGAAACCCCCTTGTGGCCCTGCTGGGGCTTCCCCTGTATTCTCACACTATCTGGTTCCATTAATTGCAAATGTCAACAAATTTGGAGTGGCTTAAAACAGCAGCAATTGATTCTCACAGTTCTAGAGGCCAGAGGCTAAAATCAGATATCAGCAGGCTGGGATCCTCCTGGAGACTCTGAGAGAGGGGCTGCTCCAGGCTTCTCTCCTGGCAACCCTTGGTGTTCTTAGGTTTGGGGACACATGACTCCAACCCTTGCCTCTGTTTTTACAGGGACTTCTTTCTGTCTCTTGTAAGGACCCCTGCTCTCGGATGGAGGGTCGACCCTAAGCCAAGATGAGCTCACCTGAAGACCCTTCCACTAATACATCTGCAAAGACCTTTGTTCCTAGCAGTGTCTCATTCTGAGGTGGACATAATCGGGTGGGGTGGGAGTGAGGAGTTGGCACCCCATCACTGGTTGAGTGCGTGAACATTCTGGTCTTCACCACGGCTCCTTGGATCTCACTACAAAATGCCAAAGCATGAGCTTGCTAGGATGAGAGGCCGTTCTTTGCAACCTGGAGAACCTCCCTTTTTAGAATAATGAGTCTCGTGGGAAGGAAAAGTCATGGGCTTTTTCATGGGTTGAAGGGTAGGTTGACCAGATGGACTGTTTGAAACGGGCCGGAAAGCAATGGTATGTATGGTTAGCCTCCTGGCTGACACCTTGAATTCAGCCCAGCGAGAATAGGCTGACCATGTGTACCATTTGAAATGGGACAATACCATGGCTTTCTGTCACATTGAAAATGGAACATATGGTCAGCCTAGTTGAGGGTCTCTGGTGGTCCCTGAGCCTCAGGTCTAGGCTTTCCAACCGTCGTGCCTGCCCAAGGCTGTAGGGCAGCGGGGGGAGGGGATGTGGGGAAGGAAGGAAGGAAGGAAGGAAGGAAGGAAGGAAGGAAGGAAGGAAGGAAGGAAGGGTTTGGCAGGAAAAAAATGTGTAGTGCTGGAAACAAAGAGGTAGTTTGTGGGTTGGGGATGCTGCTGAGACCCTCAGAGAAAGCAGAAAGGCCGGTAGGGGTAGTGACAGGAGAGACCCCAGCTGGGCTTCTTACCAGACAAGCGTATTCAGTCGTCCTTGACCTCTCTGAGCTTCAGTGTCCTCACATGTAAACCCAATTTCACCAGTGTCAGCTGAGCACCTACTGAGTTCCAGAACCGTGCCGGCTGGTGAGGATATGTGGTGAGGAGGCAGGACCCCTGGACTTGCCAAGCCCCCGTGTGAGCGAGGAGGCAGGGGAACAAAGGACCAAGGAAATCATCATGTGGTGAAGACTGCAACAGCGTTCTGTACAGGCGTCACGGGGACCTGGCAGACAGGTGGGCAGGGACCCCTAAAGGAGGTGATGCTGGGTCTTAAAGGAAGCAGGCGAGTTGGTCAACAAGATGGGAGAGGCAAGGGGTCCCGGCTGAGGTCATGGCATGAGCAGCAGGGTGAATATGGTGGACACTAGTGGAAAGGAACTTGTAGAAAGGGTAGCAATCCTCCTGCCCAGGGGGTGAGACTTTAGTCTGTAGCTAGGGGGCGCCGCTTAGGGCTGTGAAATCCACTGCAGTATGGACAAACCTGCAATGCAGAAAGATCACTCAGGTGGCTGGAGGGGACAGGAGGACACAGGCTGGGAGCCGAGAGATGGGCGGCTGTTGTGCCATCCTCTGGAGCGGTGGGAAGAGCAGTGGCAGTAAGTTGGAGAAGGAATGGACATGGAAGCATTTGAAGGGCAGCAGGCACGGGCTGTGACGACCTCACACCAGCTGGCTCCTGGGGCTTGTCTGGGGGCCGTGGAGACAAGACGAGGACATGGTGTGCTCTGAACACGGCAGCGCGCCTCGCCCGGGCTGGTGGCTGGTTGCAGCTGGATGCTGTCCAGGCTTTTAAGACGTGGAGCCTCTCTCCTCCTCCCTGGCTCATCTCTGATGCGTTCTTTTGCCTGTAAGCAAGGGAAAGAGGGATGGTGAAAAACAGAGACATTAAGCGCCAAAGCTTATGTTAATACAGCATTAAGGTTGAAAATGTAATCCCCTAGGAGTCAGGAAATTCCGAACCAGAGGTTTCCATGGCAACACAGCCACACGGCTCCTCTGTCCATTCCGGCCCTGTTTTCCTTGTTAAATATGATCCCGTTGTATATTATATTTTATCGAGCTAAGTGTGTTACCCACAGCACGCAGAGCTGCAGTCAGCAGCAGCGCCGAGCTGCAGGAAATGGGGGAGTGTGTGTTGGGGGCCGGGGGTGCAGGCGGGGAAAGGATGGGCCTTCAGAATTTGCCTAATACAACACAGACGCATCTGGCGTCCTTGTATCTAATAAATGAAATGAAATTCCATTAGAAGCAGCTTCCATGAAAATAAATGAGCAAGGGCACTGTCATCCTTGCATTCAGAAGAGGTCACTCAGTGTGCCCGCGGCTCCGGGAGGGCACAGCCCGGTCCCTCACAGGCCCTCTCTTGGCATCCCCAAGGCCCCGGGGCAGGGCCATCACCACCGGTCGCCCTGAGCTCCCTCCTGGATGGAGTTCTGAGGAGGTAGATTGGAATTACCTGGTCCAGCGGTTCTTCACACGCGCCAGCCAGTTGAAGCTCATCTGTCACTGTTGGTTAGCGTCCCAGGGTGCACCAGGCCCCAGCAAACAGATGCAGGAAGGAAATTCGATTCTCCTCCGATCCGCTCTCTCACAAAGGCAGCACAATGGACAAGAGGCCTCTGCAGCAGCGATGTTAGGAGGAGAGAAGGGAAAGGGACTGTCAGGGAGGCCAGCGCAGTAGTGGAATGTGTGACAAAGAAACATCTACAGGCTAATGTGGTAGAAAGAGCACGGAATGTTAGAATCAGGCTGCCCGGAACGCGGCTGTCTCCCAGCCATGTGGTCTTCAGTAAGTCCCTTAATTTCCTTTTGTCTTGGTTTTTTTTTTCCGCTGCAAAAATTGAGATAAAATTACCATTAACTTCACCCAGGCTTGTTGAAGGATTAAATGGGATAATTGATGCAAAAGCTCACAGTAAAGTTCTAAATCCCTCCACAAATGTCACTCTTCCAGGGAGCTCTACAAAACCATGCCAGAGTCTAGATTTGTGCCGTGGGTGCTAGACATTTACACCCACATTCGAGACTTCTACAATGGGTTCCAGAATTAACTGATAGATCTAGAACAAAGGTAGGACAATTTTTTCTATAAAAGAGTTTGATAGTAAATATTTTAGTCTTTGAGGACCACACTGTGACTGCTCAAGTCTTTCATTATAGTGCTAAGGAGGCCAAAGACTGTATACATGGCTATGTGTCAATAAAACTTAATTTTTGAACCAGGAAGTGAGCTGGACTTGGCCTGTGGGCTATAGTTTGCTAGCCTCTGGTCTACAATTACCTATGTAGGAAACCATGCTCTTCTTGTGAATGCTGTTTTTTCTGCTCAGAATTTAATTCTCCCTCCTCCCCACCCTCTATCCCCTGCCCTGCAGACCTTCCACCCACTCACACACTTACTCTTACCTCTTTCTTTGTCCAGCTTCTTAACCGTCCACAATCACCATGTCAAAGAGCAAATTGCAAGAGTCTCTTAGCCTTTGTCTGCTTCCCTCACAGGCTGAGGACCCTCAGGCAGCCAGCTCTGTAACCACAGGCCCCAGGTCTTGGTAGATATTTGGTGCATGTTTGCAGAATGGATATATGGTAAACCACAGCATCCCAGGGAACTGGGACATCCTCATTCTCTCAGGAGCTCTGTGAACTGGGGCACTTTCAAACATCTTAGATCTGATGTCAACCCTTCCATTGAGTACTGCTCAGTCAGTGTCTAGAACAATAAGAAGGTAAGGATCACCTTTGAAGACACAGGCCAATCTATGTGCTGACCTCACAAGCCAAGGGGCCAACCTGCTTTCTTTACAGGCACGATGGAACCCCACGTGGCAGGCCAGGTGGGTAAGAGCAGGTCTGGGGGAAGGTGACACTCCTCAGCCACCCCTCTGAAGAAGGCACTCCCAGTCATCAAGTATGTGGGCTTATGTTCGTGACAAGACAGCAGCTCCTCACACTGCCCTCGGGGAGACTACTAGTCGGGACAAGTGATGTGATAATGTGGAAGCTTCCAGAAGTGCAGCAGCCCTTTGGCTTTCACATTTGCAAGCTTTCCCTCCCTGTCCTCCCACTCCTGGGCAGAGCAGACAGGCAGAATGGCGTTGTGTAACTCACGTCTGAGTCACGGCATTTGCTTGCTGCCTGACAGAGCTGAGCTTCCTCAGGACAGACAGACATGTGACTGTGGTTCACAAGTCAGGGCTGGGGGACGGGCTCTTCCCCAATCCACCAGCTAAGAAGTCACTTTTCATTACAATGGTGGGGAAAGACACATGTGTGTGGTGCACACAGACAGCTGGGGTTCACAGGAACATGCAATGCACATGAGTGTGTTCACACCATGGCACGCATGCATCCGCAGTGTGGGTTTGCATAGCTGTGTGTTGTGTGTTGAGGCATCTGCTTTTGTGTTTGTGTGAGGCTGTGCTGTTCCTACACATGCCTGAGAATGCCCGCCGGTTGAGCATATACTTTCGTCTGGGGCTGCGTGTGTCTTTAATTTAGGACTCCACTTCTCCGGCAGGACACGAGAGCTTCCAGCCTCTGGCCTCAGCAGATGAATATTTTATTACCTTGCTTTTGCCATGGTGTTAGGCAGTTTTTCCTGTGAAAAGCTGGAGCACGACACTCCAGGGAGCAGAGATGGGGGCTCTGACGTTGGAGCCCCAGAAAGCAAATCACCCTCCCATATCCTCCTACGCTGCGACAAAGTCCCAGGAGGGTTCACAGATGCCACTTATTGGTGTCATTAGGAACTAGTAAGTCAGCCCTTTTTCTGCATGTCCCCCGACAACACGCTCTCTAAATATACAGCCAGCACACCGTTTACAGGAGACTGGAGGGAGCTCCCTGTTATTCTTCCTAGAGCCAGACCAAAACTCTTTAATTTTTTCCCCCACTGCCTGGTCCTCCCATCGAGGAAGATGCTATGTCCTGGGAGCAGGAAGTCATTGCGGAGGAGAGCAGGCTGTACTGGGGCTTCTAAGCCCCGGAGCCAGAAGCACCATGCGTTAAGTCATTCATTCCACAGCTAGTGACCGGTGCTGCCTGCCCACCCTGCACAGTCCACGTAAGACAGAAGGGGCTTCGGACAAAATGATTATAAAGAGAAAGAGGAAGCCTTCCTGCATCGCCCCCACCCACCTGCCCTCTCTCCACCCATTAGCCCTTGAGTTTTGCCTCTTATAGTTCTTCAGTGTAACTGCTCTTAGCTGTCCTAGGACTCTGTCTGGAATGGCAATAACAATCATAATTATCATGATTTCTGAGCCCCAACTCTGTGTCAGGCTTTATGCGCAGCTTCCATTATTTTATATAATCCCTACAATAATGCCGTAAACTAGGTGCTACTCTGTGTTTTAAAGAAAAGGAAATTGAGGTTCTGAGACCTTATGGTTCTCGTTTCAGGCCACACTGCTCAGAAGGGACAGAACTTTGTCTGGCTCGGTGTCTTGGAGTAGGTCTTACTACATTAGTCACCTACAGTAGACTCTCAGTTAACCGGCACCCATGGGGATTGGTAGATGCCAGATAAATGTAAGTAGACTCTTCATTAATTGGAACTCAAGCATCTATCACTCTCAAGCAATGGGCAAGACTCTCAAAAGTCATTTAGCTCATTGCTTGAATTCTGGTTAGTGGAGAGTCTACTGTATTTCCTTCTGGTCTGTGAGCTCCTTGAGGACAGGGACTGACCCATTCGCATCCATTTCTCCCACAGAACTAGAACCTTGTCTGCCTTGGATGGCCATTGAGTAGAGTCTTCTTTATCTTGTTTATCTAACCAGGAATTACTGAGGGACATGTGTCTTGGCAAACATGCACCAGAAGGATGTGGAGCCAGTTGCACCTTCAGGCTTCAGTCACCCTTCAGCGACCTCCCACACCATCTCTTTCAAGAAGAAAGTGGGTCTGGCCCAGTGGAAATGGGCGGGCATTGAAGTCAGACAGAACCGGGACTCGAACTTCATAGCTGTGTGGTCCTGAGCAGGGTACTTAGTGTCTCTGAACCTGTTTCCTCCAGTGAGAGGGTTCTGCCTCCTTCTCGGGAATGCTGAGGATGAAACTCAAAAGATGCATGTCAGACCCTTAGCAACAGAGAGCCGGGAAAGTCTCAGTAGATAGAGATTCCTTCCCAAATAAGCTACGAGCTTTCTCAGGGCAGTAAAAAGAGTGATAATGATTTAGTTTAATTTTTTTTTTTGTCTCTGTCTCCTTCACACCCATCCTGGGACCTAGCAGTGCATGGACACTTGGTGAATGGTGGTACTGTTGAGCCTTCCTCAGTCCAGGGATGTTTATAAGGACTTGCTCTAACTCGCAGGCCTGAGGGGCCTCAACCAGAGAACAGACAAGCGAGCACTTCGCAGCCAGGATGCAGACCTGTGTGTGCTGTTCTTTGAAGTCATAGCCGGTCCCTTCTTCCCTTTGTTTTTCCTTGGCTACCTTTCTTGGTCCCACTCCTGGGGTCAAAGGCTGCCAGGGCCAAGTCCCAGGCCTGTGCTGAGTGAGAACTCGGGGCAGAGGGCAGGAGTCAGAGGCCTGCAGATATACAAATGCCACAGGCCAGCTCCCTGAAGATGTTAGGCCTGCTTCCAGCTCCCTGGTCAAAACAAGCCCACACCCTGCCATTCAGCCCTGAGGCCTCCCGCTAGCCTAGCTCTCCTGGGGGAAGGTTCCTTTTCCAGCTCCCAGAACCCCAACCTGGAGCTTCCACTGCAACCCACGCCTGCTCTTCTCCCGGCATTTCTTTCCTCCTAACCTAGGGGTGGTGAACCTTTTGGCGATTGAGTGCCAAAGTTTATGAAATAAGAGTATACTCGCTCGACTCGCGTGCCAACCCATCGAGTGAGACAGAGGTATCGATTATTTTTATGTCTATAAGAGCATAAACAATAATTTTTTTAATGGTATTCACCATTCTGTGTGCCGAAATAATTGCTCTGCGTGCCACTTTGGGCATGCGTGCCACAGGTTCGCCACCCCCATGACCTAACCTATCTCCCAGACAGTGTCCAGGGCGGTCCTCTGCCACCTTGCTCACACTTTTTCCTCCCCTGACCTCTGTCTTCTAAGTCTTTGCTGCCACAATGCTGTTCTCTTTTCCCATTCCCCTTTGATGAGGTCCTGCTCTCCAGCTTTATTCTCTGCCATCCTATCTGTGGGTGGTGATTTTGCTCTAAGAGCCTGGCTCATGGGTGGGCTGTGGAGAAATCTCCAGTTCGTACCTGCCATTCGTATGTCAGGACCCATCGTACGCAGCCAGAATTCCACCCATCCTTTTGCTCCTTCTCTGGGGGGCACGTTGCCTCTTCTTCCTCCACCAAGGCTGGGTGGAGGGGGACTGCCGAGCTCAGTTCTTCTCATCCACTCCTCCCACAGCTGGGGGCTCACGTGCCAGGCCTGGCACCAGTGGCAGGCGCCATGGAGGGCAGACGACTAGCTGGGGGATGAAAACGTCCATTCACGACAATATCGAACCCCTGGCTCCGGAGAGAGAGACGGGTTTGCTCCCAGCCCCAGACATCGCCTGCAAAGGGAAAGCCGATACCGGGAGAGGGGCGTCTCGTTAATGCGGGCTCTGTTCTTTTCACCTGGCAGGCCAAACACAGCGGCTCGCTTGTGCCTCTGAAACCCTAACTGGCTCCTGGCTGGGAGCTTTGGGACTCCATGGGAGACATCAGGCAGGGTGTGCCAGGTGTGCACCCAGCCAAGTCCCAGCTCGCGCCAGGGCCAGGACTGGAGAGGAAGGCCCAGGGATGGTGCCCACGCCCACACCCATGCGGGGCCCATCAGGATGAGGCTGGAGCCATGATCTCCCACGGCCCAGAGCCCTTCAATTGCCTTGTGCTTTCCCTCAACTACCTTCCAAATGTACGCTACAAGATGGGCACAAAGGAATCATACAGTTTGAGCATGGAGGGTCCTGAGTAAGTCTTTCATTTCATTTCTCAACGTTTTAAGGTCACAAATTCCTTTATAAACCTTTTGAAAGCCATAGACGCTCTCAAGAAAAATGTATGCCCTAAATTGAGTGTATAAATACAAGGGCTGTTGAGAAGGTGTAATATGAAAAATAGAGGCATGTATGGCTGGATTATTTTTCCAGATAGTCCTCGTCTATGGATTCACAGACCCCTAAAGCTCACTCAGCTAGCCTCACAGCGTCCATGTTAAGAATATCTTCTAATACCTCCTTCAACGACTGGGAATACTGAGGGCAAATAAGAAGACCTGATGCCCAGGAAAACACAACATGTTGCTGGAAGTGATTTAATCCGAGTTAACATTTATTTGGTTAAAAATAAGTATGGCTATTCAAAGAATGTATTTTGCAAATACGGTAAGAAGTAGCAAACTCGGAGAAACCAGTGGGCTTGCACAACACTACTAGTTATCTCTTCATGAACCCACTCTCCTTTTTCCACAATGGAAGAATTTTTACCTGGACACGTGGCAGCCTACAATCTCTAGCATCCCTCATAGCCATGTCTGGTCTTGCCCCTAAGTTTAGCCAATCGAATATCAGCAAAATTCTAAATCTATTTTTGAAAAGAAATGTGGAGTTCTAAGTCATATTTTTTAAAAGGACGGGTGCACACACACCCCTCCCTTCTTCCCTTTACCCCTCTAGGTGGAATGCAGATGTGAGAGCGGGAGGTGGAGCAGCATTCTGAACCACCTGAGTAAGGCTGGGGATTGATGGAACAGCGACAAGATGGAAGGAGTCTGCATTTCTGACCATTGTGGAGCCACCACACCAGCCAGCGACTGCCTACCTGAATTTTTATTTTGTTTGGGTCATACTGTTCTTAGTTTTTCTAATACCATAGTATTAGAATCAAAATTGTAACCAATAACTGACTAGATGCCACTTCCATCCTCATCCGGGTGGTCCCCAAGGCCCGTCAGCAATGGGTGTTACTATCTTTCCTTGCCTTTTTCCTGACCTCAGCCCACCTCTCAGCTGCAGGCAGTCACCCCTGTGCCCCTGAACCAATCCAGAGGCCTCCTGACAGCTCTTGCTGACAGTCGTTCTGCCAGACAGACAGTCCAGAGCAGCTTTTCTGAAGCACACACTCAAACTGGACACTACTTCTTCAGTCTTTCCATGGCTCCTTAGTCCCTACAGATTGAGACCCACACCCCCGTAGTCTGGCCCCCGGCCTGTCTCATCAGCAGCATCTATTGCCATTTGTTCTATGCACTCTGTGCTCGCTCAGCATTGAAATTTCTGCCCTTTCCCAGGCATTCTGCAGCCTCCGAAGACAGCCTGTGTTCTCTTCCAGGCTCGCCTCTTTGGCCAGCCTACCCAACACTTCCTCCTGCCTGCCCCACAGCACCTTATCCCACCTCCACATGGCATGTAACTCATGTCACTGACATTGTCCACCTCCCACACAAGACTGCCTCTGCCGGGTGCTAGAATAGCGTCCCTAGATCCCTGGGTGTCCACCACACTGCCAGGAACGGAGGCTGTGATCTAGAAAAGTCCCTTGTATAAAATCATATTGCTGGACGAAGAAGTAGAACTCAGCTTTTTTTACTCTCTTGGGGCTTATCCTGCTCTGTTGTGCTCTATCACCCTGGAGAGACATTTACTCCTTCCTTCCTTCCTTCCATTCTTCTTTGCTTCCTTTATTTTCTCTCTCTGCAAGTATAACCCCGCTGCCAGCACAATGCCTGTCAGGAGAAAAAGAACTGTTCAGTAGGTTTTTGTAGAAAGCATAATGCATTCACTAAGTGGGTTTTATTATTTTGTTTTACTATATTTTATTTTACTTTATTATGATTTTGCTGGTCTCTGCTGGGCACGAAAAGCACAGGGATGGGAAGGCTCAGGCCTGCCCTCAAGTCTTCTCCGCCTGGGGGGTCAGAGGAAGCCCGGGCTGCAGAGGCAGACGGAGGCCTCTGATCCCCAGCACCTCGTGGGTGGGTGTCTGTAACATTAACTTTTGCCTAAGTGATGTAACAGGACCCGAGGAACTGGTCGTCCCTGCTCCTGTGGGCGGGCTGGCAGAGGTGAGAGGTGGAGTGATCCGAGCCTTCTGGCAACGTGATGGAATCATTTGCAGAAAGACAGTTTTGTTCTGACTTGAGTGTTTTTCCACATGACTTCATCCCCCGGCAGGCCCCGCTTGGGTCTTAGTTTTTGATGGGCCCCGGCCCCGGCCCCAGCTGCCAGAAGAGAAGGGCCCCTGCACTGTCACCGCCGCCTGTGCCGGGACAAGCAGGTCTGTTCACGGCCCGGGGCTGAGCACCTGGCCCTGCCACCCGCCGCCCATGAACGCGCCACTGCAGGCAGCATCCACCACAGCAGGAGAGCGGTGTGCAGGGGGGCCAGAGGCCAGGCAGGGCAGAGGCAGCCCCGGGCTGTGTGGTCAAGGGCTCCCTCCAGCCCGGAAAGACCTCATTCCAGGACTTTCTCTGTCCCTCTCTGTTCTCAGTTTCCTCATTTGCAAACGGAAATGAGGCTCAATCATGGTTCCCAAGGTCACTGAGAGTATTCAATGATATAAGGGCATGTCCCAGGCCCTTGTCACACAAAAATTGACTAAACACCTCCACCTCCGTGGGCTGGGACCTCTCATGGTAAAAGAAACAGATAAAGAAAACAAATAATGACACATGGATGTGCTTGGGCTTACAAAAGGGTGTGAACAAAGTGCTTGGGGTGCTCAGATGAGAGCACATTCCACCCTGTGGTCAGCGTGAGGTGAGGGGGGAGTCAAAGGAAAGTTCTCAGAAAGGGACTCTTGAGTCTGTGTCTTGGAAAATGAGAAGTGGGCGGCGGGATCCGGGACAGCTCAGTGGTTAGGTGTTTGCCTTGCAGTCGTTGAGGTCTGAGGTTTGATTCCCAGCCAGGTGCGTGCAAACCCATATGCTGAACTGCAGCGCAACTAGTAACTTCCAGGATGGCTAAGTGGCAAAGGTTCTTGCCTCCCATGCAGGAGGCCCCAGGTTCAGTTCCCTCTCTGCGTGGCCCCACATCCACCTGTGTGGAATGAAACCATGTCACAACTAATGATGTACAACTATGGAGACTGCTCTGGACCCTCCCCTCTTCTCTCTCCCTCTCTCTCTCTCTCTCTCTCCCTCTCCTCTCAAACAATAAAATAAATCTTTAAAAAGACAGAGAGAGAGAGAGAGGAGGGGGTTTCAAAGCAAAACCAGGGAAAGGGGGAAACCAGGACGACTCAGAGGGTTAAGCGCTCACTTTGAAGCCCAGGGGACCGAAGATCGAATCCTGGCCCCAGCCTGTGTGGACCCATATGCTGAACTGGAGTGTACTTCCCATGCAGGAGGCCCCCAGCCCAGTTCCCACCCTGTGCAGCCCCCGCCCACCTGTGTGGAGCAAAACTGTGGAAAACTGATGACACACAACTATGGAGACTGCTCTGGGCCCTCCCCCTTCTCTCTGTCTCTCTCTGTCTGTCTCTGTCTCTCTGACTCTGTCAAAAAATATAATAAATCTGTGAAACAGTAAAAATAAAGAGAAAAAACAAAACAAACCAGGGAAAGGACATTGCAGGCAGGCACATGAGAGTGGCTGGCTCGGGTGCCTGTTAGAATGCATCAGTGCAAAAGCAAGAGGGACCCTAAGGGCAGTGGAGTCTGTGAGAGGGCCATGTCACCTCTGCTGAAGAACTCCAGGGCAGTGGTCCCGGGGTGATATGGAGAACCAGCAACACTGCAAAGACCTAGACATTTCTCAGCCTTTCTTAGCGTACTGGCGTTTTGCCCTTGGTTGTTATCACATGATCAAAAGATGGCTGCCGCAGCGCCAAGCAGCACCTCTGCTCACAAACATGCTCAAGACAGGGGGGAGAAGTAGGTGAGACTCACGGGCATGCTCTTCCACCTGCTGTCCCGCAGCTCCCCCACAAATAGCCCTTGCTACTGCATGTGGGCAGCTGGAACAAACCACAGTAGACCGGGTGGCTTGTAACTACAGACATGTGTGTCTCGTGCTTCTGGAGGCTGGAGGTCTGAGATCAGCGAGCCAGCACGGCTGGGTTCCGGCGAGAGCCCTCCCCGGTTGCAGACGGCTGACTTCTTGCTGCATCCTCACATTTGAAGACAGAGGGAGAGAGAGCTCTCTCGGTGTCTTTTATAAGGGCACCAATTCTATTCACAAGGGCTCCGTTTTCATGACCTAATCACCTCCCGAAGGCCTCACCTCCCCATACCATCTCCTTGGGATTCAACATATTAATTTGAGGCAAACACAAACATTCAGTGCATAACGACCCCCTGTTCTCGCTGACTTTGTCACAGACTGGTCCCTCTCAGATATAGGGATGATTGGGGGAGTCCCTGGTAAAGGGGATTAGGATTAAATAATTGGTGTTCACTAATTACCATGATTAGGATTGCTACGGTCTATTTGCACCGGCGCTTTGGAAGGACATTGCCTCCCACCACCCTGTCAGAATTTGAGCAGCAGGGACGGCAAGCAGTTGGGAAGGGGAAGGAAGGCCTTCGGGTGGGCAGTGAGTGGGCTCTCGCATGTGTCCGGGGTAAATGGTAAGCATAAGGTTTTACGGGGCTCTCTGTGACAAAGAATGGCTGAGTGGGACTGATTCAGACTAGAATCTGAATAGAACGTTTAGAATCTGGGGCTTTAATCAGAGGGCAGCTCACCCAAGAGTTTTGGACCTGAGATGGGTTTCTATTTTAGAGCTAAGCCCACCACTGATGAGCACTACCTAGAGAGGCAGTGATACCCTCAGGGTGGCTGTGCCAGTTGTCACTTCCCATCTGGGCAAGGCTGCGGTGTCCCTGAGGGTGGGGAACTGGGTCTTATTCATTTCAGTGTCGCTAGTACTTTCCACAATGCTGCTCTTGTCAGAAGCGATTGCTGAATGAATGAGTTAAATCACCATCTCTCCTATCAACAGTTCCTTCCTCTGTATCATGGGATCAATAATAGCAGTCCCTGCCTTGCAGGACTGTGGTAAGAATCAGGTGAGCCGATAGCTGACAGGGTCCTTAATAAACAAAGAGGCTACAGGCAGATAGGAAGAGGTGAGGGTCGTCTCGAGCCCGCCCCTCACCATGCTATGTGCAGGCCCCGCCTGCTGACCCCGCTCACCGCTGACCACATTGGGCAGCCTGGAGGTGTCTGTATGGCCACCCCAGGTTTTCAAAAGAGGAAAAGGAAACACCTGGAGTGGCCCAGCGGGTCCTGCCAAAGACAGTGAAGGGAGAGTGTGAGGATAAACAGCTGTCTGTCTCTGGCAATGCAATTAGGAACGAAAATATTAAACGCTATGACAGAACATCTATTTCTGATGTAACAAGCTACCTCTTGCAAAGCAGGTATTGTCCTGGAGGGAGGCAAGCAGGCCCATAGCTCAGACCCAGCAGCCCCTGCCAAGGGCAACAAAGCCACATTCCATCAGCATTTGGGGACCTCCTCTTCTTCATCGTCATCAGCAGCAGAGGCAGTGTCGGAGCCAACAATTCCTGAGTTATTACTGCATGCCAGGAACACCATCAGGGACATGCACATGTGCCAAGCCACTGCATCTTCAAGGAAAAAGCTGGGAGTCGGGGAGCTATGGAGAAACTGAGGCTCAAAGTTATTAAATAACTTCATTGACCATTTCTCAAGAGGCAAAGCTACTTGACAGGTACCATCCTCTGCAGGAAGCCAAAGCTCCCTCGTGGCCATGAGAAGAAAGGAATGGTGGCTTTGTAAGTGGACAGTACAAAATTTGGCGTGTCTGGGGATGGCCCACAGAGCAGGCGCTTGCTTTGGCCCTGGTGTCACAGGTGCAAGGTCTTGAGGTTGATTTGGGCGTGAGGCACTCAGATTTCCAGGCTGTTTGTGTTTCAGGGAGAGCTCCGTCTCGCCACCTCTTTTTTGAGGGTGGGTGACTGATTACTTTAATGCACTTGGAGTTGACACAGATTTGCGATAAGAAGAGTGGAATTTCAGGCATCAGCAGAGTTAGGATACTTCATAACACTTCTGAAAGCACCCTTCTCAGGCAACCGAGCACGTGTACAGAGCCCAGCCTGTGTCCACACCTGGGTGATTCCTACTCCTTGTTAGAAGTTTAAGAAGGAAGATCATGCAGCCCTCACTTGAGACAAAAGGATGTTTACCAAAACTCCTTTACATTCATCGTCTCATTTTCTTCTCACAAGAACCTTGCATGAGAAATGCAGTTTCAACCCATTTTAAAGCTATGGAAATTGAGATTGAGAATTTTAAAAATGGCATGTGTATAAATAAAATAAAATAAAATAAAATAAAATGTATATAAATAAAATAATAATAATAATAAAATGGCATGTATGGCCCTAGAGACAGGATCCACATTTGCTGAGCACTTGTTGTGTACTGAACTCTGGCTCCGACAGATATGTCTATCCTTGGTGAGCTTCTGGTCTGGCCTAGGGAAGAAAGACATTAGAATAAGAACTTCACAAATAAAGAAGCAACTACAAACTGAGATAAGGGCTTTAAAAGGGAAGAAGCAGGTGTTGTAAGAGGAAATAAGAGACCTAGGTTGGTGGTGGGGACACTTATCTGAGGAGGTGACATTCATGCTGAGGAGGAGGCAGTCGGGGACGAGCCCCGGCCAGACGCCCCCGTGTGTGCACAGGTTGCACAGGCTCGGCGTGGGAAGAACCCGGCATGCTCCTGTAGCAGAGAGGTGGCCGGTGGGTCCGTGCAGAGCTGAGCAAGGCCTGTACCTTACAACGGCCCTGCGATGCGCCGTGCCTTCTGGTGTGGAGCTGGGCTCTCACTCGGGGCTTCTAGCTTTAGTCTAGAGCCCTCTCCATGTGTCCCTGGGGCCTGCTCAGCCCTGGCTTTGGGCAGCACCCCCACCCTGTCAGGATCCCCCCAGTGTGCAGGTGTGGCCTCTGCACCTCTCCTAGACCACCCGTTCCTCGAGCGACAGGCAGCGTTTCCAGGAGCTGGGCAGTGGGAGCCCCAAGGGCGAGCCGGGGCGGGCCATGCAGGCTCTCAGCATTACAGCTGGGCAGAGAGACCGGAATGTTTGTGTCTGAAATTTAGCTAATATCCCAGGAATTTCTCCTGGCGTTTCGGAGGGTTCCTCGGGGGACTGCAAAGCTGGCCTGTCTGGGTTCTGGGGGAGGGCTGGCTGTGCTCAAAGCCGCTTTGTCTCCATGTGTCGATTTGGCTGTGTGTCTGGTGTGTGTGTGTGTATGTGTGTGTATGTGTGTGTGTGTGTGTGTGTGTGTGTGTGTGTGTGTGTCTTTCTGTTAGGGGGAGGGTGTGCTCGTGCCAGTGTGTCTATGTGTGTTGTACCTGTGTGTGGTCACTGTGTGTATGTGTCTGTCCATGTGTTTGTGTGTGCCTGAGAATCTCTGTCTGTATCATGGTGTGACTGGAGTCTGTGTGTCTCCGTTTCTGGGTGTGTTGGTGGGCCAGTCTTTCTGGGCATCTGTGTGTTACCAGTACCTGCCCAAGTATCTGGGCATCCCTGTCCTTTGCCTTTCTAGAGAGGTCTGACTCTCTCTGGGACTCTGGTCTGTCCCTCACTGCCCTTGGGCTGGGGCTGGGCCTCACTCGCCCTCCTTGTTAGTAGGGAGTAGACTCAGGTGTGGTGGGGGGAGTAATTAAGAGGCAGGTGGAGGTGGGAAGGAGAGAGCCAGGAAAACAGGCTCTTCTGTGTGTGTGCATGTGTGTGCATATGTGAGTGTATCTGTGTGTGTGCGCTCCTGGGTGTGTTTGTCTCTGTGAATAGCTTTGTGGGCATCTCCATGTTGGGTCTTTGTGTCCATGCATCTGTGTGTGCCTGTGTGTTTGTGTGGCCATCAGTCTGGCCGAGGGAGGGTCCTTGCATGACACGCCTTGCCTTCAGCCCCACCACCTAGAAACAGGACCCTCAAACTACACAGGGTTTAGGCCTCTGTAGCCTAAGTCATGACCCACTCCCTGTCCTCAGCCCTGCCCCCATTTGGTCACAAAGCTTTGGGGTATCTATATCCCCAAGCTGAGTCCCCCTCTCCTCTCTCCTCCTTCCATCCCCTCACCTCCAGGCTTCCAGCTTGCTGCTGTCTCTGCTGGTCACCCTCCCCCAGCCCTCCACATCACACTTGCTGGAGCATCTCATGGTTCCCCTGCTCAAAGACCACCAGGGGCTCCCCCTTTTGGCCCTCATGGAACCTAACCCACCATGGATGCCAGGAAGTCTTCCTGAACGCCCCAGCCTAGGGAGAAGGGTCCTTCACCTGATCTCTTTGCATTTTGCCTCCATGCCTCTGAGACATCACCCTTTACACTGCATTCGTCCATCTCTGACTCCTCCCTCCCTGTAGACTGGGAGAGCACATAGTTTAGCTCTGGTTCCCCATCACACTGGGCCCACGGCCTGAACCACCGTCATCGCCCCAATACCTGCCCCTGGACAAGGAGAGATCCCACAGCCTTCTAAGGTTGATAGCTAAGCTGAGTGACCTGTTTTCCCATAATCCCCCGAGAGCCACTGTCTCTTCTGTCTCCTTTAATGCACCCCCCCACCCCCACCCCCCACACACCCACACATAGCACTCTAACACCCACCTCCAAATTCTGACACGGGCCAAGGCACCTTGAAGCTGCACCAGCACTTAGCCTGCTTCAAGGCCAGGTGCAGGCTGCCTCCCCAGCAGCATTGCTGACTGCCCAGCCCACTGGCCTCTGCCCCCCAGAACCCCCATTGAACAGTGAGGTGCTCCTCAGGGTCGCCCTGCTCTGTCTTATTACCCCACCATTATGAAAACGTCTCAAACACAGGAATAGTCTCTATTTTAGATTTCTTATTGTTTACGCAGTGGGTTAGTTTTCTAGAGCTGTTGTAGCAAATACCAATCTGGGTGGCTTAGAAAAGAAATTTACTCTCTCACGGTTCTGAAGGCCAGAATCTGAAATCAAGGTATCGGCGGGGCTATACTCCTTCCAGAAACTTCAGGGAGAATGCTGCCTGCCTCTTCCTGCTTCTGGTGTTTGCCCGCAATCCTTGGCTGGTAGACACATCACTCCAATCTCTGCCTCCGTCCTCGCCTAGCTTCCTGTCTGTGTCCCGGAACTCTATTTCCCTATAAGGACACCGGTCATTGGATTCAGGGCCCACCCCAAATCCAGGCTGATCTCATCCTGAGATCCCTAACTTAACTGCATTATCTATAAAGGCTCTACCCACGATTAAAGGACTATTTCATAGTCACAGGTAGTGGGGTTCAGACTTGGGCAAATCTTTTGTGGGACATAACTCAACCCACTTTGTGCAGTTACAGTGCTAGACAGTCAAAAACAGCTGGTTGGCCTACGGTAAGCAGTTGATGACAAGTAACAGAGACTCCAGGACGGTCGGGGTCCTATGCCTGTCTCAAGGTTACGGTGAGGCCCAACCGAAAGGACAGACCTGAGCAGCCCTGGGCCTGACAAGGCTGGGGCCGTTTTCATGGTGACATATGTGACATCGTCTGGAGCTCAGCGGGCAGCGTGCTTTATTTGAATTCCTTAACCTGCGGGAGG
This sequence comes from Craseonycteris thonglongyai, assembly GCA_004027555.1. Classification (NCBI taxonomy): domain Eukaryota; kingdom Metazoa; phylum Chordata; class Mammalia; order Chiroptera; family Craseonycteridae; genus Craseonycteris; species Craseonycteris thonglongyai. Next base: position 94,402 of record PVKE010000170.1, read on the forward strand.
TCCGAGAGGCAGGCCAACAAGCGGCAGAACAATGGCATTGCTGCGTGCCTACTGTGTGCCAGGCATCCTGCTGGGCCACAGTCTGCCAAGGGCCCCATATGGCCTAGGAGTTAGGAAGCCCATATTCGGTCTTGTTTTTCAGAAGAGGAAAGTAAAGCTCAAACACTGGCCAGGGTCCCGTCACCAGAAGGCTTTGGAGTGCCTACAGTGAAGTCACCAGAAAGTGATTTGAGGTGAGGGCCAGGCTGATAGAGGGGCAGGCTTAGAAGCTCAAGTTCATTATGAGATGTAGATAGAAGTCTTGGAGTCAAAATAAATAAGTTGGCCGCTGATTTCCCTGGAGGGAACTCAGGCTACCTTTCATTATTTCATTGGCTCAGGAGCCAAACAGCTGCATTTTATCATTCCTCAGAAATCCATAAAAGGGATGGAAAATGTGTGTGCTTGTGGAGAAAATGGACGAGCGTTTAAATTTCATTGTGAACCCCACTGCTCGGTGGTGGGGCTGTGAGATGTCACCTCCTGGGCCTGGGGGTCACCTGCAGAGCAGGGTGAGAATGCTTTTCCTCCAAGTCTGGAGTCCACAGTGGGGATCTCTTCTTCTCGGCCTCCCTGCGTCCCCCACCACCACCCCATGCACTGGCCCCCTGTAGTCTCCCCTCCCTCCCCCTGCCCCGTCCCACACCCAGGGTACTGTCCTGCGTTGCTTCTGTGTGTTAGTGTGTCTGGCTTCCTGCCCCAGCCTGGGAGCTCCATGCAGGCTAGTGGGGTTCCCCAGGCTACCCCAGTGCCTTCTTGCCGGACGCTCACCACTCCGCCACTGGCAGGAGCCTTGCCTGGCATTCCTGGCTCATCCTCCTTGGCTGGGACAAACAGGCTGGGTTTCAAGGTTTGGCCAGGCCTCAAGTGCTGACTTAGTGAATCACAGGATGCCCAAGTTGATGAGTGTGCAAGAGACTCTAGACTCAGGAGCCGGATGGGTCTACAACCTCCTGTGAACTCATAAATTGCCTAGGGCCCTGGGAAAGTGCAGGTTCTCATCCAGGGACCTGAGATTCAATCCTCCAAACAAGTTCCCTGGGGATGCCGATGCTGACACTTTGCAGGACCCACCTTAAGACACGAGGCTCTCAGTTATAGATGGATAGACTGAGGCGCAGAAAAGGGCAGAGAGTTGCCTCAGGTTACACCATGAAAGAGAATGTCTGACAGGGACTCCCACCCACTATTCTGCCTCCTGTTCCAGGGGTCACAAACTCAAATGCCCCAGGGACTGGAAAAGCAGAAAAACAAGTGCCAGCAAAACTGCCTGGGCTGTCTGCCTCACATGCTGCATGCCAGGGACCCAGCCTTCCTGCTCCTCAATGCTGGGGCCAGAGCAGGGCACCCCCAGTCCCAGCCCTGTTCAGGAGAGGGAAGAGCCCACAGCACAAGGTGTGCTTGCTGAGAGGCAGCGTGGAGAGGGTGGGCTTTAGGACCAACTTGGGTGCCCAAGCCAGCTCCATGGATTTGACAATAGCATCTCCGGCCTCAGTTTCCTTATATGTAAAGTGGAAACAATAAGGGTAAGGTCCCACAGGGATTCATGCTCATGGAATGAGATGCAGAGGCAAGTCCCTAACCCAGGGCAGTGGCTCAGCCCAGAGGGGCCCCTCTGCTGATCCCAGTGCCCCCTGATAGCTGCTCCACACACCCTGCCCACTGCCAGGGGCTCAGAAGAGCTGCAGATACTGCCCGTGTCCAGCTGGTACCAGAGAGAAGAGCCCTTTCTCTTCTCTCACCCTCCATCCTGATTTCCTGCTTCATTTTTCACTCAAGCTCTGACTTTTCCTGGAGATGCCTGGCTCTGGATCAGCAGCTTCTCAGCAGCCGTGGTGAGAACAGAAGACACATTTCTTCTCCGACACAAGCTCTGCCAGGCTGAAGGTGGCTTCCTGGAGCACTCAGGCCTGAGAGCCACTCTGAGACAGGGCTTGCACTCAGGGGAGGACATGCTGTGATCAGTTAGTGATGTCTGCTGTGGGCGCAGGAGTGACGGCCTGGTCACGTGCAACTGTCCGTCCTGTGTAGAGTGGGCCTGTCATTTAGATAACTCATCACAATCCACTTCTGCAGTGACCCCTCAAAGCCACACTGGGCACTTCAAGTTAGTACCACAATGTGACAGGTGACACAACCTGAGCCAGAATTGACTTGCCCAAAGCCCCAAACTAGCACCAAAGATAAGATGAGGGCCCGGTTCCGCCTGAGCCCCCTTCCCATGCTTTGTCTGCTTGCCCCGTTTCTGCACAACCTAGAACTGCCATGGTCTGGGGTCAGGGGGATATGCCCCAGTGCAGTGCTTGGGTCCTGATTCTCTAAAGCTGACTAGTCATATCTCAGAGAGAACACAGGCGTCACCATCTCCACAATGGCCTGCATGGCCTGGAGTGCGTCCCCATTATCAGGCCTCCGTCTCCCCATTTACAAAGTGCGGGGCGTGGTACCTCCAATTGCATTCATGGCCAGATAGAGAATCAGCACACAGTGCTGGCTTCCCAGGAAGCAGCTCAGAGCTCATACCCCTGTCCTGCTGTCTCTTCCCATCTCCAGCACACCTGCCCCCTGCCAGCCCCCAGAGGAGAGCTTCGGGGCCCCTTTGCCACTTCTTCTGGGGTCTGTGGCTCATTTACAGGCCTGTAAATGCCCCCATTCACAGTGTTCTAGTTGCCTGCAAAAGCAGAGGTGAGCAGGAGCCTCACACAGGCCCACCTCGCCCACCCTGGGATTCTGCCAATGCCACCACCGGCAGGAAAACACTTCTGACCCTGCGGCTACCCAGTGGGGCCAGGCAGGGCCTGGGCCTCTGTTCTGCCCCAGGGCCTAGGGTCAGCGCTCTCTCCTTCAGTCCTGATGACTCAAACCTCAGCTTCTGCTGGTAAGCCATGGCTGGCGGCACCTGCCCACGCTGTGTCACCTGGCAAAAGAGTGGGATGAGGTCACGTCTGGACTGGGATTGGGCTGTGGCGAAAGAAAAGCTCTCCACACATGAGGCTAAGCCTGCCCTTATTTATTTAATGGTGTTTGTTTGCAATTCTCAGCCCAGCTCTGCAAACCAGCTCATGAGGGGAAGACGCTCATGTGTTTCCTGCAGGCTGACTTCCTGTGAGAAGGCCCCAGGATTAGGGTTCTGGGGGTTCCTAGCAAAGGACAACAGTGGTTGGCTGCTCATGAGGCCAAATAATGTTTTTGGACTTGGAAAAGCAATAAGCCACCCAAGAACGTGAGCTTTGGGTGGGGTGGGTGTCTGGGAACAAGGCTGAGCTAGCAAGGGGAAACCATAGAGCGTTAATTTAGTACCTATTGCATCCTAGGTCCTATGGCTAGAGATTTTACGCCAGTTCATTTATCCTTAAAACAATCAAACTGGGCCCACAGTTCTCAGTCTCATCTGCACAGTCTTGTAAGTATCATCAATGGTTCTGAGTTAATGATTCTAGGTGGGTCCTGGGCCTGGTATTTTTTCAAGCTTCCCAGAGGATTCTGATGTGAGAACTCTGGCCTAAAGCAGTGCTTCTCAAACTGCAATGGCCATGAGAATGAATCTCATGGACTTCGTTAGAAGACAGACTCCCGTTACCTGAGGGTAAGGGGGAGGCTGGTGAGAGAATAGAGACGGTGGGGCAGTAGAGAGGGCGCATCAGATTTATGGTGATGGAAAGGGAACTGACTCCAGCTGGTGAGCACATAATGAGACACATAGAGGATGTGATGCCGAACTGTACACCTGGAACCTATGTAATTTTTGCTGACCAATGTCACCCCAGTAAATTTAACAATTGAAAATAAGTAGATTCCAGTGCAGTGGGAGCCAGAGGTGGCAGGGGCCAGGGGCATAAGAGGTAGGCAGGGTACAGAGTGGCCATACTGCTCCCAGGGGACCACACTTTGAGTAGCAAGGGTGTAGCCTCTCAAGACCATGACAGCAAAGACTCTCCTTGTTTTGTTGCTGGATCGCAAGCACCCACAAGGATGCTAAGACACCATAGCTGTAGAATAATAGTTATCAAAAGTATAAAGAAATAAACAAGACTTGGTGGGAGGGGTTGAGTGGCTATCATTTTAGGCATGAGAAAGCTGAGTTCAATGCCACACCATAAGGATAAGGGACTGACCTACAGTGGAGGGTCCCAGCTGAGTGACCACGGGCTCTGAGGCCCAGGGTGAAAGGGGAAGGAAGTAAGGCCTGAGGCCCCGCCTCTAGTACCTACCAGCTGATTGGTCCCAGGAGATGGTGCCAAGCTGAGTGATGGTACACAAGTCACTTAATGTCTCATTCTCCCCACTTTCACCTGAAAGGTGGGGGCAATCATATTTTCATTCCAAAAGGTTAATTCTAAGGATTAAGTGAGATGATACACGGCTTGGATGATATTAAAATTACTGTTTTTTAAGTATGATAGTTTGTTTCCTTTTTGAAAATGTTGTAGCCGGCAGCCATCCATTCTGAGGTACTGACAGGTGAATGACAAAATCTGGACATTGTTAAAGACATATCAACAGAATGGAAGCTATGCGGTGAACACAAATGGACAAGGCATTAAGAGGTGGAAACAAAGAAAGTCAGAGGTATGAGTGAAAAGAAAAGAAAGAATGACAAATGCCAATCATTTTGAAGCTGGGTGATGGATTTAAGGGGACTCACTACCACCTCATCTGTTTCCCTGGGCATCCTCAGGAGATGTGATCCAGGTCTCCCATGGAAACCAAAATCCATGACACTCAAGTTCCTTGTAGAAAGTGGCTCAGTATTTGCGTATAACCTATGTTTGCATACAGGCTACAGCGGGATGTGTTTACACAGTGCTTTGTTTGCATGGATTCACCGTAGCGCTTAGCACATGGCAAATTCAAGCAGTGTTTTCTGGAACTTTCTGAGATTAAAAAACATATGTCATCAATCTGAGGTTAGTTGAATTCACACATGCAAAAGTCAGGGATCCAGAGGACCAACTTTGCACCTTTGAACATGTCCACAGTCAGGTTCACAATGATCAACAGTGCTGAAGTGGGCAGCATGCTTGGCTCCACTCCCAATTTGTAGTGAGTGGTCAGTGAACATCAGCCCTGATTCCCGTGAGATGAGCTGGGCCCTCGCTGTGATGGAGACGCCTCAGACGGGGAAGAGCCCACCAGCTGCACCCCTCACCCTGGGGGCTAGCCACAGTGTCACATTGTGAGCAGGACCAAGGCTAAGATTGGAAACCAGGCCTGCCCAGTGCTCAGCCTATTACATGGCCAGAAAAGCTGTGTTCGTTTGCCTTCCAAAACAAGTAGCAGTAGAGCAGTGGTTAAAACAACAGCCACCTCAGAGTACTGCCACGCCACGTCTTTTGCTCACATTACAGAGTTCATCTCCATGAGTCCTTATGCGCCCGATGTCATTCTTCCCACTCCTCAGAGGAGCAAATGAGGACTCGGATTGCTGAAGTACCCACACCGAGAACACACTGTCTGCCGTTGGGCATCCCAGCGTGCAGAGGGCAGCCCCTCTGTCTACCCGTCCCTCATCTGCACCACTTAATGTGTGGCCTGCTTTGCTTCGGCCATCTCCCTCCGGGCGTCAGTTGCTGGGGGCACATCTTGTGTGCCCTGCTCTGGGCTGTCTCCAGTACCTGCACACCCAGGGGACATGCAGTCAATGGCTCTTGCCTGACCGCCAGGCCCGAGCCATGGTGCCCAGACACTCAGAGGGAACCAGCCCTCCACCAGCCCCTCCCAGTCTGAACCAGTGCGATGGGGCTTCCATTCCTTTCCGTCACAAGCACAGGGCCACCCGCTCTCCTGGGCTGCACACCGAGTCCTGCTACAACCTCCAGCATGAATGGCAGCCATTCTTTGCCCAGGGTCCAGCTCACCACTGCTGTGCAGTCTGGGAAAGGAGACCTCAGCCTTCCCCGGGCCTGTAAACACTGAAGCCACACACGCAGTGGGGCCCCGGCAGCCAATAAATCTTGGCCTAGGGTTCTCTTAAAGAGGCAGAGTCTAGGACAGACACCAGGCCAGGCCCTAGGTAGCTGCAGCAACGCTTCAGAGCCGTCATGCTGCCTGCCTCTCCTCATCCTTCCCCCAAAATGAAGGAGAGAGAACACACCTTTAGCAGTCACTCTCCACATCAGCTTTGTTCTCTTGCTTCTTTATACCATCTAACTTTTCTTTCTTTTGTCTCCTTGGTGCTGCCCCTGGGGATGGATAACAGGAGAACTGCTGGTAGGACTGAGCACTTGATTCATTGTCTGGAAGCTGGAGGCACCCGGCTCCTGGCGTGAGCCAGGTGGGGAAGCAAGGCTAGCTGGGCTTTGTACCAGACACGCCGCAGGGAAGCCAAAGTGGACCCCGGGTCAGATGGAGAGTAAGCTCAGCACAGATGAATGTTCTCCAGAAGTGGAGTCTGTCCCCAACAGGCAGAGTGGCTGCTGGGAGGTCGTTGAGACCCATAGTGCCGGCAGATTAGAGCTGGACGTGATCCTTTCATGCCACCCCAGGAAAAAGCGAGGCCGCAGTCTAAATAGGTGGGCAGCTCCCTCGGGGACCCACAGCGGAGCCAGGCCAGCCCCTCTGGCTCCCTTAGAGGTGCTTTGCTTGTTCTTTAGATCTGAGTATACCTTCATGTGAGGAGTCTGGCATTAAATCGCATTCTCTTAGAAACTGTGTGTTCATTTATTTCCAGACTCAAGTTCCCATGTGCTCACAAACCCACCAGACAGATGTCTTTTCCAAACACCCAGCTTTGCATGGCAGCCCGCGTGCGCATCCGGGCAAGCAGTCTGAGCACCCTCCTCCGCCCACACTGGGTCCTGCCCTGAGGAAGCAGACAATCTGGGTGGAAGTTGAGGGCTCTCCAGCCCACCCCAGCTCTGTGCCCTCAGATCACCTGTATCCGGCACTTGGTGGACCTTTTTGTCACCCATTGTCTGGCAGAGGGCAGAGGGCCCTGGGGAGCAAGAGGGGGCACTGAAGGCATCCCCTTCCCGAGAGGAGGGACGGGGCCAGATGAGAGAACAGGATCAGGTGGCTCTCTAGTGCTAAAGGGCAGGCCAGGCCAGGCAGGATTAACGGCTGCTGCGAAGCACAGGGTCAGAACGCCCAAGAGGCAAGGATTCAGGGGAAAGTGAGTGAGAAGACAACAGAGAGGGGGAAACGCAGGACATCCCTGGTCCCAGGTCACTTTTCCAGCCTTTGACTCCTTCAGGGACCAGCAGCTACAGTCTTGAGTAACTACCTCTGAATGCCAAACTCTCATTCTTCAGATAAGCAAACTGAGGCCAGGGTGGAGAAGACAATTGTCCAAGGTCACCTGGCTAATTGGGATCAATCCAGATGAGAAAATATGGCCTTGAACCTTGTCCTTGCGATTTTATTATTCCCATGCATGTGGAAATGGGGTGTTTGCTGGTGTGTTGAGGAAATGATTAACTTCTGACCTGTTGACCTTGGTTACCTAGTTGCCAGAGTACTCATTAACCACCTGGTTGGTCATCTGGGCCAAGGAGGGCTTGAGAAAGCATCAGAGCCTTCTGTCCCAGGCCAGACCAGCTGCCTGACCGTCTTCTGTATCCTGGCACCATGGAATGTCCGAGCTGGGAAGCCTAAGAGAGCACCCATCCCTGCTTAGAAGAACAGTAAGAGCCAGAGAGGAAAAGGGACTCTCCTGAGGTCACACAGCTCAGGTGGGAATAGGCATAGATGCCCCCCAGACAACAGAGCAGACAGCATGTTCTTGAGGAGAGGAGAAATAATCTATTCACCCAGCAGCTTTGGCTCAGACCTGGTGCCTGTTCTAGTACCTGATCCTCTCCACCCCTCCCTATAGCTCTTTGAGGCAGGCATTGTTATGCGCATTTTAGACATGAGGAAAGGAGGCTCAAGATTATGGAAAAAGGGGAAGGCTCAGTGGTTTAATTGCTTGCATTGAAGCCCCAGGGTCTGAGGATCGAATCCCTACCCCAGCTTGTTCAGACCCATATGCTGAACTGGGGTGTGCTTCCCATGTGGGAAGCCCCCAGTTCGATTCTCCCTGGGGTGAGCTTCCCATGTGTGGGAGGCCCCCCAGTTTGGCCTCCAGTTTGTGGGGGTGTGCCTCCCATGTGGGAGGACCCTGCCTGGTTCCCAACCTATGCAGCCCCCCACCCACCTGTGTGGAATGAAAACTGATGACGTACAACTATGGAGACTGTTCTGGGCTCTCCTCCTTCTCTCTGTCTCTGTCTCTGTCTCTCTGTCAAAAACAATAAAATAAATCTTTAAAAAGATTATGAAGAAAGATTTCACATTTCCAAAATGGCACAATCAGAGTTCCTACGTGGTCAGTGTGACTCTAAAGTTTGTGTTTTCTTCCTTTCTCCCTCCCCACATAGTCCCTGCCTCCCTGAGGCTAGGTTCTAGCAAGAATGTCCCCAAATCCAAGGACAGGGTGAAGCCCTGCTCTGGCCCCACACTGTGCACCCTTGGAGATGAGGATGTAGGGGCCAGGGAGCCCCAGGTGTGGGCTGGCAGATGTGCCTGGAAGAGGAGGGGTTGTTGTCAGGATTCAAAAATGCCAACAAAGGGTGGCACATGGTGACATCACTGAGCCACCTCCATCCACCCTGTGGATTCACAGCTCAAGGGGAAAGTTGGGGATCTGGTTGGGCATTCTTCTTCCATCCCAGCTGTGGGCTGTCTTCCAGGTTTCAGTATGGCAGGACCCCCTGGGAACTGGGGCGGGAAAGCCAGATCCTGCTTTCCCCCTGCGACCCCTCCCTCTGCCCCCACCCCGGCACACATGGGGCTCGGAAGGTCTGTTGTAACACTGTGGCACCGGCTGGGAAACATGGTCCAGATGGGAGAGTGAGGCTAGGAGATCTGCCACCAAAATCAAAACCTGGACTTGACCCCAGAGGCCAGGTTAGCTTAGACAAGTCACTGACATTCTTGGTTCTCTGTCCTTAGGCATGAAATAGACATTGTGTCCTACTTCACAGGGCTGTGGAGAAAGGGGAAATGCCTGTGCACGCAGGAAACCTCAGAGCTTGTCCCTGTTGTCCCTGGGGAACTGGACTGGAGACAACTGGGTCATAGAGCATCTCGGTGTCCTCATCCCAAGAGTGCCAGCAGAGCACTGGGCTGGATCACCAAAGCTCAGTCCTCTGAGGATGGTTCTCAAGACAGAAGTAACAGTAGAGGCTCCCACCCTGAATGTTCCTTGGGTGTGGCCACACTGTACAATGATGAGGGTGACGTAAGAGCCCCCGGACGTCATCAGACAAGCAATAGACATCACCCATTCCTGTTCAATGGTGAGGACTCATTACAGAAATTAGATCCAATGACGATGACAATAACAATAATAATAGCTCTCATTTATTGAGATCCGACCATGTATGAGGCACAGACCTTGTGTACATGCATGTAGCTTCTGACCCTCATAACAGCACTGTGAGGGAAGTGCTGTAAGACCCCTTTGGAGAAGAGGACACGGAGTCACCTTTAAGATGAGGAGTGCCTTGTGCTCCAACCTAGACCCCAGGCCGCATTGGGCACTCTCGTCTACCACAAACGTGCCTGCCGTACTATTGGTCAGAAAGTGTATCAAGAATTCATCACAGCTTCCCACCCTGCTGAGGGTGCACAGGCCCCAACGAGGCATAAGGTGGGCAGTCCTGTGGCTCTTGCATGGCCATCATGGGGGGCCCGTCATGCTACCTTCCCAAGTCCTCCACATGGAGACGAGGCCTGAGGTCCAGTCAGCTCTAATGGACAGAAGTCACGGAAGACAGTTAGGAGAGCAGAAGTGGGATGGGCGTGCTCCTGCAGTCCTGCCCTGCCCTGCCCTGCACACGGCAGGGGTGGGGTGGGGGGGTACTGAGTCTCTATTTAAATCTGCTTTCTAACGATCCGTGTTTACAAACCCTATGGACAGGAAGACGTCCTGTGGAGACCAGTGGCTGGGCAGGGGTGGGAGGTGAGTGCACTTGTCAGGCTGCCTCTTCCCAGCCCAGGGAAAAAGGAGGTCTTGAGAGCAAGTCAGAAATGAGCAGACTAAAGGCTGGCCTTCCGGTTCTTGTGTAGACGCAAGAATTTCCGGGACTTTCTCTCCCTCATCTTGCTCCCTTCATTCCCACTCTTAGGAGAGATGGAAACATCGGGAAAGTAGAAAAAGGTCCATTGACATGTAGGACTCCCCGTATCCAGGGAGTTTTCAGCTGGGACAACTCACCCCATCTAGAGCCTTGACAACCCTGAGCATCCCTCCTGAGTCCACCTAAGTCTATCACAGATACCTTCCCGATGTTTCCACCCAGAGGACAGAGTGGCTCTGGAGTCCACGGTCCCCAAACTTCAGGTGTCCTTCAGGGACCCCTCGGCTGCTGCTGCCTTTTGCTACCTAGCCTGTTACTGACAGATTCATTTCCATGAAGTCAACCTATTTTTAAGCTTCCATAAACGCATTTTAAAAGGAGATTGCATGTCACTGTCATAAAAGAGAAACTAGTATTTTTCCAAAACATCAAAATAACTGCCTAGCACTGAAAATGTTTGGAACGGGTCTGCTCACCAGCTCACCTCGGGAACGCTGTGGCTCCAGTCCCGCCTCTCCTGCTCACCTCACCCTTCAGTCTCATTCTCTGGGCCACGGCTCCCATGCCTCATAACAGGGACTGGATCACACATCTTGAGGCCCCTGGTATCTTTGTGGACCTGCCAATCCTGGGCCAGAGTATCCTCATGTCCTCTACCCCGTGGCTCCTCCTCAGGAATGTCTTCTGCACCAGCTAAGCTCATCTGTGGGGCCACACCATTGCTTACCATGTAGGGAGCCCTTGGGCACAGCCTGGAATGGCCACTTACTCCCCACGGCTCCAAGTAAAGCCTGACACTGTCATTGGAACACATTCAGGAGTGCTCACCCTCTACATACTTTTTCTCAAGAACCCAGGTTCACTGCTTAGTTCCAACTCATGTGTGTTCTCCCTTGAGTGGGCTACCCAGACATCGCATTTTAAACAGAACAGAAAACAATGGTACTCTACTATTTCAGATGGTACGTACAGCCAGCCCAGTCTCACTGGGCTAAAGGCAAGGTGTCAGTTGTTTGACCATATGTACCTTTTGAAATAGGACAGCACCATTGTTTTCTGTCCTGTTTAAAATGGTGCATCTCATCAGCCTACCCCTAAAGCAATTCTAATGTTAGCTCCATAATTCTCTCCACTGACCATACTCCTCCAAGATGATCCTTGGCAAGCTTTTATTATTTGCTTCACTTTGAGAAACAAAATTCCCTAAGGGACTGTTCTCTCTCTGCCTCTCCGTCGTTCCCTGTCCTGCTTTCCTGAAACACTGACACCTGTCTAGTATGGCATGCTGACATCTCCTTTCTAATCCCACCAGGCTTGGCAAGGGAGCAACATCCAGTGAGACGCCCTCGGCTGAGCCACCAAGTCCCTCGTTAGTCCTCCTTCCTAAGGGCAAGCATGGCTGGTTAAAGGACTAGGAGTAGTGACCTGAGCGTAACTAAGCATCCATGCTATTCTAGGCACTGGGTGGGGCTTTTCTCACATTGTTTCAATTTCCCACAACCATCTTGTCAGGGGCTTTCAAAATGTACCCTGATCCCTTCCCATTTCCCACCACCTCCTCAGATCGCTTCCTGTCCAGGAACCATCCTGTGTCCCCAGATCACTCCCTGGAGCATGGCAACAGCCTCCAAAGTGGTGTCCCTGCCTCCACCCTGGCCTTCCAGGCCTGCCTGCCTTTGCTAAACACATATAAGTATGGTCATGTCACTCTGGGGCATAATAAGCTCCCATAGTCTTCTCACGCAGAAGAAAAGCGGAAGTCCTAACAGAGCCCTACCTGACCTGTCTCCTGGGCCCTGCCTCACCATCTCACACCTGTCAGTCCTCATTTCCTGCTCCTCTCTGCTTCACTCACTCCACCCCAGGTGCACAGGCTTCCCTGCTGCTCCCAACACACCGGGCACATTCTTGCCTGAGGCCGCTGCAGTTGCTGTTTCCTCCTGGAGCCCTAATCCTCCAGGTAGACGTGCGACGCACAACCTTGCCAACTCTTGGTCTGCCCAAATGGCATCTGAGTGGCTCTGTCTCTGTACACCTTACCTGAAATGGCATCCCAACCCTGGCATTTCATACATCCCTGCCCAGATCAAGTTTCCTTTGGGTATTTAACACCGTCTGATATTAACATGTATATTAACCCGTTCCTTGTTCATTTTCCCTTCCACCCCTTCCCAGCCTGTCCCTCCCTGTTAAAATATCAGCTCCCCACAGGTAGGGACTTTTGCCTGTTTCGTTCTCTGAGGGATCCTTGCACACAGTGATCTGCCGAAGCCAGGACTACGGGGACTACAGGGACTACAGGGACTATGGGAACTATGGTTTTTTGTTTGTTTGTTTGTTTGTTTGAGCTGTTTGAGGCTCAGAGGAGTCAAGAATTCTGCCCCAAAGTGATGGCCCTGGAACAGACACTCTGGTCTATCTGAGCTCCATACTACCCTCCCTCTAATACCCACAACGATGATTTTGCCAACTATGGTTTTGCATGTTCTGTCCCCTTGCAAAGCAGGAGAGGCCATTGCGACCAGATTGCCTCAGAACTCGTTCTCCCAGCATCACGGGTTTTCAGGATAAGAGGCCTCTTAGTGGCAGCAACTGACAAGAGCCAATAATTCAGTGCCAGTTGCTGGAAAAGTAGAACTTTTTCTCTTTTGCTTGTTTTGCAAGAAAAGAAAAAAATGCCATTTGGGCTTAGAAAGACATTCTTGCTGCCAAACACATGATTTTTGCACATGGTGAGGACGTGTGATTTTTACATATGTATTTTTTTTTTCTCTTTTAGTAAAAACAGATTCATCTCTGGCAAGAGGGTGAAAGAAAGGGAGTACAAGAAGATTGCCACAGAAAACCATTACATTGCTATTACAGAGAGCATGAGCCAAGAGTTTGGAATCTCCATGGATGAAAGGGAATGAGAGAGAGCGAGAAGGAGAGAGAGAGGAAATGAGGCAAAAAGATCACCAGAGTTTATGAAACAAGAGCTCAATTTGGGAGCTGACTCCCATGTGTCCATTCTAATGCATCCCAGGTCTTCAAGAGTCCTTAGATATTCTTAAGCTCTCAGATGGTAAAGGAAGGGCAAGAATGATGTCCCTCTTCGAAGCTGTGCCCAGAGCAGACATTAGTAATCAATCCCAGCCCTCTTTCTCACTAAAGCAGGGATTCAGACTAAGACTAAGGTGACCAGATTTTAACATTGGTAAAGCGGGACACCATTGACCGGGTGGGGGAGGGGGTTCTTGATTAAAAATTTGGTCTATCTCGCGCCATTCCCTAGCTTGTCGTGCATTCTTTCCAAAAATCAGGACTTTTTAAAAACGCCGCGGGACGCGGGACAAATTGTTAAAAATCGGGACTGTCCCGCCAAAAGCAGGACGTCTGGTCACCTTAACTAAGACGCAAAGAGGCCTCCAGGAATTGGAGAGAGTTGGCAAGTAAAATGAAACAAGGTTGCTCTCCTGCCCTAAACAATTCCTTTGTTGTGCATATGAAGTGATGAGCACAGAGAAGCAACCTGACAGAGATGACACTGCATGTTCACAGAAGTCAGTCCTCTTCCAGCTTTGCTGAGGCCTCCCTCGCTGGCCAGGTTCATTTCACTGAACTCCCCCTGTCCTGGGTGTCTTCCATTTCCCTTCATGGCAGTGAGGAGTTCTGAGGTGCCTGATTACCTACCTGAAAGAGGATTCAGAGAGTTATATCTGGGAACTTCAATTTCCTGCTTCCACAGCCTTTCCATCAGTACTTAGGCGACAGGCCATCATTTTCTACGCAATCACATGAGGTCAAAATGGCTGCTTTAAAGAACAAGAATGTCCATCCCCGCAACCTGACCTTCCCATGTTTATGAATACCCCTCTTAAAAGGGAACAACTACTAACTAGGAAGAGTCAGCATTCCCACAGGAAATTGTTACTACTCTAGAGATGGTTCTTATATATTTTTCCTCAGTTGAAGGATGAAGTTTTCCATTAAATTAGCATGTACAAAGTGCTTTATAGGAAACACATTTTCAAGATGGTCTAGAAGATTTTCCACAAGAAAGCCTAAACTAAATTCAAATAACATTATGTAGAAAAGACTTATGGCCAAATGTATGGGAAGAAGTCAGCATACTATAGCTCTCTTTTGGAAACACAAATAACTTGGAATATAAAAGGTCCTGAGAAGGCCTGCAGTAAAGTCCTATATATTGTATTTTTTAATATGCATTTATCCACAAAAATATGTTTACACATAGCGTTTATGAAAATTCTGTTGGACCTTCTTTCAAATACCAGTTTAAATGCAGCACATTTGAAGGGCAAGAATGTAGGAGTCAGATTTAGAAAAACTAGTATGAATCCTGGCTATGCATCTTTGACATTTTATTCTAAGGAGTTTATACTTCAATTTTGAGGTAATTTCCATTACCTCAAATCATTTAGATTTAGTTTCAGTTTTTAAAATACAGTAGACTCTTAGTTTACCTGAACTCAAACAACCAACATAAAAAAATCTTTGATTTTTTTTGAAAGTGGCTTGAGAGTGTTGCTGGTTGCTTGAGAGTGCTGGGTGCATTTAACCAGCATCCACCAATCCCCATGAGTGCCGGTGAACTGACAGTCTACTGTACATTTATTTATTAGAGATAATATAGATTCAGTATAGAGAATTTGGAGAATATAAATAATGAATAGAAGAAAATTTAAATTACTAATAGTTTCACCATCTAGAGATAACCACTGTTAAAATGTTGATATATTTCAAATCTCTTAAATCTATGAAAAGGATCTATAGACTCGTGATTAAAAAAAAATATATACTGCTATATTATATGCATAATTTTATATTCTATTGTTTTTTTGTTTTTTGTTTGGTTTTAACAACAAAGAAGTATGTCAAACGGAAATACTTAACAAAGCTCCCTTAGAACTTGAATTTCAGTGATGTCATAGGATTACACCATATGAATATTATCTGCAACCTTTGGGGCCAAATGTTACAGAAACCAGAATCATTTGAATTTGGGAAAGGTAAGGCTGGGGACAATGTCATATTACAAAACTGCTGCCACAGGACCTCAACAGCAGCCTAGACCTGAATACAATATTAAGGTAAGAAGCCATGTGAAAAGTCACACTAAATGAGATAAATAATGGCTATTAAGCAGGCTTCTTTAAGTTCAAGTTAGATTTTTGCCACCAATGAACTTGAAAGAAACTTAAAAATTCAGCTGCTCTGAGGGCTTTGTATACTTTAGATTTGTGCATGTAAGATTGTAGGCCTGGGGGAAGCCGGGATGGCTCAGTGGGTTGAGTGCTCACTTTGTAGCCCTGGGGACCAGGGATCAAGGATCGAATCCTGGTCCCGGCCCCTGCGGACCCATATGCTGAACTGGGGAGTGCCCCCAGTTCAGTTCTCACCAGGGTGAGACCCCGACCCAGCTCCTGCCCTGTGCACCCCCATGCCCACCTGTGGAATGAAACTATGTGGACAAACCAATGATGTGCAACTATGGAGACTGTTCTGGGCCCTCCCCCTTCTCTCTGTCTCTGTATCTCTCTCTCTCTCTCCGTCAAAAACAATAAAAATAAATCTTAAAAAAAAAAAAAAAGATTGTAGGCCTGTACTATAACTGACAACCACACCAAACCTTCATTGTTAACTCTTTTGCTTGTTTCCGAATTTTCATTATTCGAAGTAATTCCACAAAGATTATTCTTGCCCATAAATTGTGGGCCCAGCCACGGTTTCTTCCTTGGGATATACTCCAGAAATTGACCTCCTGAGTCACAGAGTTAACATTTTCAAGGGTCTTGATATATCCACCAAACTGCTCTGCAGAAAGCCAGCATCCTTCTCTGAGAGGTCTACCAGAACCCAGTAGCAGCATGGGCATTATCAGCGTTTGAGGAATAAAGTCCCATGTATAGAGCTGAAATTCTCATTGAGTTGCATTCCCTTTATTTGCTAGTGATAGTCTACCTTTTTTCATATGCTAAGTAAATGATTATATTTCTTTTTTAATTGTCTCTATATCTCCCATGCAAATCTTTTCATTGAGGTGTTCATATTTCTGCTCTTTGACTTGTAAGAACTCTTTATAGATTAAGCATGTTAAAACACTTTGAAAAATCACATGTTGTAATATTTTCCTAGTTTTGTCATTTGAATTCTAATGGTATTTATGTTTTAATAGCTCCCAAAATTTAAAAAAGTAAAATATGTTATACATGTCGAATACAAAACACTTAGAAACATATAAGAATGTCCAACAAAAGAGCTTACCTGAAAATCAGCCATCCAGAAATACCCACATTAATACTTTAGTGTAGACTTTCCTAATATTTTCTGCTTTTTTTCAAACAGGACGTGTGGTTTTATAGCCTGCTTTGCCTTCACTTATTACTGTTTTAACAAATATCTTTTTACAACTCAAGTTTTATGATCACATAGGTTCCCATAAGTAAATGTTTAAAATATAGAGTGATTTTTAAGGAAATAAGAATTATGTATAATTTTTCCATCCAGAAACAGCTGTTACTGAAAATGTTAGACTTTCATCTGCACATGTTTGTATAAACATAACATAGGTTATAATTGTATACTCCATCTTCTAAATAAAATTATTTACTGTTGCTATATTATAAACATTTTTTTGAGCGCAGAGGTAATTTTTAACCAAGATACTTTTACTGGCCACATAATATGATGTTGTCTGATGTACCATCATTTATTTAACAAATCTTTCTTTAATAATTTCAGGGTTAAGGGAATTGGGGGTTTTGTTTTCCAAATTCCTGAAGCTACCTATAGTACTGTGAAAAACATCATTGTCATATTCCTAATTATTTCTTCAGGATACATGCAAATATATGTTCACTTCTAAAGAAATCAGTGAGTCAATGATATGTATACATTTTTGAGAATTTTAATACATATGGGTAGATTACATGGTAGAGTTTGACTGATTAACACACCTTCCTGCATTATACTAGACCATTTCCCAGAATCCTGACCAGTATAGAGAACTGTCTTATATCAATAATTATAAAAATATTTGTGGCCCCTCACTGCTGTTTTAATGTGCTTTGTCAAAATAACAGCAACATTGAACATTCTTTTATGTTTACTGACCATTTGTTTTCTCTTCTGTTAATTACTTATTACCATATGTCTATTTGAATATTTATCTTTTTCTCTTTGTTTTATAGGCTTTCTTTATAAATTAAGCTTATTACAATTTTAATATGCTATGTTTTTGGAAGCTCTTTTTGCCAGTTATACATTTGCTTCCAATTTTAAAAATATGTCTTTAGCCTATGACAGCAATAATTTTATATAATCTGGCCTATTAGATTTGTCTCTCTAATATCTTTTTCAATATCTTCCTTAAAAAGACCCTCCCCAGCCCTGTATGTTATAAAGACTGACCTACGTTTTCTTCTAGTACCTTTGTGACTTTATTTTTATATACATATCTTTAATTCACCAGGAACTTATTTCAGTTTATGATTGAGCTAAGGATTGGAGTTAATTTTTTTCCAACATCATTTATTGAATAATCCATCCTTTCCACAAGGATTTGAAATGTCACCATTATCACATACTAAATATTTATACATACTCCAGTCTGTCTCTGGGATTGCCGTTCTGTCCCATCGATCTTTCTGTCTATTCTGAGGCTGAGGCTGTGAGGAGAGAGATTTCTGGGATAGAACAGGCAGGACTGATAACTGATTAGACATAGGGGGAGTTGAAGATGACTTCAAGGTTTGAGACTGAATAACTGGATGGATGGCGTTGCCATTAATCAAGAAAATGGCGATGGGGGAGGGCTCACTCCAGCCTGAGTCTCTCCTCTCTACAATCCATCACACATATTTCATGCAGAATAAAATTTTTAATACATATTTATTTAATATATTGGAAAAATAATGCATGCACATGATAAAATATTCAATCAGTGCAAAAGGTTTACAAAGAAAGGCAACTCTCCCTTACAACTCCTAGTTCTAATTCTCCTTCATAGACACAACACTGTTAATAGTTTGTTGTGTATCTCCATAAAAATTATTTTAGATATATATAAGCATAGATAGATAGATGGATGCCTTAATGCATAACATATCTTTCAAACAAATTGAACCTTACTACAAACACCATACAGCTCCTTGATTATTTTAACCTCAACGATTTATCTTTAAAATGGTGCCATATGAGCACACATAGATCTGCATCGTTGTTTTTAATGGCTATTTGAAGTTCCACTGAGTGATATACTGTCATTTTTTACCCAACCTTCATACAGGAACACTTTGGGAATTTATTTCAATTTTTCTTTTTAAGCATTGAGCTGACCATGTTGCTCTTCTGTTTAAAATTCTCCCTGGCTCCTCTCTACCAACAAAACTCAATCAAAAGCCCTGAGTCTGATGATTGGCGTCCTCACAACAGGGCATCTTTTCTTTCTGAGCCTCATGCTCAACTTGGTCCTCTGATTCAACATCAGAAACTTCTTGAAAGTTCCTTCACACCCTTAGTCTTTCTCACGTCCTGCATCCTTTTAGATGTGGTCCTTGTTGCCTTAAAACTCTGCTCTGCCTTGTCCAAGTGAGGAACTCTTACATTTCCTTTAAAACCCTACTCAGTAGTCACCTCCTTCCCCTAACACTCCCTCACCTCTTTAAATACATGCACACACGTGCACACACACACACACGACCAGGCCAAATGAATGGTTTCATCCTCAGTACTTTCAGGGCATTTTTGCTCTTATCCTAATATCCCACAGCTTACTCTAATGTAACTACTATTGATCCCTCCCAACATAGTTCAAGAGTGACCTCCTCTGGGAGCCTTTCTTGAGCCTTCAAGTAGACTGACCACCCCACCCCTTGCCTCACTGTTCCTACACATATCACAGGACCCACAGAACTTGATTTCTAATATTTTCAAGGACTTTCTTTCTTGTAGAGCGTAGATGGTTGTAAGATACGTGAGAGCATATCATCCTCTCCTTGGTCTTTCCAGTTCCCCCATTTGACACTGTATCTGACACATCAGATGCTCAGCGGTGATAAAGCAAGGTGGTCATACTGTTGTTTACGTCAGTGCCCCTTCTGACTGCTCATTGCACTCTTGCCAGTTGACTGTGCTGATGTCATCACTGAATACCACCCTGGTGCTAGATAAGTGTGGTTGATTGAACCGTAACCATTATGTTCATGTCTACAATTCTCATTAGACTGCCTCTGACTCAAAGACAGAATGTGTTATATCTATTTTTTATTCCTCAAGGACTTGGGCCACTGCCTGGCATGTAGTAGATACTCAATAAATGCCTGCTGAAAGAATTGGGCACATGAATGTATAAAGAAACAAATTTACCTTGGATCCTATGCTAGCAGCTGCCGTGGCTCCTCACCCCATTCAGTTGTGTCTAGCCCTCTTAGGATGAAGACAAAGGACCCTACCATGGCCTACAAAGCCCTGCTTGGTCTGGCTTCTGTCTCTCTGTGACTTAGGATTATGATTAGTTGGGAATGATAGGATACTCCCAAATAGCTGTAGCTTAAATATGAGAGAAGTGTATTTCTCTTGCTCTTGAACACAAGGATAAATGGTCAAGGGTAGGAAATGTAGGCTCGTGATCTTCAGAGGTCACAGACTTTTTATCTTTTGTCATTCTGCAATCCCTAACACATAATTCTACACATGGTCCATAATGGCAGTTCCAGCTCTAGAGTTGATCATTGAGTTTCACTTAGAAAAGAGTAACAAACAGAAAGGTGAGCCCTTCCCTTTAAGCACATTTTCCAAAAGGTACACATAGCACATTCCAGTGGCCAGAACTTAGCCACATGACCATGCCTAGCTGCAAAGGAGGCTGGGAAATGTAGTCCTTATCCCAGGTTGCCTTGGACCTAGTTAAAATAAATGGCTCTCTAGTCAGAAATAAAGAGGAGACTAGATCTTAGGGGACTAAAAGCAGTGTTTTCCACACCCTTTCTCCACCCCGATACTGACCATGTTCCCTTCAGCCTCTCCTCTGCTTACTACCTCATTCTTGCCATGCTCCCTGGTGATATGAGATGCTTATCTATGTCATTACCTTTCTCCCCTTCCATTTCACCTAATTCACTCCTAACTGTCCATCAGAACTCAGCTTAAATCTTTCCTCCATAAGAAATACCCTCCCTGACTAAGTGAAACAATCAATTATTGGATTTCAAAGACTCACATATCTCTCCTTTAAAACACTTGTAGAAATGCCAATTTTACATTTATTTGAAAGATTATTTAATTAATATCAGTCTTCCTCACTAGACAATAAGTACCTCCAGGCAGAGAACATGTCTACATTTGTTCACTATTTTGTCTCCAGCACTAAGTACAGGGCCTTGTCCTAGTAGGTTCTCAATAAACTAGTATAGAGTAGATTGATTAATTAGTTGTATGCATCCTGGGAGGTTTGAGGCAAAGCTCAGGGGCTAAAAAAAATCATACTAGGCAAAAAGTTTCCATTTGGTAGAAATTGCACAGAAGTGAATGAAATCTTGAGTGTAGTTAAGAATTCTCAAAGGGAAAGAGAGAAAGTGCTATTAATATTTGTTACATAGATGCATAAGCAGACAGATAGTAAGGAAAATAATGATGAAATAGAGAAAAAGAGAACATACATTTGCCACGCCCTTTTCTGACCTTGCTGTTTGAGGAATCTCACCCCTCCTCGAAACAGCCAAGAACCCCACCCCTTGGTGCCCCAGTGCAGAGGGACACACTGAGGCTTAGTTGAGAAATAGTGTGACTCGTGCCAGGTACGAATCAGGGTTGTAGGTTACAAATCAGAGTGGTCTGCCTCTAAGTCGATGGCCTTGGATGAGGATTTTCTACTGAGAACGCACTGGTGAGGAGGGAGAAAGGAATAAAAAGAGGGCAGTGTCCAAAACACTAAGGATCCAGAGTCCTAAAGGTCGGGAAAAGTCAGAGGGGTTTAGAGCAGAGCAGCAGCCACTGGCTGTGCCCATCGGAGCTCACTGGGGATGGCGGCCCAGGAGAGGTGGGACAAGTCCCCAAGACGGTCTAGGCTCTGGAGTCCATATCATCTTAAGAATTTAGTAGTAAGAAAGCAGACAGAGATGAAGCCTTGGCTCTAAGGAGAGGGTAGCCAATGTTAGCTCATGCACTAGAGGGACCCCAAAATCTCAGCAGCTTAACCCGATGGAGGTGTACCTCAGCTCCCTCATAGTCTGATGACAGCTCTGGCAGCTATTCTGCATGGTCCTCCTACAAGTGGTGACTCAGGGACATGAGCGGCTTCCACTCGCACTCCATCTCAGAGACCTCAGCCCCCTGCTGCACACACAGGAGGAAGTGTGTGGAGAGGGCTCACTTGCTCCTAACCGCTGCTGACCAGAGGTAGCAGCGCACCTCCTCTCACTTTCCATCAGTGAGATGTAGGCAGATGACTGCTCCGACATGCGGGAGACCTGGGAATACGCTTCAATTGGGTGTCCTGGGGAAAGAAAGTCTCCATGAACACACAGCACAGTCTCTGCCAGACAAACGTTTTCTAGATCTAGGAGAATTTTGCTCATTTGTGAGCAGAGGGAAAGGAACGAGCAGAGAGGGCAGTGTGAGGGAAGGAGTGGGTGAGGCCTGCTGAAGGGCTCTAACTTGAAGAGAGGAGGTCAGAAGACGAGAGAAGGGCCAGCCCCTCCCAGGAGCACACTCACATGGAGGTGAAGGGCTCAGTCTCTGAAGCCAGACTTCCCAGATAAAAGTGCTCCCTTCAGCATTTATCAGCTAAACGGCCTTCTCTGTACCTCAGTTTTATCATTTGTAAAGTGGGAATGGTTCTGCAACCTGTAGCATAGCCATGTATGTGGATTAAATAATTTATAGAATAATTTATAGAATACTGGGTAGAGTATCCAGTGCATAGTAAGAGCTCAACCAATAGTCTATACTCTTGTAATCATTTATCTGTAATATCTGTATATATGTGCCTTGACATAATTGGTGCATACCCCACAAAATGCTCTGCCACCACTGTTTTCCACTCAGAGGCCATGCACAGCCAGTCACCCATCGGATAGCTGGTGTAGCATTCCATTGCACATACGCACCATCATTTACTTAAGCAGCCTCCTATTATTGGGCACGTGCTAGTTTCCAACCTTTTAACACTGTTAATGATATAAACAACGCTGCAGTGAACATCCCAGCACTCATGTCTTTGAACTCATGTGAAAATCCATCTGTTCTAGAGGTGAAATCAGTAAGTTCAAAAGCACAGTTTAGAGACCCATTCCCCTATGCTGTTTTCCACAAAGTGGCACCTTCTTACCCACTCCCAGGAGCCCTGAATGAGAGTGTCAGCTTCCCATGTGATAAATGTCTGTTTTGCAAGTAAGTGGGGCTGTTTTATGCACATGGCACGATAGTCTATGAAAATTTTAAAGATGTGGAAATGCACACACACACATACTGCAAATTACAAAAAGAATATTGCAAACTCAAAATGAATTAAAGTTTAACTCAATGGCCCCCAAACAGGGAGGCAGTTCTATAAGGAGACAAAGAACAGAGGCTGTGACAGGCAAGAGCTGCCCTTGACCTCTTCTGTGACCTGGGCAAACCACTTAGACTGTACAAGCCTGAACTGCTTCCTCTCCAAGTTCCATGGGCTGGGCTCACTCTAAGAGTTAAAGGAGAGAGAGAGAGAGAGAGAGAGAGAGAGAGAGAGAGAGAGAGACCTAGTACCATGCCAGATAAATAGTAAATCCCAATAATGTCACCTACTAAAGTCCTATGTCAAGAAGGCACCTGCAAGTCAAGTCTTACATTGCTATTTATAAGTTACGTACACTGCAGGATGCCAATGCAACTTAATATCTTGATATATGAGAGGCAGGTCACCTGGCAGGAAGAGAGCCCTGGACCCTGATGTAGCCATGTGACAGTTGGGAAAGAAACAATCCAAAGAACACAGGAAGAAAGAATGATGAGAGGAGTGAGAAAACTTGGGTCCTGTGGCTCCTGATAAATGTGGAGAACCCCAGCCATGTTCTCATTTAAAATAAGGGCATATGAGTGGGGAATTAAGTTGGGGAGGTGTTATTGTGTCCCCTAAAATTCATATATTGATGCCCTAATCCCCAGTGTGACTGTAGGAGACAGGGCCTTTGGGAAGGTAATTAGGTGAAATTAGGTCATAAGGGTGGGACCCTAGTCCAATAGGACTAGTGTCCTTAGAGGAAGAAGAAGAGACACTAGAACATATGCAACCTCTGTGTGTGTGTGTCTCTTTGTTTTTCTCTGTCTCTTGCTCTGTCTCTGTCTCTCTCCCCTCTTGCCCCACAGGGCTGTCCTGTCTCTTCAGGTGTTCCAGGAGGGCTCTAGACAAACTCAGAGAAGAGAAAAGGTGACAGCCAGGATGGCCCAGAGTACCCCCTCTCTCCACACACACAGAGAAAAAAACCACGTGAGGACAAAGTGAAAAGGCAGCCGTCTGCAAGGCAGGATGAGAGCCCTCACCTGAAACGATCCCTGCTAGTAACTTCATCTACTTCCCACTCCAGAGCTGTGAGAAATAGATATCTGTTATTTAAGTTCCTCCCCCTTTTCCCCAACAAATGACAATAAAATGAGAGCATGTTCTAAACAACAGGGCTAGTGGAAAAGCTCCCACGCGCGAGACATACATGCGGGGACCTCAAGGCTGTGGTCGATGCTTCCAGTAACACTGAATCACATGGGGAGAAAGTCACTGTGCTCATTTTCTCAGTTCTTCTCTACCTACGTGCCATTTGTATATAATTTACTTAAGTTTGCTATCGACAGCTCAGTATCTGTCTCCTTCTCAAACAAGCTCCTTGAGGGCAGGGCTTCCTGCCCATTTTTTTTATTCACTGTTGTGTCTTATGTGCTTAGAAGTGCCTGGCACATAGAAGACACTCAATAAACCTTTGTTAAATGCGATAGAATAAAAGAGGAAGTTTCATCTGGAAACTAATATATCTTTAACATACCTCTAAAATGTGCATATCTCCCTTTCAAACAAAAGGAATTTGCAGGCTCCAAATCTCCCATAGCAAGCACTGACTCACCTTGCTCTAGTTTTGTTGTATTTATTACGGTCACCTGTCACGTGGTCGCAGGGCCATTCGCACATATTCCGGGTCTCCTTTCCTTCCAGGCTGGTCATCTGTACACCAGGCCACTTTGAACAGAGGCAGGCCAGGCGACTTGCTGGCCCATGGCCGGTGTCCCTCTCAGATGGGTCTTTGCGAGTCAAGCTGTGGCTTATGCCACCTTCCCCACCTCAGCAGTGGTGGGTGCAGGTCCCAGACGAGGTGGGCTTCAGTCTGCGCCCCTGGGCGACTGTGAGAAGCAGTGCTCCCTCCCATGCAGACCACTTCTGTATATGTTATGGGAGGGAAACAACTGGCTGCCATCAGCTACTGAGAGGTTGCTTGTGGTCACAGCACAACCTAGCCTGTCCTGTCTGACACCCGTTCACTGAAGAACAGGAATTGCCAGAGGAGAGGCACGTGGGTCAGGGGGCAAGTGGAGGACACACTGACACAGAAGCAGGCGTCCATGGACGCCAGTTCCTGCCTCCTCGGGTGCCCCAGGCGGGCTCTAGCCACCCCACAAACTCAGGGGAGACAAAAGGTGATGGCGAGGATGGTCCCAGGTGCCTCCTGACAGAGGACAGAGCCAGGGTGGAAGGACAGATAAGAGTCCTAAGGGCTGGGATCCTGGTGCAGCCCTCACTGTAACCTCTCTGAGAGTCTAAAGCAGAGCCTTACCCATGTCTGCCTAGTAGAGTTTGGTGGATAAATGAAATAATTTTAAGTAAGAAGCCCAATGATTAGCATTTGAGGGCTTGAAAATGGACACACCTGGGCTCAAAACCCCGCTACACAATGAACTGCATGTGTGACCTTGAACAAGTCCCTTAAGTAATCTGAGATTGTTTCCTTGTCTCCAAAATGCAGATGAGAATCACATCAAGTCCTAAGATTGGTGATGGTTCAATGAAGTAACACATGCCAAGTGCTTTGCCCCATGCCTGCATGCAGCAAACACCAGATACGGGTGACGAGGCAGGCTCTGGAGTCAGGCATGAGTTTCAAGCACAATCTGGTAGCTTCCATCGGTCAATGGGAACAGTGCTACCTAATCTGCAGCCCGGCTGCTGGCATGAAGTGCAGTGGTGTAAAGCACCTAGCACAGTGCCAGGAGCAGTCAGCATGGGCCCTCCCACCTCCACACATTCCAGGGGGATTCCAGGAGCCTGCAGGGTCAGAGACGGGATCCCACAACACCCACCAGGCTCCCATTTCGTTCCCCCTTCTTCAAAGTAGCAGCTGGTTGTGACAAATGAACCCAGGTAAGGGTGTTAATGGGGGATAACTGGTTAATTTGTTACCACTCGGGGGTCAGATTCCAGGTTGAACTGCATGGTCCTTGAGCAGTTCTCTAATGGCTTTGCTAAGGTCCTGTCAAGAGGCCAGCAGTGGCAGGCTGGGGGAGTTCCTGGTGATCCATGCCTCAGGGCTGTCATGACAAGACCGGCGGTGGTCCCTTCTTCTCACACTGACCCTCCGCGCAGCTGTCTGTGAAATGCTGGCACTCCCAGCCCGACCTGGAGCTCAGGGCTGGAGGATTCAGAGCACCGTGGGCAGGGGGCTCTCAGGCTGAAGTCCTCACTCTTCTCTTCTCGAATCCTCCATCCCCAGCCGGAGCTTCTTACCAACAGATCAGTCACAAGTCAGGATCAGTCTGGTATCCAGATAGGCTATCTTCCCCACGCCCAGCAGCTGCTCTCCTTTACCTTGATACTTATTGGGCACCTGCTGTATACTCAAGCTCTGGCACTTTCTCAAATGCCATCTTGTCCAGCCCTTCCAGAGACCCTGTGAGCTACCCAGCGTTAGTCTCATTTCTCAAACAAAGCATTGGGTTTTGAAAATAAAAATTATATGGCCCCAAATCAAGGGGAAGATGATGTATGTGCTTATGCAGGCTCATAATCCAGTTTCTCTTCTATCTCATTACCGTGTGCTTCCTGCTTATGCAGGAAGTAAAGAAAACCTGCACGGATGAGAAACTCGGTGTTCAACACCACACTGCCTGATGCCCGTGGACGGCAGCGGCCACTGAGCAGGCCCCTCCAGCGATGCCTCCAGCCTCGCTGTGTTGAGGGCTCTGAATCGGCTCACCAGGCTGAACCATCACAGCCTGAGCGCTGCTTTCCAGGAATAGCAATGTCTCTGCACCTTAGCAAGTGCTGTCTGGAGCCCAATAGCCCAACCCAAGTGCAAGGCAAGCTAGCAGCTTCCCTGGGCATTGCGTGGGCTGCAGAGCGAGGTCTTGGCCCCCATGGCTGGGCTGCAATAGACCCTGTAGAGGCTGAGGAGGACGGGCCCTGCTCTGCCATTCTGTTCTCTCTCTGAGGGGCACTAGGAAGGTTCCCTGAGCACCCACGGGGTTGGGGGTGGGGCAGCCGCTGTCCACTCTGGTTGCCCTGGTCACCCCTCCAGCTGAGTCCTGTGCCGGGTTCTGGCCCCTGGCAGCTCTCCTGGAAGGTTGCAGCTGTTAACCTGGCTTCTCCCACTCCCCCCTACAAAGTTAGGGGACAGAGAGCCATGCGATGTGAGGGACCTTTGAAGAATGAACCTGGAGCCATTTGTCCTGCCAAAGAGAAGACTTGGGGGGTGTAATGCCACTCTCAAAACTCTGACAAACCGGCAGACTAACGCTGTGTGAGTGGAGGCGGTGGCAGTGCTGATGGACCGAGCTTCATGGAGTGGTAGGGGATGGGCCGAGTGGAACAGGGGCTGCTCTGAGACCACCCCGCGGCAGCTGGCTTTCCTTCCTCCTGTGAAAATCCCCCAGCACAAGAACGGCGGTGGGCTTCGGAGCAAATGCCACAGCTTACAGGGTGGGGTTCGAAAGGACAGAGGCCATTTCAGGATTTGGAAAAGAGCACCATGACCCGGGGCAAAGGTCAGGAGTGGAAGGGACCTGTGCTGTGAGTTGCACCCCACCATGCCGGGAGGTCTTCTAACAAAAACTGGCGACACCCGGAGACCCCTCTCCTGCACGTAGGTTCCAGGAGCAGACAGGGAGCCTGCAGGGGTCAAGTTACATGTTCTCTAGCCACGTGGGAGAACATGAATCCCACATGTGTGCACACACTTGCACTGCCACCCCTCTGGAGAAAAACGGCCACATGCTCCCTGATAAAATCTGAGCGCAGTTTATTGATGCCAGTTGGTTTCAGGTATGCGGAGTGCCTTTCAACAAGGCCAGGACAATAGAGAGCAGAGGCCTGAACTTGCACTTCCGTCTCCAACTGACCTAGTTTTAAGTTCCAGCTTTGCAATTTCCTCTGACGTTTGCCCTCTGCCACCCTAAAGAGTTTCATCTGCAAATAGGGCTCAGTGAGCAAACCTGCCTTACAGGTAGATGCGGGGCTTACAGGAAGTGACACGGGTGAATCGCTCTGCTCAGGCCCTGGTTGATGTAAGTGTTTAAACAGTGGCCGCTATTCTAATTAATATAGTTTTAATAAAAGGCGGTGCCTTGAGAGCCAGATTGAGTGTAAGGATGGTAACAATTTGTAGCCAGCCTGTCAGCAGTGTCTATGCAAGAGGCTGCATTCTGAAAAGCTCAAAATCACCTGTTTTATGAAGCCATTCAAAGCTCCTTCCTATGATGTGCTTTCGCATTTGGCTGAACCAAACTTATCTTCAGAGGGGAAGGCAGCATGGCCATCTTCTGATTACCTGCTATGGATCTGACACTCTCACTTCCAGCCTCAGTTAATCCTCTCCAGAGGCTTAACGGAAAGGGAAATGCAATCATCTCCAGTTACTGGTGACGATACAGCACTTTCCCTGAGGTTCCCGAGCTGGCCAGGGGCATGCCAAGCTCTGAAACCCCCTTCCACTTGATTCTTCACCCAAATCCATTTCCATTGCTCACAGCTGCTTCCAGAGAGAGCCAGGGTACCCCTGGGTGCAGGCTGTGCCCCGCAATCACCCTAGAATCTTAACCAGGACCCAGTAGCCTGAGTCCCAGAGATGAGGCAGTGGGGGATTCCCCACGTTCCACTTGGCAGCTTTGAGGGCTGAACAGCCAATTGCTGGGAGTGGGCGAGTGGGGAAGGCACCTTTGAAGTCGTCCTACATGCTGAGCTGCAGAAAGAGCTTGTCTCATACAGAGAGCAGTTGAGGATATCAAAGGGAAGATGGGATGTTAAATTTTGAGTGATCAATGTTTAATAGTATGAGTTGTAAGCTGTCATGAGCGATGCTCTGGGAGGGATTGCACAGGGATTGCAGGGTTAGCGATGTGAAGGCTGGGGAGAACCAGCCCCCCCCCCGCCCCCGGGGTCCCCAAACATAAGCCGGGAGCATAGTCGGAGCTCTGGTAGGGAGCCCTCACCCCACGGACCAGCCACAGACCTGCTTTGGGGGCTTGTCCAGAGAAGACAGGCATGATTAGGAAGGGAAGAGTAAGGATACAGCCTCCATCTGCCTGGGAGCAACCCCACGTGCACTGGTCCATTTGTTCAGCAGGTGCTTTAAACTCAGGGAAGTGCAGGCGGAGGGCAGGGGTCCAAATGGCCCAAAGAACCGAAGGGTTTAGCACCAACGCTTCTCTGGAAAATTCCAACCTTGCCCCAAGGCACGGAGGGGAGAGGTCCGTGCCCGCTCTGTGTTGAGGCCAGAGGCGGCCTGGCTTCCAGGGAGATGGTGAGGCTGTCAGGTAGCGCTGGTTTCCCTCTCCCTTCTCCATATCTTCACATCCAGTGGTCTCTGTCGTGTACTCACATCGCTCAGAACGGAGAAGAGGCGCGGAAGCTCTCGCCTTGTGACCAGGCCTCAGCAAATGGAGACTAAGTCTGCCCAGGACTGTGAGGACTCGCTGTCCCTGCCCCTGTGGGCCGCCACCACAGCGGAGACCGCGCTGCTCCACTTCTGCTCCAGGGAGGCCTGGAGGCCGCGGGCAGGGAGGGCGCTTCCTAAAAGCTTTTTTGGCTAGAGAGCAAGCCGGGGTGTCCCAGCCGGCCGACTGCTTCTGCTCCCTCCTGCGGGCCTCACGAGCGTGGGCCCCCGCGGTCCAGCGGCCCGGGGGCTGTGGAGGAGCACCCCGCAGGAGGGCAAAGCTGCAGCAGCCGCCGCCTGCGTCAGCAGGGGGCGCCCGCCATCGCCCCGGAGGAACGCGATGTCACAACTCTTCGGGGCATAAAAGATCTTATTTACTTCTTCTCAAAAGCTTCGGAATTCTTCCTGAACATCAAATAGCTGCTGCAAACACATCCTGATGAGTAACATGGAGTGAAATAGAACCAGATGGGCCCGCTCACCCTGGGCTGTGCTCTGGAGGAGAAAGGGCAAATCACATTTGGAGCGAGGCCAGGCTCCAGGCCACAGGAAGCTCCTCGGGAGGGGGTGCAGCCTTCCGGAGGGAGGGGTCAGGGTCCCCGGGACCTTGCCAGGAGATAGGGCCAAGCTGCCAGCCATCTGGCCTTGTGGAGAGGAGGGGCCCCAGCCGCTGTACCCTGGGGGCGCTGATCATGCTGTGACAGGCAGCGATGACCATGAGGGGCCCTGGGCAAGGACTGGGGTCAAGTGGTGGGGAGATAGGGCTCCCCAGGGTTGTATGTAGAAGCCTATAAGGTTTGGTGAGGTGGTCTCAGCTAGAAGCCTAAACAATATCCCGTCCCTCTTTTATTTCTTGCAAATGGAGCACCTGAATTTGTTCAAATCAGCAGAAACCCCACATGTCCCAGGTTCCCTTTCAACCAGGGGACACCCTATGACTGGTCTGGCCAGTGAGAGCAGCCGGCGTCTGAAAGGGGTGCCTGGAAAGTTCACCTTCCTCTGGTAGACACTGCCCCTTCTCTCTCACCACTTCCTTGACCTCCAGAAATGTGGCCCTGATCCCAACCACCAAAGACAGTGGACAGGAGGAAGAAGCCAGGCCTGGATGGCTTCACGCAGCCATGCACCATCCTTGGCCTTTCTCCCTCTGGACTAAACATTTATTGAGAAAAATAAATCACTCTATGATTAAGCAGGTGTTCTTCGGCCTCTGCATGACAAACACGCAAAAGCAAACCTTCCACCAGAACCGGCAGCCGCAATGTACAGACTTTGTTAGTCTCGCTTCCATCCTGGAGCTCAACTTCCGCTCCTCACCCCCTATCCAGCTGCCGTGGCCCGGCTCCAGGCCCAGCTCCCACAGGCAGCTGCACCTCTGCAAAGATGGGGCCTCAGCCCCTCTCATTCCTGCCCCATCTAAGCCCTTGATGCTCAGCCCCACCCCCTACACCTTTCCCTGCCAAAGCCCTGTCTCTTTAGGCAGAACCAGCATATTAGGTTCATGGATCCCCAGAAGTAAGGTGGCAGCCATCTGGTTTGTCTGGAATGGAGGGGTTTCAGCATGGGACTTTCCAAGTGACAACGAGGAGCATTTCAGGCAAACCAGGATGGCTTGGTCACCCTAAGATGTCAGAGCTCCACAGGAACTTGGGGAGCTGGTCATGCTTTTACACATGGACTTTTTCTATGAGAGCCATTCATAGGACCAAATCTTAGGTGCAACCCCAGAATGCAAAACTTCGCCACAGGAAACCACTCCGGGCAAACCCTGGGGATCCCGTCGAGCGCTGTCTGAGATCTCTGTGGCCTGGAGAAGAAGTGGCATGTCCAGTCACCCAGCCAGCTGCGGGAAGAGCCAGGAGCAGAGGCTGGATGGCAACTGCTCTAGGTTCTTGCCTTTCCAGAACCAAAGCCCAGAGATTACGTGGTGCCTCTCCTTCTCCTCCCTCCCGCACTATCCCCTCCTCTCCTGCCCCCGACAAGTTCCTCTTCATCTTCCCAAATAATCTTCCTCCCAGGTGGATCTAATGATGTGTCTCTCCCATTTAAAACATTTTTGCTGATTCACCTTCACTTGATGGTCAAGGTCTTTGCCTCTGGCTCCAGCCAGACCCTAAAGTTCATCTACATTTCTGCTCTCTTGAGGACACTTTGCCTCCCAGTGTCCCACCCCCAGTCCTCCAAAGCTCTCCCCCTTCCTCTGCACCCCTGCCCTTGTCAGCCTGGCATTTCCTGCCCATTCTGCCTCTCCTTCAAGGCCTAGCTCATCTGTCACCTCCTCCGTGGTGGCTTCCCTGACTGCCTTCTTCCTAGGCCACAGCACCTGGGCCATCTGGTGTTGTGGCACTGAGCCCACTGCCAATCCCTCTCTGTTTCCTTCCCTGACACCAGCACCAGACCCCAGGTCCTGAGGAGCTGTCATTATGCCCCTGTGCCTAACTGTGTCTGCACAGTTAGTCAGTTGAATGCATGAGTGAGTGACTTGGTTCCCTCCAATCAGAGTACACATTATTTTGATTAAACAATAGCAGTGCACACTTATCCTGTCCCGCTCTCCTCCTCCCTACCCCCGCACTAACTGAGGCCTGACTTCCTTCTGGAATTTGCCTCTTCCTCATTGTGTGTGGTCTTGGTGCAGGAGAATTCCGGGCTTCTGCCTCCCATTACAAACACCAGCTCCCTACATCTCCTGGGCCACCCCAGGGAGCAGGCACGTGTCCTGACCTCTCTTCTGGGACTTTGCATCTGGAGTGAGTGACGCAGGGTGTCAGCCAGGCTGACTGGTTGCTGGCAACC
This sequence comes from Craseonycteris thonglongyai, assembly GCA_004027555.1. NCBI lineage: Eukaryota > Metazoa > Chordata > Mammalia > Chiroptera > Craseonycteridae > Craseonycteris > Craseonycteris thonglongyai. The sequence goes on from PVKE010000170.1 coordinate 126,185, forward strand.
GTCTCCAACTTGGTCAGATTGAAGCAGGAAGTGAGGTTTAGTGAAAAGACAGTGAGATAACCCACAGGCTCACTGGGAAGGCTGGGAGCCAGACATAGAAACAGGCAAAGAGGCCAGGCCACAACTGACCAAGCCAGACTGTCCTCAACAGGACACCACCTACCACCAAGCACAGGGAGCCACAGCTTGCCCTGGCACAGGGTACAGGCACTGCCATTCAGACCAGCAATGCCCCTGAGGTGGACTATGCTGCTGCAGGCACTGCCCCCGTCTCCTGCCATGGTGTCCGGCCACCAGCATAGATGTACCTTGCACTGGGTCACTGCATGAGAGAGGAGCTTGGCAGTTGACCAACCTGGACATGCACAAGGGATGCTGGGACTGCTCAGATCCACGGTTCTTGGTCCACTGTGGAAGGCTGACTCTGCCACTTCTCCCCAAGACTTTTATATCTCAAGCTTAGGAAGGAGGGGGTCAACAGATGACAGACAACCAAAAAGAATGACAAAGGCCACTGGGCCCAGAGACAGAGGTCACTCATCTCACTCGAGGCAGCATGCAAACCAGATGTTTCCCGCTACCAGGTGGTGGCTATGGTTCTTAATCCAGGCCCTTGGGAGAGGCATGGGCCCCCACCCCTCCCGAGTCTGCTTCTCTGGGCTCCTGTCACTTCTGTGAGCTCCCGACATCCTGCCAATAAATTCCTTTTTGCTTAACTTAGCCAGTGTTAGTGTCTGCTGGCTGCAGCCAAGCCACACTAAGTGAAACCACGTGTAAACATGAGTCCACACTGCTTGTAAAACACCAAGGCAGTCCTGATAAGGCCCCAGGCCTCCCAACACCCCCCTCTCCAACATTCTTCCCAGTAGGAGCTGGATGTGTGTAGATCAGAGCTTACTGGCCATGCTTGTACACAAACGTATGTAGTCCTCGTAAATATTTCCTGGAAGTAATGTTCCATCCCATTGTGCCTAAGATGTCTTCAATTGTAAGACATGCCATTGTTTTATGTGCTACTAATAAGGAAAAACAGTTGTCAGTGAAACCATGACCCAATGCTAAAATATATTCATTGTGAACCGTGGTTGCAGGTTTAAAATGTGGAGGAAAAAAAAAAAAAAGATGTATTAGGATACGTGAAATATGATCATAGCAACAACTAGTTTATTTCGCCCTTACTATGGGCCAGGCACTCTCACAAGTACTTTGCCCATATTAACCCAGTTAATCACTTACTCCACTCATTAATTTCTTGAGACTGAAATATAATTATTCATATTTTATGGATGAGAAAACTGAGATACAGAAAGGGTAGCTATTTGCCCATAGTTACAAATCTAGTCAATAGTGGAACTGGGATTCAGAGAAATTTTAGATTTAGAGATTGCTCTCTTAACAACCAATACTATAGTATTTCATGCGAGTGCATATGTGTGTGCATGTGTGTACATTTGTTCACTGGGTACCTTGTGTATGCATGCATGTGCAGCTACATACATGTATACACCTATGTGTGTGTCTGCCTATATGTGCCCGTGTGTATGCATATGTATATTAGGTGTCTGTGTGCACATGTGTGCATGCCTATGTGTATGAATGTATGTGAAAAATTATGTGTGTCTTTTCCGTAAGGAGAATTGCACTGTATATACATTTTGCACCTTGTTTTCTTTTTGTTGTTGTTGTTGTTAAATTTATTGGGGTGACCATAATTAATAGGAATTACATTGTTTCCAGGCGTACAATTCTACATTGTTTTCTTAATCCAACATTCTCCTCGTGACCTTTCTGTGTCAGTACATAAGCTTCTTCCCCGTTCTTTCTAACCTGCAACATAGACAAGCCACAAGGCCATTAGCCATTCTCCTATTGATGGGCATTAAGGTTGTTGCCTAACAAGGTTGCAGTAAACTTCCTTGAGCAGGCCTCCATGAGGCCAGAATGAATGTTCCTCCTGAGTACAGGGAATTGCTGCATTATAAGGTATGTGCGTTCTAAATTGTGATAAGCCAGCCCCACTCCTCCAACAACCCCTTCCCACTCATTTGCACTCCTGCCAGCAACCCACATGGGCGCCTGCACAGATTTATATCCCAGACTCCTCCTCACCAGATTTATAGGCTATCTCAGACCTCACCCTTCTCAGCATCTGAAACATTTACACTGCTGACCTCCTCCTCACCCTGCAAATTCTCTCCCTGCCTTGTCACTCAGGAAAATCCACGTCTTTGATTCTGTTCCTGTCCACTTCTTCACTCTGTCCAGCTGGTCCTAGGCTGGCAGCCAGGTTGCGTAGAGGTGAACATCCCAAGAAGAATGGCACAGTATGCCAAAAACAGGTTCTGAGGTGACTAGAAAGGGCATCTGTTATCAAGTAAGTTTGGAGACACTGGGAACAGTGAAATTGCTGCAGGACTTATCAGGGCTTTTACTGAGTGAGCCAGTGTGCAGTTGCAATTTCCTTTGAGGTCTGCAGAGAGGGGCAGCCTCATGTGACTCCACGTACCACACAACAGGCATGGGCCCCGAGCAGGCCTGGAGTACCAGCAGGTCAGAGCCGCCTCTTCTTCCTGTTCTCACTGCAGCCCTGGCTCCCAGCTCCTCTGCCCGGGCCTGCCTGCACCACTCCCCACCCTCCACCCTCTTCCCTGGGAAATGCAGAGACAAGAGAGCGGCTGGGAACAGAAGACCTGGCCCCCTGGAGCTCAAGGCCTTGGGCCAGTTACTGATCCTCACGCTGCCTCAGTTTCCTCATCTGTAAAATGGGGAAAATATGGTATCTACCTAGCTTACGTGTATTAATATATCATAGAGAGAGCAGGTAGGAAAGTGCTTTGCCCAGAATCAGACCTCAGTGCACTTTATTGGCAGGAAGGCAGTAGAACTGGGGGTTCCCATTTTCTCCATTGTTCAGTTTGTCCCTGACGACACCACCCTCTTCCTCAGGATCTCTGTTTCCTCTTTCATTAATGGAGTCAGCTGGACCACGTTAGAAGGTTGGATGAGTCCCTACCTTCAAATATCCCAGCCTGTGTCTTAGTCAACTCTGAGTCCCCCAGAGCCCACCCTGAAAACCCCAGTGGAGCACAGCTCAGTGAGTGTGGGGTGATGTGGACTGAACACACAGCTTCCTGGACAGGAGAGGAGGCATGAACCTAATGACAGTCAACAGCACTGGGACAGGCTCTGGGAGGGACATGAATAGGAGTGGAGATATGCCAGGTAAAGGATGCTGCTCAGCATGCATGAAACACTCAAGGGCGTTACTCGGATCCCTAGGAAGCTAGAGAGGAGGGGAGAATTCCAAAAGGATTTATGAAAAAGGAGGGCCTTGAGATCAGCCTGAAATGATGGGTAAGATTTTGCAGGGCTCCAGGGGACAAAATTGGATCTTGCCAGAGTGAGATTCACCACATAGTCACACGTGGAGAAAGCAGAGGAGGGGCAAAGCCTGAGCAGGGACAATTCAGGCATCTGTGCCGATGTCTGGGGAGCCACTCCCTGCTGGGAGAGGCAGACACGGCTTCCCCGCCCTGCCTGTGCAGATAAAATCCGGCCGATGAACAAAGCCAGGTCTCCCAGCGCCTCCCAGCCCCTCCCAGCCTTGCCGCGGCCCTCAGTACGCAAAGCCCTGCAGACCTAACCATCCCCCAGAGAAACAGGGAGTCTCGACAGAGACAAATGAGACGCGACATCCTCCTCGCTCAGCCGCCTGGGAGACCCAGACACCCCTCATGCCCATTAGGAGCTGCACTCCTCTGCTCCCTCATTATCTCTGCCAGGGTGTCCTCAGGCCAAAATAACGTGCCCAGCCCCTGCCTCTACCTGCGCATCATTGTGACAACTCCCACTTGAAATTATTTGTTTTTCTCTATTGATCTTGGTTCGACACTGGAAAAATGTATTCTTTGTAAGGCATTCCCAGGGGCTTAATTTGTCTGTGTTGGAAGCCTTTTTTAATAGGATTCTGCCCCATTGTTTATTCTGAACATCGAGTTCCGAGAGCCAGGATTCAGCTCTTTTAATAGAAACTCATTAGCGGGGTCCCTCTGCATCAGAAAGCTGATACTGGCACTGTGAGGAGGAGACAAATGAGAAGGCTGCCAAGGGCCCGACTGATCAGAGGGCCCCTGGGGAGCAAGCGTCACCATCCACCGCCCACCACCTCCCAGCCTCCTCACATTTGGGAGACCTGGGGGTGACAGCCACCACTTGGCACCAGAGCTCAGAAGCCACGCACGCAGCCCCTTCACCGCTGTCTAGTTTCACCTCTCAGAAGCAGTTTTGACCTTGAGTGGACCCTACTCTCTTAGGGCAGGTTTTTTTTTTAAGCATGACCAATGGAACTCCTGCAATAGAACCCCCTGGGGTACAGGTATTAATACAGGTACCCAGGCCTCCTCCGTGTAGTACTCCCTGTTTTGGAGGGCCTTCCTTGTGCCCAGGGCGGGCCACCATCCATGTGGGGCACCCCATGCCTGGCTGGACCTGGTTCTGTGTCAATCCTCATTCCCATTTGTTTCTCTCCTTCAATCTCCACCACCACTGGGTGTTGGCCAGATTCCCAAGAGCTCCAAGGACTGAGACAGAGAGGTCACCCCAGGGCCCCATGGTTGGGCCCCTGTGCCCGATAGGCAGCCTGGCAAGTGAATTGCTACTATTGGCAAGCAAAGTAGTTCTTTCACCAGATCACATGAGGCTGAGCCAGCAAGTGCTCATGGGATTCGAGTGACTCAGCGTGTTTTTCCTCACCTGTAAAAAAACAAACAAACGGACAAGCAAACATTTACTGGTCTGGGGCCCTGTACACCCTAGGGGCCACCCAGCCTCCAGACCTCCTAAAATAGAAGCATGGAGGATGAAGCCCAGGAATCTGTATTTTTATAAAGGTCCTGGGGAATTCTGATCCTCACTAAGTTTGGAATCTACCGGAAGTGCTGTGATGAAAGTGAAGGAGGATGGTTTTTAGTTACTCAGAATTGGACTCACTCAAGCTGTCATTACAGCTTAGCCAGCTGGGTGACTGAGCAAGATACTAACCCTTTCTGAGTCTCACTTTACACTCAAAAGTATTTTTGCTCCAGAGTGGCTTTCGGAACCCTTTTAGCAAGAAAGCAACCTGCAGTCATGCATGTATCAGGCTGAGGTCACGCCTCTCACGCCCCCAGGTCCAGACCCAACATTTGACAGGAATCTAAGCAACAATGCCTGGAATCATTCAATCATCAAGCATGTATTGAAACCCTCCTAGATGCCAGGCATGTGTTCAGCAGTGGTAAAACAAAATAGGCTCAGTCCTTTGCCCCGATGAGGGAAGGCATATTAAACAGGTAAGAGATTATTCATAATTATTTTGGTTGCTGTGGCAATTGGTCCTACTTGGGGCAAAGAGTGTGATATGGAGAACTGGAAACATAGTCCTATAGCTGCAAGGGTCAGGGAGGGCTTCTCAGAGGAGGCAATCACTCTGCCAGTACCTGGCCATGGAGCAGGACTACCCGGGTGAAAAGAAGACCGCAGGTACTTCCTGATCTGGTTTCTGCGTTTCAGAAACCCTTTCCTCTCCCTATGACAGCTCTTTCTGGAAGTAAATAAAGATGATTGGTGTGACATCTGCTCTGCACAGAATCCACGTGAGCTCAAGTGGGCTTGCAGAGGTCACGTAGGCAGATGGGCAGCATTGGCAAGGCCTGATGGTGTGACAGCCACCACACTAAGAGCTTCCCATGTGCCATCTCATCAGATACTCACAGTAGGACTGCATGTGGGTACAATCATTAGCTCCACTTAACAGATGAGAAAGCCAAAACTCAGTGAGGTTATACAACTTGTCACAAAGCTTATAACAGTAGACCCAGGATCCAAGTCTGGACAACGCAACCTCTTGTGCCCCTAGGTTAAGGCCCCCACCCCCCACCTGTGACACTGTCTTCAGAACCCACTCAAGGGGTCACCCTTTCTGTGTAAAGAGGGATCAAACATACTTGAAAGTTACCTAAGCAAGAGATGACTTGAATGGTATGAAACTGCACAAAAGGAAGTGCAACTTGCAAGACGATTGGAGGGCAAGAGCCCTGAGATCGTGTGTGGACAACCCCCAGGATGACTTCAGACCTCAGCAACCCCATTTGCAAGATGAGGCGCTTGAAGCAGGGCAGTGGTTTTCCAAAATGTGTCTCTCAGAGCCCGGGGCCTCCACAGCGTTGTCTTGGAGGTGCCCCTGGTGGGTACTGGGCCATGCACTCCTTTCTAATCTCCCCCAGATAAACACTGGGCTTCCCAGCAGCAGCTGTTGAAAGACAGTCTGTGCAGCTGGGACGGCCACGGCACAGATGATCACAGTGAGCTTTCTTCTTTACTATCATTCTTACGTCAGTCCACATTGATGGAGCACACATCATGCTGTGAGCTCGGGGGAGAGAATCCGGACAAGTTTCTGCCCTTGAAGAGCACCTGGGCCAGAGGAGAAGCTAAAGTCACTGTCCAAGGGGACCAGGTGCCATGGGCCACAGAGTCCTTCCCAGCTTGGGCAGCTCAGGAAAAGGCCTAGGCCAAGTTGGCATTTGAACTTGACACCCAGCACCATGCTTCTCCCCACCCTACTTGCATCAAGTAACATGATTGAGGCATCCGCAAAATGGTTATTCAATCACAGTAGAGACTCAGGAGGTGAGCGGAGCTGCAGGAACAGAGGCAAAGAAGGAAGACTGAAGCTAAGTCACACCAAGGCAAAGGGTCAGAGCAGAATCCATAGCCATGCTTGAGTTTGAACAAGAGCTCTTGATGGTCATGGTCACGTGTCTTCTGCTGGAGGAGGCAGGACTACGGGGGGATTCTACTTGTCTGTAATACTAATAGTCCTAATAAAACAATCACTAATATTTATTGAGTACTATATTAGTCAGGAGAATCTGAACTCTGCTGCAGAGATAAGTAACTCCCAAATCTCAGTGGCTTAACATAAAGGTGTGTTTCTGCTCACACACATTCATTGCAGATGCTGGCAGCTGGGGGTGTGTGGGGGGGCAATCTCCATGCAGTGACTCAGCCACACAAATGACAGGTCCTCCAGCATCCAAAGCAGTCCCATCTGCAACATGTGACCTTCTTGGTTGCTGCTGCAAGAAAGAAAGACTAGAGAACATTGCACTAGAATTTCACAACCCCAACTCAAAAGTGACAATTATCACTTCTGCTCAGATTTCATTGGCCTGAACTTGGTGCTTGGTGAATTCGACTTCAAGGGGTTGTGGGATGGAAAGTGTTGTCTTCCATGCAGCAGAAAAAAGAAGCAGAGGTGGCTGAGTAGCGGTGATGTCTACCTCAAGCACTGACTGTGTCAGGCATTCAGGAAGGACCTCACGTAGGCGAGCTCACTGACTCCGCCACAACCCATTACATATAGGGAAACTGACACATAAAGAGAATAAACAGAAAGGACCTACCCAAAGCACACTGCTAGTAATGGAAGACTAATCATTCAAACCCCGAAGTTCTGGGGGCTTAACTCTCTCTACTTCCTTTCAAACTCTCAGAGGTTGTTGGTCCCATCCGTTGCCAGGGTGCAGTCCTTCAATTAGCCCAACGAAGCCTCCACATGCTCTCAGTATTAGCTAGACGGGGAAAAGGACACCATGCTTCCCATTGGTCTGGGACCATCCCCAACTTATTGGGATGAGAAACCAATAGACTAAAGTGTGGGTACCACTGGATTGCAAATCTGCCGCGAGTGGCTTCTGATGCTGAGATGTGTGTGTGTGTGTGTGTGTGTGAAAGAGAGAGAGAGAGAGAGAGAGAGAGAGAATATGAATGAATACTGGAAACCATGCAGCTTGTCCACAAACTCTTCAATCACAAATGCCAAGTGCAGGGGGTTATAAACAGATCACCACTGTGGTCTAATCTATGCAATCGGGGTCTGAGATTTCCATTTCAGGGCAGAGAAAATAATAAGTAACCATTGACTAGCATTTCCAGGTTCATTGACTTGCAAGGTCATATATTGACGGACAAAAAGCCAAGGTCAATATTTGATTTTGAGGAACAATAAATCTTGATATCCATTGGAAAGTAGCCATCAATGCAGGTGTTGTTGGGCAGGCTCAGTGACATACTTCTGTGAAGAAGTGGGAAGAGGCCTGCATGGATTTAGCAATTTCTCTGTTGCTCTGGGTAAGTGCACGTTTTCAAGAAAGTCCACAGAAAAGAAAAGTGTGCAGTGTTTTCAGAGGAATGCCAGAATGGTGTCACTCTTGCCCTGGTCACACAGATGAAAGGAAATAGCTGCCATGAACCCTCTCTCCACCTGCTCCCCAACCTGCTGGATTTGAGATTCACCTCCCCTCTCGCTAAGTTGGGATGTGGATAGAATTTTCCCTTATCTGCTTTCCAACGCTTTACACACCAATCCTTCAATGTCGCATACTTCATCTCCCCTTGTCGATTTGGGTGCCTTCTGGAGAAAGGCATGCCACTGAAACCAGAACTGACGCAAACCCGGCAGAATCTGCCTTATCAAGGAGCAGAGCTCCCGTCTCCTCCACTCTTGTCACCCACCTCATCACCGACCTTCACTGTAGAGCAGCCCAGACCACTTGCCATCCCCACGCAGTCGGGTATCTTAGGTCCTCATGAGTTTGCTTGTGCTATGGCCACTGCCAGACATCTCTTTTCCTTTCCTCCTTCCCTTTGTCCTCCTTCCCCTGGGGAAATGCCGCTCATCTTAAACCCCCTGTGTGACACTGTGTCCTTTACAAAGCCCTCTCTACCATTCCTCTTTCTGTCTACCCCACATTCCCTCCATCCCTGCTCTAGCACCTGCTTCATCCCTTGAACCATTTTTACTCACATGTCTGTTGGTCTTCATTTTCCTGTGACTGAATTCTTGCAGGACAGAGCTGGCCCTTATTTAACTCTGGATCCCCACTGCCTGGCCATGATAGATGTTCAGTATGTTTGCAGAATGGATGGCTGGATAGCAGGAAGGGCAAATACACCAGGTAAGGGAATCAGAGCAGAGCCTGGGCATAAAAAAAGGAGGGGTGAGCAGGGCATGTAGAGAAGCCCCAAGCAGGGGAGAGGCTGGGGTGCTGCCAAGCTTCATCCTCTCTGGCTCCTCATCCTCGCCGCCAGCTGCCCTGACGGGATTAATCAAGGCCCGAGCATGTGGAAATATCAGTCCACCGTGTTCTATTCAAGTTCCCTGGAACTAAATTATGTTGTCAGGATTGGACAGAGCAGGAATGGAAAAGACCAGGCTGGATGACATGGGGCTGTTAAAAGGAGATGAATGAGCCCAGTGGTTTCCATTCAATTTTTCAAGGTTTCCCAAGGCAAGTGTGACAAACACCACCTTATAATTCCCAGGCACCCTGCGCAGTCCCCTCCATACTCTCATTATTTTTTTTTTTTCTGTCCATCAGTTTAGAAGGACAAGGAATTCCTCTTTCTGTCTCTCAAATGAGGAAATGGAGAAAACTGGGTGAGGAGAGCATTTTGAGCAGGGTCAAGGTCAGGCCAAGGTCAGGCTGTAAATCAGTGACAGGATCAGCAGGAAGATGCAGAAATCTGAGTTCAGAAGGCAATACCCTGGCCATTACCTCACCTTCTCAGCTTTTTCTGCAAAACAGAACTGGCCTGTCTCCGAGGGCTGCTACAAGCACTTCAGGATAAAATGCACCTGACAGCACTTTTAACTGAAACAGTGCTGCTCATTCATTCATTCATTCATTCAACCAGTGTTTACATGTACCAAGCCATGCTAGCTCCTCTTATTTAAAAGCTGTCAAAGGAGCTGAGAACTAGAAATGGGTACACCTGGCTTTCATACTCATATCTACCTCACCACTTGGTAGCTGTGTGACATTGAGTCAGACATGAAACCTCTCTGATCCTCTTCACAAGGGGGTTGTTGGGACTGAATTAATTGAAGACAGGACAGACCCAGCACAGTCCCTGAGAGGGAGGAAGTTGTAAATAGGAGCCAGTGGAATCTCAGTGTGTCGCCCCACACCACCCCGGGCTGCGGGGTGAGGGTCCCTGCAGAATGGGTGCACGGGTCTGGCTTCTGGCTCTGCAGTGTATTGCAGTTGAGCACTCTCACAGCCCAGTGGTGAGTGAGCATCAGTTGTAAACAAAGGACTAATTAAATAAGCATAAATGAGTTTATGTAAATTAAAGAACCATGTTATGACTATTTATTGGTAGCAGCATCAAATCTTGCCATTGCACATGCTTGTTTAAAATTAATGTGCATAAATGCTCCAAATATCATATTATTAATAATGATAATAATGTTGATGAGGATGATAATAATAAACACATTCCGTAACAATGCCTCCCAGCTGGCTCTAAGATCAGCAGGGAGTGTGCGGAGTGTCACAGCACCTCAGGGAAACAGCCAGACTGCACGGCTCCTTCGAAGCCTCCAGCCCTCACTCCCGGGGCCATTTTAGTGTTGTCCACTGGGTTCAGCTCACTTACAGTCTCTTCCCATCTGGTTCATCCCTCAGAGCCTTACTCAGGGCCTCGTCTGAGAATCAGCACAACCCATCTGAACTATAGAGAGCTCTCCTTCCTTTCAATTCCTAAAACAACTTTTCGCCATCTTTCTTTCCATCTATTTTCTCCTTGGAGTCATCTCAGATCTGTGAGGTAGGTGGCAGGTATGTTTATGATCCCCATTTTATAGATAAACTAACCGAGATCAGAGAGTAGAAGCTACTCAGGGTAACGAAGCTAGGAAATTACAGAGCCAGGACTAAACTTCTGGTTCCTATACATGATGCAGTGCTGAGCTAAGCGTCCGGCATATAGTAGATCACTAATGTTAGGAAGGGAGAAAAGCAAGGTCTTTAAAAATCCCTTAATATAAGGATGAATTTCTCCCTTCATCACAATTGATCCAGGAGTCAACCTGTCAATGAAACTGTGTTTGCTACTGAAGGGACTGATCACACATGGATCAGCAGAGTCTAAGCCCAAACACAGACTCAGCCACTTCACTCAGGAAAGACATGCTCAGATTGTCCCTAGCCCAAAGAGCATCTTCGTGACAACTTTAGAAAGGCATTCACCCCCAGTAGAAATCACAGGCATTTTTCAGTTTCATTAAAGTTTTTGCAGCTATTTCAAAATATTAAACACAATAGGGGTCAGAAAACTTTTTCTGTAAAGGTCCAGATAGTAAATATTTTAGACCTTGTGGGTCATGCATTCTCTGTTGCAACTACTCAACTCTGCCATTGTAGCTCTAAAGTAGCCACAGACAGTAGAAAAATAAATGGGTGTGGCTATATTCCGATAAAATTTTACTTACAAAAACAAGATGTGATTCAGATCGTAGTTTGCTGATCTCTGATATATCCAAGTCATTACTTTAAATTGACAACAGTTATAGAATCTTATTATTTAATGTCTTTATGAAGAAGCACATCAATGACTGTATCGAACACTTTTAGTACTTTGAAAACTGCATTTTAATATCATTGATTGCCCTAATGACAATATGTATTTTGTTTTATATATTTGAAAAAATTATTCTGCAATGGGGTCCATAAACTTTACCAGACTTTACCAGGCCCAAAGAAGTCCTTCCCCCACTGAGAGTAAAGAGCACCTGTTATTTAAGTTCTCTCAGCTTGAGTTTTCTTGCTGCAGAATGGCAAGGCTACTGCATTTTTCCATGTATAAGACGATACTTTTGTCTAAAATTGTTAGAACAAAAATTGGGGTCATCTCATACAAGGGAGTAACCCTTGTATTGATTTCTTAATGTTGAGTTAGAAAAGTAGGCATCGTCTTATACATGGGGGCATCTTATAAATGGAAACACAGTAGTTATAATAACACTGATGTCAGAGGATTCTTGCAAGAATTCAATGTCATTATGAATGTAGACATGTTTTATTAACTAGAAAAAATATAGAAATTTAAAATATGAATATTTTCTATTCTTCAGTGGTGCCAACTACAATCTTCTGTACACAGTAGGTACTGAATAAATGTTTGTTGTAGTCAAATTAGTTCAGCCAAGAGCCTGGTGTCCCTCCCTCCAGGAGACTTTTGGAGCAATATGTGAGAGAGAGAAAAAGAGAGATTTTAAAAAGAGAAAAGAAAGAAAGAAAAGAAGAAAAGAAAAGAAAAGGAGAGAGAAAAGAAGACCGTAGAATCTTGGCAGCCCTGAGAATTGTTTCACAATTGTCTGTGCGGAATTCCTAACCCTCACATCTATTTAGAAATCCGCACTGGGGAATGAAAGAGGAAGGGGGAGAGATGGCCATGTTCTGAGCAGAGACTTCCTGCTGAGGCGGCAGGTTTTAAGAGCACAACTTGCACAGTTTGTGAAAGCACATGAACCTTGAAATAGAAATATGGACCTCTTAATTCATCTCTCCGTTATTTGATAAAGTATGAAGTAAATGGATGCAGAACATTTTCCCTTTAATTACACCAGGAGAAATGAGTGGGGGTGGGAGGTGGGGGGAGCAGAGGATTGAGGGTAAGAGGCCAGGGTGAAGCATTGTGTTTCCAAAGCAATTATATAGAACGGAGGCTGCCTTGGGCCTTCTCTGAGACGTCAGTTTTGGGGGAAGAGGCTGAAGTTATGGGTTAGGATGAGACCTAACCCAGTGCCCCGTGGTTTCTGATCCGAATGCATTCTGAAATGGGCCTTGCAGTAGGGGGTCTCTGCTCTCAAATGACCTACAGCTCAGCTGAGGAAACGAGTCTGAAATGCGTAAAACAGGCACTGCTGTTTCTGTGTGGTTAAGCTCATGCATTACGGCCCCAGCTCCACCACCAAGTCATTAATGACTGGAACCAAGTATTTCCAGTTTTTCTCTCACAGAGCTGATGCCAAGTATGGAGACGAACAATGCAAATAAACCCTCTAAATAAATAATATGTCAGATGTGGGGCCTTCTCCTCTCTCTTTGTATTCTTCTATTACTCAACCCCTTCAAACCAATGCAGACAGACGGTTACCCCAGTGAGAGAGGGTCTAAGACAAGACCAATTTATTTGGAGATAGTTCCGATTCATGGTGGTGCGTTATTAATTATTTAAAGCCAGAATAGTTTCTTCCAGGCTGCTAAGAACCCATATTTTATTCAATTTGGTCTGGATAACAAAAGGCTAACTTAAGTGTTAGAAGATCAGGATTTGTTATGGGTTAAATTGTGTCCCTCCAAATTTATATGTTGAAGTCCTAACACCTAGTACCTGAGAATGTGACCTTAGGTCACTGTGTATGTAATTAGTTAAGATGAGGTCACATGGGAATAGGATGGGCCCCTAATCCAATATGACTGGAGTCCTTTCTAAAGGGGGCAATTTAAATACAGACACAGGTACGTGAAGAACCCTATCTGAAGATGCAGGCAGAGATAGGGGTGATGTCTACAAGCCAAAGAAGGCTAAAGATGGCCACCAAGCCACCAGAAGGTAAGTGTCTCCCTCACAGCCTCCAGAAGGAACCAGCCCTGCTCACACCTTGATCTTAGATTTCTAGCCTGAACAACCATGAGAGAACAAATTTCGGTTGTTTAAGCCACCTAATTTGTGCTATTTTGTTATAGCAGCTCTAGAAAACGAATGCAGGGCTCCAATTTGGCTTCCCACCTACTGGTTGATTTGAGCAAGTTACTTTTCTGGGCCTGGATTGGACAGGAAGGCCAAGGCAGTGGTTGAGGGCAGGAGCTGGGAGCCTACCTGCCTGGCCCTGCCTCTCAGCCTTGCCGCTTACTAGCTGTGTGATCTTGAACAAGGCTCTAAACCTCTCTGTGCCTCGTTTCCTCTAGAAACTAGAGGATTAGATAGTCTCTAGGTGACCTCCCAGCTCCCATACTCCATAAGCTAAATGGACGTACTTAAAAAAAATCATTAAGCATCAGCAAGAGGGATCATTTGTGAGACGCCAGGGCCATCCGAACAGGACCCAGAGAAGAGATGGCAATGTGCAGAGGATGTGAAATCAAAGGACGACATTGTGGCTGAGGGGGCTGATTTCTACTGTAGTCAAGGTGTTTGTGACTCACCCCACTTGCTGGGCCCTGAAATGAGTAGGACGCCCAGGGCTGGGAGCACCACTCCCACTGTGGGTGCTGTCAGGTGTTGTGGGAAGGAGCACGGCTGCCCTTGTGTCGTGAAGCCAAGGACAGAAGGTCTCTGAACTGACCACATGGCAATGAGCGTGACCAGCACCTCTGAGCTCAGAGACAGATAAAAGGAAACTGCAATTTGATCATTCAAAAAGGCTTCTTGTCTAATGAATTTTTATTGAGTAATACTTTCAAATAAATATTTTGTTATTCCGAATACTTAATCTGTCCTGAAATTTAGAAGTGGCTCTGATTCCAAGCCCTTCAAGGGCCCAGGTGTGTCCCCGCTCTGCACTGCCCCCCAGGGAGGTCCCCGGAGCAGTCTACTCCCTCCTGTCACTTCCTGTGGGCTGGATGGCCACACATAACTAAAACCTTAGTGGGTTCCCTGCAATATTTACTGCTAACTCCTGGAGGGGCTTGCTGAGACACATTCTAGTGTTGTGTTAGGAGAATCACGTGTTCCTATTTCTCTGTGGGGTGGGGAAAAAAAGAGGGAGAAAAAAGAAAAAAAGAAAGAGACCCCAACAACAGCACAAGCTGCCCAGCAAAAACACCAGCTGTTCCTGGACTGAGCTGCCAGGTCCCTAAGACTCGGCTGCCTGCTGCCCCAGCCCGGACCAGGTGCAGCGTGGGGGGCAGAACAGACAGGACAGCCACCAAGACCTGCTCGGGGACACTGAAGGTCCCCTCATACATTTCTGCCTGAGCCCCACCCAGGCTGATGGTATTGGCGAGGACATATGTACTGTGAAAGACGGGCCAATTCACGGGCGTTCATGGCTTGGTGCTGAGACATTGGGCCAAGTGTTTGGTATCGCTGACCCTTGCACATGGGTACAAGTTCCACATTGTTTCAGGTCTGTTGAATCCTTGACTAGTACCATAGAGTTCATCAGCCCATTTGGGGAGAATAAGTAACAGATTCAGCACCCATTCGGCACTGTTGTGAGAGTCAGGGACACAACAGTAAATCAGCGAATTAAACAGGCAAGTGTTCCTGCCCTCAAGGAGATTGTTTTCTAAGTGTGAGGGTGGAAAGTGACAACAGCAGCTGCAGAATTGAGAGACCCTGCTGCTGGCTTACAATGAGAGTTTTAATGTCATTGTTTCTCTTCTCAGCTTCAAGTGGCTTGTCTGTAAACTGAGGCAAAGAGGCCAGCATTCTCTTGAGAAGACCCTGGTGGTTTCCCATCTAGGCTTCATTCTTCAACCACCTTTGTGATTCGGGCAAGTCACTGAGCCTCTGGGCACCACAGACACTTCCTGGGAATGTTGGGGAGTGAGTTGAGTTAGTTTACATAGAGGGCTTGGCACAGTGCCTGGCCCATAGTGACACTCAGTAGGTGTTTTTATCATCTGAGGAAAACCAAGTGAGGGTCACTGCCCTCCACTGTCTCATCAAGGTGACCAGATTTTAACATTGGTAAAGCGGGACACCATTGACCGGGGGTGGGGCGGGGGGTGGGGGGGGTTCTTGATTAAAAATTTGGTCTATCTCCCGCTGTTCCCTAGCTTGTCGTGCATTCTTTCCAAAAATCGGGACTTTTTAAAAATGCCGCGGGACACGTGACAAATTGTTAAAAAATGGGACTGTCCTGCCAAAAGCAGGACGTCTGGTCACCTTAAGAGGCTTCCTTCTCCCTGGAGAGAAGAGGCACTCCAAGGACCTCTTCAGGGCTGGGTGCATCTCACTTCCCCTGGCCTGACCCCAGGTACTGTCCCTCCCCACACTTCTTCACACTCCCTAGAGGAGGCATTGTGACACAGTGGGCAGCAACTTTCTCTAGGATCAACCTAACCAGGTGAGTCCAAGCTCTGTCACCTAATAAATCTGTGACGTTGGGCCAGCTACTTCGTCATGCTCTAGGACTGGTATGAGAATTAAGTGAGAGGATGAGTTGAAGGGCTAAGGAGGGTGGCACCATGTTAGTAATAGTGATAATACACTCCTAAAAAGACCCTCAGCAGAGAAAATACAGACGTGTTGTCTCCTGCCATGGCTGAGCTCTCTGTCACTCCAGGAAGGGGGTAGCCAACCTCCAGGAAGGCCTGAAGCAGCCTGGTGAGCATTGTTATTAATGGTCTGAATAAGGATAGGGAAAGCCAGCTTATCAAATTTGAGTCTGACATAAATTTGAAACGAAAGATGCATAAATCCTATGAAAGACTGATCCAAAAATCTTTCAACAGGTAGAAATGAATGATATGTGTTAGCCAACCAGATAGAACTAAACAGAAGAATCTAAGTCCTGTACTTGATTCCAAAAAAAACTGACTGCATAGGCTTGATACGGGGTTTTAACCAAGAAAGAGTTAGAAACATCAATAGTGTGGCATGCCTGCAAAAGAGTTGTGACTAACTTAGATCACATTAATAAATGTATAGTATCCATAGCAAGGGATATGGGTCTTCTATTTTAACCTAAAAAATCAGAGCTAAATTTCTATTTTAGAAACCATTTGTTAAGAAGGATACTGATGTCTTAGAACATAACCAGAAAACAGACAACGAAGATCTCAAAACCATGGTATTGCAGGAGGCATTCACCAGGACACAGACAGAGATTTCTGTGCAGGAAGATTATTAGGAAGTACTCTCAGAACCCATACTTGTGAAGGTGTGGAAGAAGCAAGTTTCAGCAGAGGGAGATATACAATTGTGGTACAGTTGCAATGAAGGCCTCTACAAACTGACAGTGAGCTCTGGCAATAGGATGTCCCTTCAAGGTTGTCCTGAATTGAGGGTGGACTTAGTACACCACTTAGTACCCCATATCAACCAACCATTGTATGTAAGCTGCTTCCAGAAAGAAAGCATAACCTTAGAGTGGTAGCTCCTTTTAGCCAAGGGCAATTCCAGGGGCTGGGGGTTGGGCGCCATCAGTAAACAACATTCCTAGCAGCTATGGGCATGAGTGCTCAGCCCTGGAGGAAGCTGTGGGCAATGTCTCAGAGTGTCCACTACAGTCCACCCCTTGCAATGCATGGGTCTATTTGTTTCATATAACAAGTTCTTAGAGTAACTTATTCTGTCTCCAGGTTCTGGTGGTCTCTTTTCCTGTGGAAAAGTATAAAAGGACGTTGAGGGGACAAACTGCAGACACTGCTGTAGCAGTTGAAACTCATCATCTCCTTCTCTGCTACCTATTCTGGAGTCCCCTCTCTAGCACCTAGCACCTCTGCTGGCCCCTGAGGCTCATCTGGTGTCATGACTCAGACCTTGTTCCCTGAAGGGTCTGGATTCCTGGTTGCCATACTCTTCTCAGGCCTCTCTGTGTCACAGGTACTCACTTCACAGGTTGCTGTGCTTCTCAATTTGCCATTTAAATTGGTCAGAAAAGAACAAAGGGAGCAGGGGAAGCCAGGATGGCTCAGTGGGTTAAGCATTTGTTTGCAGCCCTGGGGTCCAAGGATTGAATCCCAGTCCTGGCCCGTGTGGACCCATGTGCTGAACTGGAGTGTGCCCCAGTTTAGTTCTTGCCAGGGCATGCTTCCCATGTAGGAGCCCCCAGC
The DNA here is from genome assembly GCA_004027555.1 of Craseonycteris thonglongyai. NCBI lineage: Eukaryota > Metazoa > Chordata > Mammalia > Chiroptera > Craseonycteridae > Craseonycteris > Craseonycteris thonglongyai. The sequence continues at coordinate 143,800 of PVKE010000170.1, forward strand.
AGGGGTGTGCCTCCCATGTGGGAGGCCCCAGACCCAGTTCCTGTCCTGCACGGCCCTGTGCACACCTGTGGAGTGAAACCATATTGAAAACTGATGACGTACAACTGTGGAGACTGCTCTGGGCCATCCCTCCTCTCTCTCTCTCTCTCTCTCTCTCTGTCAAAAACAATAAAAAGAAATCTTTAAAATAAAATAAAGGAAAAGAACAAGGAACTCCCCAGGGTATCACTTTAGTGCCAACCATATTCTTCCCTGACCTTCTGTGTTTAGCACCATCATTACTTTCTTTCAACAATCAATATCCCTTAACCCTGCCAGGGTAGGGAATTTTTCCTTGTCTACTGGTCTCTCAAACTCAATAAGCAGCCCAAAGAGATTGGTGGCACTATAGACTAAAGTTTAATGCAACTGTTCCTGTGTCCTCTGGTAGAAATAGGATCCCTCTGAAAACCAGGATTTCTAGACCCACAGCACCTGGTGTAGTGGAGACAAAGGTGCAGATTCCCCAAAGAGGTCCCTGGGAGTGATGTTAAGTAGAGACACTCTTACTTCTACTTCTCATTCCCCACACCCATTCCTTCCATCTACTGGGAACATAGCACTATAAAATGGTCACCCATTTAGGGTACATACTGTATCTTGAGGGTGATGGCCCATGCTCATAGGCATCATTCTCAAACTGGCACCAGAGACTATTGTATCACTCTATCAGGTAGCAATGTCTGGGGACAATATGTGACAGACCCAAATGGTCCTATGGTCTTATGCCCACTGCCAAACCTCCTTTCCTGTAAAGTGATTCTCTTGAATCATGTGATTCAACGTTTAATGGGATCTTGTGTTGGTGGATCATTGATTCCATAAACCATCATATATGGTGCAAGCTGAGACCCTATATGCAGAAAAGGTAAGTTGATACCCAGAATTTATGTCAACTCCAATAAAAAGAAATCAATTCCCCTTTCAGAGTGAAAGGGGTTCAATGTAATCAACTTGCTATCAAATGGTCAGTTGATCTCCTTGAAGGACGGGGCCATATTGGTGTATTAGCATTAGCCTCTGTAGCAGGATAGACATTAGAGATTAGACAATGGAACTATCTAGTTTGGCTTTGATGAGTAAGGACCCAGGCTACTAGGACCCTGTGTAGCCTCTATCCTTGCCCTCTGACTTCCCTGTTCATAAGTCCATGGGGATGGCTAATGACAGAGGCTGGCTGACATTATGACATCAAGCACCTGAGTCATTCTGTCCATGTGGTGGCTCTACCATGGTGAATGGTCTCTAATGGGTGGTAACGTGATACCAAGTTCTCTATACTCTATGGCCACTCCCACCGTTTCATTCACATGCCTCTTCTTTGGGCCTTCTTATCTCTTCCCAGCATTTTTCCTTCCAGGACTGCAACCAAAAGTTCAGTTTTTCATCATTTCCCATGAATCCAGATATGTTCTACCTCAAGACGTTTCTCTTTCTATGCAAAATTGATGACCAGGTACATTGTCTCGGGCTCTGCCCACTGTCAAGACTCCCCTCTCTACTTGTTTCCAGGCCCACCCGTGGTTGGAACTGCAGTGCAGCAGCAGAGCTCATTTCCAGCTTGTACTTATATTCAAGTGAACAGCTCCATGAACAGGGCGGGCCCTTTTTCTCATTCCATCAGTTCATCTTCCGGGACCCCACCTATGGAGGCCCAGGTGGGAGCTGAGCAACGGTGGTGGATGACATGGGGTATGGGTCCCCTTCATGGGTACATTCCTAGTGTCATCTGGCTCTGTCATACCTGAACCCAGGTGTACCCTTTCTAAGTTACTTCCGATTCTAGATGTACCACTTCCAAGTTAACACCAATCTTATGACTTGGTGGGTCTGTATGAACCCAGCTCTTGCTTCATGGTCACTTGATGTCTCATGGTTACGGGCTTTATCTGTACCAGTCAGGAGAATGTTCAGAGCTGTTTTTGAGAAGCATAGAATTCTTCGCTGCAAATGGCCTGACCTTGTTCCAGACCCAGGAAGCCTATGCAGTAATTTCCCTTTTGGAGTTTGCTATAAACTCCACATAGATCCTTTTCCCATCACAGATACTTCTGCTACCATACAGTCTGACCAGGCATGAGCTTGCCCAGGGGGGTTGCTGCTTTGTCCAAGAAGTTAGGCGGCTTCCATGTCTCTCAATAAATGGGTCAGAGCAGTGTTCCTAAGTGTAAGGTGTACTGAGTGCAGAAGCCAAAGGGACACACTAGGCGTTGTGCTTCCTTCTAAGTTGTGGAAGGCCTGAGATGTAATGATCTGTCCTTTTGGGGGGTGCTCTGGCATACCCCAGGACACCTGGCTCCTAAAGTCTTCATTCATGACACAGCTTTCTAATTTTTGCAAGTTCACCTTGACGCCCTGGAGCACATGTGTCTTACCAAGGCCTCCAACATACCTGCCACTTCTTGCTCAGCGAGTGCATGGACATGATTTCATGAATTTCACCAACGCGATGTTCTGCAAATTATCTAGACAGTTCTGGACCTTGGACCTTGGGACTATATTATGATAGCACACAGGAGGGTTAACTAACCTGGTGAAAAACCTCAAACGTGTGTAACTTTTTACCCCCATGAGAATGTGACCTGCATGGCCCTCCTCCCTGATAGATATCAGGAAGCACATGCCATGTATTCAGAGTCACCTTTCTCTGCTCCAGCAAACTCCCCGCAACTACAGTTCAGACGACTACTTGCTCAGACTGTGCTAGTCCACTCTTATCCTCCAAGATCCATCTCATCTTTATAGGTTCCAGGCAGTGAATTAAATGCTCAAAGGATGGGACCAGGACTACCACCCCTGCAGTCTCTAGGACTTTAAAGGTGGCACAAATCTCTGTCATCTCCCCGCCCCCAGGAATGCAATATTGCTTTTTATTTTCTGTCTTACCTGAGGGTGGAGGTGGGGAGTTTCAAAGGCTTTCACTTGGCCCTTCCCACTAGGATACCTTAAACCCCATGGTCCAAGGAAGCAACACAGGGGGTGTGCCACGAGGTATATCCATTACAACTGGACATCCAGGGACTGCGTAAATGCCCCCGGGAGGCTGTGTGGGTGCTGGACTCGTGTAAGTCAGATCTGTGCCAGGAATGTATTTATAAACAAACCCCCTATGCACCCTCCCTAACAGTGGCCATGACGACTTCAAGTCCCTATTTATCAATGTCAGCTCTGGGAATTTGCATTCCTCAGTATATAAGCCCCAAAATGACTGGGGAAATCATTTCTGACCCCCGTCACCATGGTGATGCCAGTTCCTTCCTTCTGGGGACCTAGCCTCTCCTTTTATCAGTGGGTGCTGAGCCTAAAAATTGGCTCAGATCCAAAACCTAGACAAAGAATCATGGGGTTTTTATAGGGGTTTTGTTGTTATTGTTTGCTTGTTTTTTGCTTTTGATTAAACTGGGACAGATGTTTTTAGCTCCCTGATCATCCATCTTTGATTTGTTTTGATTTTGTAGAGTGAGCAATAACCCTGTTAGCTGCTCTTAGGGTAGGACAACCAACGCATCCCAATGTGAGCAGAACTTTCTTGGTTTTAGTACTGAAAGTACCCTGTCCCAGTAACCCTCTCAGTCCCCCCCTCCAAAAAATAGCACAGTTGGTCACCTCACCCTAAGGACATTGTGTTCTCCAGTCCTACCCATAATTCTGCCAGTCAGTCCTTACTATTCATTGTAATCACTGTGCCCACCTTGCTTCCAACAGATAAGCACCAGCACCTGTTCATCCCTAGGATGCCAATTATTAGCAGGAAGCTCATGTCTGTAAGGACATCTCCTATGGTCAGGCTTGGTCTACAGACAACACTGTCCCTTAGCTCCTCTTTGACGCTGCTACCTTCTCACCAGCACATCTCTCATTGTTTTGCTAAATGGTGTGGGGTCCAGGCCCTATTGTAGAACATAGTCAACTGGTAGATTTTCTGGCCTTACATAGAATATCTTCTCTAGCATGCTCACTCCTCTGAGTGTTTTGATTCCTGCCATCTGCCATGGTAATTCTGGCATTTCTACTTCAATAATATAGGCCATGTCTTCTTCCAAGCTTTTAGGAGCCACCCGAATGGCATTGCTAGTAGCATCATCTCCTCAGATCCTTGTCAGGGTGTGAGATCCTATATCAAGGGAAAGGCTCCCATAATGATAAAACCACTCATTCAGCTTTATACTCAGTCCCTCCAATTCAGCATCCTCTGTGTGCCATGTATACACCTGTGGGCCCTGCCACTATGTGTGATGGGTCCTATACCTCCAGCACTGGCTTCGTTTCTCCCCCAAGAAGGGCCTCAGCTCACTTTTGTGGTGACTTGGCTCCCATTCCTAGCCCAGTGTCCCAGAGGCGGGTAAGTTAGCTTCTGAGTAGAAAAGATGTTGTTTAGTAAGCAGATGTTGTTCAAGCAAGTAGAGGATGCCAGGCTTTAGTGCCAGAGACACTGAAGGCTCAGCAGGTCTGGGGTTTCAAAGTTTTCAAGTTCACTAACTGGAATATTCATCCCCAATGTTGCCATCCCACTCCTTCCCAACTAGGGCTGTGATGGTGACATAGCTGACATACCCAGGCAAGAATTCACAATGTAGTCTTCTCTGAGCCCCACTCTTATAATTAAGTCTGCGCCCTGCACTTCAGCTTTCTCTTCTCTCCAGCTGTGAGAGCAGTGAATCTCTTTATATGGAGCCAAGGAAGCCCACTGACTTTCACACGTTGCCTTAAATTGATAATTAATCACCTACAGCCTTTTATTGTTTTTTTCAGATCCATCGATTGCACTCAGCGAGAGCCATCCAATTCCATTGTCCTTATAATTACTAATTTCCCCCATCCTTTCAACCTCCTGAAATATACAACCTGCCCTGCATTCCTTTCCAACAGGATCTCATCCCAGTTTCTCCAGAAGGAAAAAGATGTAATAATTGCACCACGTCATTGTGAGCAGCAGCTCTCAGACCTGCATCCACCACCAGTGTTGGGCTCTTCGTTGCAGGCTGCCCAGCAGGGACCCAATTCCACGATTTCTCTTGCAGCCTGCTTCCTCAGCACACTCTTAGTTCCCATCGTTTTTGGTGGGGTTCCCTGACACTCTGCCATGAAGGCTTGCATGTAGGAAGCTTATTGCCGTGTATCCTTGAATATATCCCTATGGGGGCCCATAAATGCAGAGTTGGGCAGAAGTGGGGCTCATCTGCAGTGCAACAGGGCCTCAGCCTACCCAATGAGGGTTCTTGAGCTGGAAATGGCTTTTCAGAGGTGCATCTACTAGTCATTGGCTGTGGCTGCTCCCCCACAAAGGCAAAACCTTAGGAGCCAGTGCTTCTGCCCCGGGCAGCTCCTGAGGGGGTCTCAGCCAGGAGCCATCAGCAGGCAATATTCGTGGCTCCTTGGTCCTGGTTAGAGTCTGGGCAGAGCACCTCTCATCTGCCATGCAAGCCAGGAGGGTGGGGGTGACTAAAGGAAGAATGTCCTGGAAAGAGGGCATTTCAGAAACACCATGCCATGCTCAGAGCTCTGAAGGACTCCCGTGCTCCAGGAAATGAACTTGTTCTGTAGGATCTCAGGGCCCAGCCCAGCAACAGTGGGTGATAAGAAGGCAAATTTCCCCTCAATCAGGGGGAGACCTTTGAGCAGGCTGACTCTTAGGAGGTAGATTGGGGCAAACTCTGGAGGTACTGAGCTTCCCATCTCTATGGTGTGCAAGCGGAGACTATTCCAACAGAGGTTGAAGCTGTTGATACAATTTAAGCACCACAGTGAGATGAAGGCCAACAATCTTTACGAATGCTTCCTCCACACTTGACCTCTGGAGACTCGGGGATGATTTTTGTCTGAACAGAATGGCAGATCACCTTTGAATGAACGTGCTTTTCGACATCCATGGCAATGGCCCTGCTCTGAGTCCTCTTATTTTAGGTTCCGAGTGAGTTGCTAGATGGATCTGGAGAGGGAGAGGCCAGGGTGGGCGGGTTTAAGGCCCTGGGCATTCTCTGCATCGAGCCTCCCTGCTGTGGGTGTGCTTCTCCAGCTAGAACCTGCGTCCTCCAGTTCAGTGCCCAAACTGGTACGTGTCCTCCTGTGTGTACACAGACACGCACACGAGCTCTTCCCAACACAAATATATATTTAAGATTTACTGTTCTGGAAAACCTAGTGAATAATGTAAATGATGAAAGCCCGCGTCTGGCAGAAAATATTGTGCCGGCTCCTCATTGAAATTCAGCCTCTCATGCACACTTGGTAATACACACGCTGTATGAATTATGGATTCCGGGCTTTATCTCTCACACGACACATGAATGTTTGATAAAGATTGTTTCCAATATTATATTTTGTCAAAATGCTCATCTAAAATTCAGTCAAAAATGCTTTCCGGTAATTATGCACTGACTTCACAGGGAGCAGAGGAGGGGAGGTGGAAAGTGCCCCTCGGTGGGGTCACTGCTGTGTGTGTGTGTGGCGTGTGGCTTTTTTTCTGGTTCGCCCTGGGTGTTTCTGCCAAAGGCACGAGGGGGACTGACAGTGTTTGTGCTGAAATTCTTTATTCCTGCTGCACACCCTCATTACAGAAGCAGCTACAATAAGGTCTACCTTTCGCCTTGCAGACACTTGGAAGTTCATTTATTCCTCACATATTTTTAGGCTCACGGTTGGCTCATTGGCAACGTGGCCTTAGTCTGGCCTCCCAGCAACTCGCGTTCCCCAGAGTGTCCAGCCGATGTTCACACACCCGCTGAACCCCCACTCCTCAGCCCCACCTTCCTGCAGCAGACCTTCATCCTTACAGCAGAGATGCCAAATCCTTAGCGCCTAGTCTACCAGCTCTGCTCCCGCAGCCACCGCAGCTATCAGTGGTGATGCTGTCACTCTGGGCCACTGCTCCCCTCAGATCCTTCTTAGCACATGTTCCAGGCAACTGCAAGCAATCAGGTGACAATAACATACAGAAGGAGGCGCATTTTATCCTCTGGAGCACAGCACTCTAGGTCCTTTCTGAGCTTACCACAGCCTCTCTCCCAGTTTCAGGCCTAGCCATTCCCCTTCCACCTGCTCCGGGTTCTGTAGTCCAGATCCATGCCTTTGCTCCTGCTTTTCCATCTGCCTGGGATGCTCTCCATCCCCCGTCTCCTTGGAAAACTCCTACTCATACATCAAGACCTCTGGGAGCCTCTCTCCCTCCCCCCAGGCCTGGATCCTCTGTGCTCTGTGATTTCAGGGCATTCTCTCTAGAGAACTTCTACACATATTGCGGGGTGTGATATCCCCAGGGAAATGTACTAATGGAGTGAGTGAGAGTAACGATGCTGCCTACCCCAGTTACCAGCTTGGTGACTTGGGAGCTGCATGGTGACTCATAGTGCACGAGACATTTAGGTGCTTTGCTCACAAGTAGCCCTGGCTTTCATGGAGCTATAGCCTAGAGCAGCAGTGTCAAACTGGCGGCCTGTGGGCCGCATGCGGCCCCCAAGGTAATTTTTTGTGGCCCATGATGCTCTGAAATAAAATGAAAATAGAAAAAATTGTTATGCAGAAAATAGCGCTTAGGGGAGATTGAGGCAATACCATACACACAATTCCCTCGTTAACCCTTTAACTACTGAAGATGAGTATACACGTGGCCCAGTGGTTTTCCTGGGGGCCTTGTGGGTGTGTATAAACACACCGACTCAGTTCCGGCGACGTTTGTAAATGTGATGTGGCCTGCATGAATCTTGCCTGTTGCACCAAATGGCCCATGTTTTAATTGAGCTTGACACCCCTGCTCTAGAGGACAGGGCACTTATAACACTGATATGGAAAAGGTGTGCTTTTACCTCCTCAATATTGAGAAAAATCACTGTGTGTTTGGGAGCTATGGCCTTCAGAAAAGTTAGGCAGGTGAGCATTAGTAGAGGTGGCCAGAACTGACACCATCACCTTCACCAAAGTGCTCCCATCCTCCATGCCTCCCCCCCCCACACACACACACACACTCCAGTGTTGGTCTTGATACCTCCTTCTCTCTCTCTGCATCCACTATTAGGAAGTCCACAAGCCAGATACCCTTCGAATCACCCATTTCTCCTCATCCTTGCAGCGCCACCGTGCTGTAGGCCACCAATATCTGTCCCTCAAGAAGCCTGCACCAGCCTCCTGTGGTGGCCTCCCTGCCTCCTCCAAACCTCCTCCAACCCATTCTCCATCTGCAGCCTGTGCGATCTTTCTAAACCCAAATCTGATCATCTCTCCCACTCCAAATGTTTCTCCATTTCTCACAGGCTAAAGGCCAAACCTCCTTCTGGGACTTGAGGCTGACTATCAGGCTGAGCGATCAGTAGGGCCCAGGCAGCTGTGCATCAGAAGAGACGCAGGGAAAACACCATGAGGTTCTGGCATTGAAGAGTCGCTGCAGGTCAGCAGGAGTCGAAGGCCTGGCACCAAGGCCCTGTCCTCACCACTTTCTGCAGCCACGCCTCCCTCTCCCATCCTCCCACTCTGCCTCTGGCCCACTTACCCTCTCACCTTAATGCTTATGCTTTGCTATCTGGTTTTCTGTTGTTCCCTCACCAGAAAGAACTCCCTGTAACAGCAGAGCTGGGCATAAAACAGGCATCTTAAACACACGCGTTGAATTTAATGGAAGACCAGGAAATGCGGCAGCCCCGGGGATTCATCAAGAACGGCTGCTGCGGTAACAAGCCAGGCTCCCCATGTATCAGCCAGGCGTGCGAGCAGGGCCTGACAAATGCAGCATCGGAGCTGTGGTAGCACGTGAGCAGGGGTGCTGACAGCTCCTAAGCCAAGTGCTGAACAAACGTTGTTCTATAGCTATTGACTGTTTCAATATAACTCCGGTGTAAGAATCACAGCCCTGGATTTCAGCTGCTCCCAGGAGGGCTGAGAGCAGAGAGGACTCCAACAGGAAGGATCCCTGTGAGGATCCCTGGATTGTTTGTTGTGCAGTTTGTGTGCATCCACACAGGCTTCTCGTCTTCCTTCCACAAACTCTGCCTGCCTGCCAACTCTGTACCAGGCACCATGCTGAGATCTGGGGTACACAATCAAGACAACAGCCTCAGCTTTCAAAGCTCCCCAATTCCGATGGGAAAGTCAGCCTGGCCAGCAGACAAGTGCTAAGGGGTTAGGACAAGAACCCACACACAGATGGAGAACCTAGCTGAGACAAGGCATGGGAAACCCAAGTTTCCAGCAGGGGCATCAGAACTAAGACCTTAAGGATGAGTAAGAGTTTGCTGAGTGGGGGTGAAGGGAAAGGACTGAGAGGCATTTCAGGCATCAGGAACAGCATGTCCAAAGGTCTGGAGGCTGGAGTGAGCAGTGGGGTGTTGAGAAATCTGCAGAAAGTTCAACAAGGCCAAAGCCAAGGGCCAGATGAAAGGTTCTGTGTTGAGATCGGGAATCTGGACATTGCCCTGAGGTTTCAAGGGGGCAGTGTGTACACAGGTCACAGACAAGAGTCAAAGTCAGAACTGGACCTTGAACTTCTGTGTCTCCTTTGCAACTATTTCTTGTCTTTCATCTCCTCCCTTCCCTGTAAGTGCATGCTATCTCCCTGAAGAGAGGTGAATTCCTCTACCCATCCAATCTAGGTGGCCCGTGTCCTCTCTGACTAGTGGGATTAAGTAGAAGCAAAGCTATGCCAGGTCAAGGACAACTTGTCAAGAGAATTGAACATTGCTACTTAGCTCCTTGGTACACTTGCTCGGAAGGAACCTAACCACCAGGTAGGAAGTCTGACTGCCTTGAGACTGCCGGGCTGTGAGGAGGCCCAAGCTAGCTATGCAAAGAGCTCTTGTGGAGAGAGAATATGGTAGCAGAGTCACAGGGGTCTTGGCCATCTTGGTTGTCACTGAGGCCCTAGACAGCTGGCTCTAGTCAATTTGTCACAGCCCACTCCAGCTGAAGCACCAGACATAGAGAAGAGACAAGGCATTCCTGCTCTGCCCTGCAGAATGACTGACCCAAAGGATCATGAGGATAATAAAATGTGTGTGGTTTTATGCTCTGAGTTTCAGGATGGTTTGTTATCTGCAGTATATAACTGAATTACCAAATTATAAATGTTACCCATTTATAACAGTGAGCATGTGTTTGCCTGCATGTAACAGAAAACCCATCTGCAGTGGTTTAAACAAACTAATAGCGGGTATTTTCTTGCACAAAAAAGAAATGCAAAATCAAGTCAAAATAAAGAAACAAAACTGGAAAGTGGCTACTCACAGTCTCTAGGAAATCAAAGCCCACATCTTTACACGTCTCTTAACCTATCCCTCAAGGTGACAAGACAGCTGCTGCAGCCCCAGATATCATGTCCTAAGTCCAAGCAGAAAGAAGGCAGAGGGGGAAAGGGCTATCCCAGCCATCAGAACCCCTTTTAATTGAGAGAGCCAAAACTTTCCCAGAACCATCACCAACAGACTTCAGTTTCAGTCTCCTTGGACTTAGGTCATATGATCTCTCACAGAGACAGAAGAGGCAGAGAGACTAGGTAATAAAATTATCATGAGTGGCTTCAACTATGATCCATTTACACTGCCACCCTAAACAAAATTGGGGTTCCATTAAGCAAAAGAAAGGGAGTACAAATATTGCCTAGGCAAGCAGCCAAGTTCATCTTATCAGTGAAGTCTTCTTTTTTAACTGCTTTGCTGAGGTTTAATTGACATACAATAAACTATCTGCCATATTTGAAGTGTATGATTTGATCATCTTTGACATATGTCTAACCCATGAGACCATCAGCACAATTAGGGCAGCTAGCATATCCATCAACCCAAAGGTTCCTCATGCCCTTTTCATCCTCAGTCATGACCCGAGACCCTGTCCCAGGAAACCAAAGATGTGCTTTCTTTCACTATGGATCAGCTGGCATTTTTTACAGTTTACATAAATGGGTCACACAGTATGTAACTTTTCATTTGGCTTCTTTCTCTTAGCATGATTATTTGGAAATTCAGCCATGTTTTGGTATATCAATCGCTCATTGCTTTTTATTGATGAGTAGAATCTCATTGTATAGACATGCCCCCATTTGTTTTTCCATTCACCAAGTGATGGACATTTGTACTTTGTGCTATTTCAAATGAAGCTGCCATACACTTGTAGGGACATACATTTTCTTTGTTTCTTGGGTAAATACCTAGATGTGGACCAGCTGGATTATATAATAGGTGCATGTTTAAATATTTTTTAAACTGCCAGGCTATTGTCCAAAGTGACCATACCATTTTACACCCCCACAGTGTGTTCCCATGGCGAATGGGAGCTCGGTTCCTCTACATCTCTGCCAGCACTTCACGTGGTTGTCACCCCCCAGCTTCTAATTCCCTTAAGGGCTTTGGTCCAGGACACCTTTACAGAGCTCCTCCACTATCCCCACAGGGCAAAAACACTGATGAAAGGTAAAGGAAACAAATACACTTGAAAAAAATTAACTTTTGTGTGCAAAGCACTGTCACATACATTTTCTTGTTTAACCTTAGCAACACCACGTGGTGGTTGCTCCTTTTCCTCCTACCTTACAAATGAGGACTATGTCCTATGCTGCTAGGTTGGCACAGCCCCAAAGCCCTCGCCTTTCTCCTTTTCTTTCTGTGGCATGGGCCCACTCTGCCTACAGAGACGATTTCCTTCTGGAAGGCAAGAAGGAAGTGGCCTGCAGTATATGGCAGTAGGAGGATTTGGGATAGGAGCTTTCCCCAAAAGAGGCATCAAATTCAGAGCAGGTTGGAGATCAGGAATGTTTTCCCGAAGGGGGTAAATCTTAAGACAATTTTCCAAGAAGAAGAAAGAAAGACGAGAAAGCAAATCCAAGAAGAAGAAGCCACACCGCAAATCCCCAGAAACACCGTAGTCTGTTTGAGGAAACTCAAGGAATTTGGTGGCTAGAGCAAAGGTGCATGCAGGCAGGCCAAGTGGTGACACCTGAACAGGCTGACTAGACCCAGGGATGAACATCATGGGGTAAGGCCAGGATGATTGACCTTGAGCCTGAAAGCCAGAGGAAGCCAGTGACAATGATAAGCAGAAGAATGAGATGGCAGGCCTGGGACTTAAACATTCCCTGGAGAGAATATGCTGGGAGGGGTGCCCTTAGGGAAGGGCATGGAGGGGGTTATTTCAAACATCAATAGATGAAGGGAGAATAATAAAGTCCAGAACTAAGGTGTCTGTGGGACATCCAAGAGAACATGTCTAGAGAGCAAACATGGACTTCTGATCTGAGCTGCAGAGAGAGTTCAGGGCAGGCGTGTCCAACCTGTGGCCCAGAACGGCCTTGACTGTGGCCGAAAACAAACTTTTAAAACATTATGAGATTTGGGGGGGACCTCATTTTTAGCTCATCAGGTATTGTTAGTGTATTTTATGTGTGGTCCAAGACAATTCTTCCAGTGTGTCCCTGAGAAGCCAAAAGGTTGGTGTAGGGCATATAATTGGTCGTTAAAGCCACATGTGTGGATGAAGTCACCAAGAACTTTGTATAGAATTGATGTGACATGTGAAAGGACACTGGGAAGAAATAATCAGAGAAATAAAAGCCAACATAGAGGAGAAGTTGTCAAGAGAACAGAGAGCAGAGTGAGTTTCAGGAGCAAAAGAATGGCCAACATTGGCCCAGGTCACAGAAAGTCATGAAAGGTACACACAGACAAGTGCCCATTGCCTTGGCCCTGAGGAAGATCATAGATGGCCCCACTGACAGCAGTGTGAGTGGTGTGATGGTGATGAAAATCAGGTGTGGCCACTGAGGAGTGATTCTATGATATGGACACCAGGAAGAAGTCTTAGAAAATAAAGATGTCAGTCATCTGCTAGAGGTGGATCTTGAGTGAGAAGACTTCAAGATGAAGCAACGGGAGAGTGTTTATAAGCTGCTAGGAAAGACACAGATGAGAAAAAGGGTTTGAAAAATCAGGACACCAAGGGGATGTGGTACAGAGCAAGTTTCTGGAAAAGGAGGGCGGTAGCAAGACTCAAAGTAGAAGTGCTGGGATCAGCCCTTAGAAGGCAAGAGAGATGAATGAGAGGGGAAAGCAGAGAGTGGATCTTGATGGAAATACATTTGAATAGGATGGGGCAATAATTTCAGAAGCAAAAATAGATAAACCACTAGCTAAAGTAATCAATAAAAAAGTACAAATACACATAATTAGAAATGAGAATGGGGAAATAATCACATACAGAGGAAATTAAAACAATTATAATGGATTACTCAGTTCAATGCTTTGAAAATAAATTGGGACACATGGGCAAATGGGTGCTTTTCTAGGAAACATAAATGATGACAACTAACCCATGAAAGGTAGGAAATCTAAACAGTCCAATTATTAGAGAAGAAATGAAGGGTGCTGCCAATGAGCCCCTATCCATTAAAATGCTGGACTTAGACAGCTTCCTGGATAAAATCTATCACAATTTCAATGAGCAGAGAACTGCAACGCTATTTAATCTATTCCTAAACATCGTTGAGAGGGGAGGATGACTTTAAGATGAATCTAAGCATCCAGTATAACAGTGAAAACAAAATCCCAAAAAGGATTTACAAAAACAATACTATAGCCTTATCTTTAAGGCAATATAAATGCAAAATCCTAAATAAATATCAGTGACTAAACCTCATGCATTTTAAAGGATAATATGCCGCCATCACATGGAGATTGTTCAAATAATGCAAGGATGGTTCTCTATGAAGGAGTGAATTAACATAATTCACAATATCAGGATATCCATTAGAGAACCACAGCTCTCACCAGGCATACTCATGAGAGTGCCGTCATTTCTACACCATGTGTGGCAATCCCTGATGCACCACCATGATGCCCAGCAAAGACAGGTGACCTGAAAGTCCAACTCCTTCCTTAAGATCTTCCAACTTCTGGACGATCATCCAAAATGCTTCGTGTTGGGAGCAGACAATGTGGGCTCCTAAGAGATGCAGCAGGTCCGCCTGTCCCCTTGTGGAAAGCCTGTGGGGATGATGAGCAAGAACGCCGTGATGTAAGGCCATCGAGGGCATCTGGAAAACAAGTCAGCTTGGGAGAAGTTGTTGCCTCATTTCTGGGGGAATGTGAGCTTTGTGTTCACCAAGGAGGACCTCACTCCAATCGGGTACATGCTTCTGGTCAATAAGGTTCCAGATGTCACCCATGCTGGTGCCATTGCCTCATGTGAAGTCACTGTGCCAGCTGAGAACGCTGGTCTGGGGCCTAAGGAGACCTCCTTCTCCCAGGCTTTAGACCTCAGCACTCAAATCTCCAGGGGCACTACTGAGGTCCTGAGAGACGTGCAATTGACGAGGGCTGGCGACAGAGTGGGAGCCCCTGAAGCCACACTGCTGCCCCTTTCCCCCGGCTGGTCATCCAGCAGGTGATTGACAATGGCAGCATCTACAACCCGGAAGTGCTTGACATCACAGAGGAAACCCTGCATTCCTGGAGGGTGTCCACCATGGTGTCAGCATGTGTCTGGAGACGGGTTCCCCAACTGCCGCATCAGTATGTCATTCTCACATCAGCGGAGACAAGCAGGTCCTGGCTTGGCCTGTGGAGACTGATTACACCTTCCCACGTGCTGAAAAGGTCAAGGCCCTCTTGGCTCATCCGTCTGCGTTTGTGGCTGCCACCGCCACCAAGGCTGCTCCTGCAGCTGCCGCAGCCCCAACCAAATCTGAAGCGAAAGATTAGCGGAGTCGGACAAGGATATGGGATTTGGTCTCCCTGATTCATTACCAAAAAGCAGATGGCACTGCCGGCTTTATTTATGAAACAAGAAATAAAGGCTTGGCATGCTGGAATAGCTCAGAGGTTGAGCCGTGCCTTGGAATCGCAAGGTCTGGGGGTTCGATTCCTGAACTGCAGGGCGACTGTTAACCACCAGGATGGCTCAGCAGCAAAGGTTCCCACCTCCCATGCGGGAGGCCCCTGGTTCTGTCCCCACCCCCCCACAGCCCCACACCCACCTGTGTGGAATGAAACCATGTCACAGCTAATGATGTGCAACTATGGAGACTGCTCTGGTCTCTCCCCCTTCTGTCTCTCTCTTTCTTTCTCTCTCTCACCTTCTCTCAAACAATAAAATAAACGTTTGAAAAAAGATATAAAGGCTTACTTCTTTTTAAAAAAATAATAAAAATTCAATTTTGATTCCTGACTTAAAACTCTTACTAAAATCGGGTGATATGGGATGTTCTTCCTATGAACTGAAACATCTATCCCGTAACTCAAGCCGGCATTCGGAATCATTTCTCTTGGCAGACCACTAGCTTCCTCCCCATTGGATACAGAAAAAAGCAAAGAATGGCCGCTGTTGTGATGAGCATCTCTGTGCAAGTCTTCACCCTGCCCTGTCCCCATGTCATTAGCCGTATGATTTTGAGGTTTCTCCCAAAGACAGACCTTCCCCAGCCCACTGATGCTGAGCTGGGCCATGTGACTGATTCTGGCTGGAGGAAAGTGGGCAGAAATGGCAGAGTGCCAGTTCTGAGCACTGATTTCAGAAGCATCACACACTTCTGCTCACCACTCCTGCTTCTCCATCAGCACCACGGAAGAGAGGCCGTAGTGTGCTGGTGGGTCAGGTAGAGCGAGAGACACATGAAGTGGATCAGGCCCGGCCTGCAGCCTGAAGCCCGGCCCAGTCAAGCCAGGCCTGCGTCAGGCCCCATCGCCCACCTGCAGACACAGGAACAAGGATAAATGCCCGTTTTTAACCCCTGAGCTTTGAGTGGTTTCTTACACAGCATTATGCTGACAATACAGCCACTATGTGATACACCCATCGTCGGGACTACTATGAACCCTTGTTTTCACCTACTTGTCAATAAGACCAAATAAGAGAAAACCATAGGAGCTATAGCATTGAAAGGAAGATGCTAAATTATTGCATTTATTGATCATCTGATTGTACCCTTTTAAAACACAGGAGGAAACCCTAATTAAAAAAAAAACTGTTAATACTAAAAGACTTTGCTCAGAATTAAAATATACAAAAATCAATAGCTTTCCTGTATAAAATAACCAATTAGAAAATAAAAATGGAGAAAAAATTCTCATTTAGAGTAAGAATAAAAAGATAAAATACTCAAAAATACATTTAACAAAAAATGCTCCTAATCTAAAGAGAAAAAAATTTCAAACTCTACTGAAGGACACAAAATAAAACTTCAATACATGTGTATACATTCTGTTCTTAGATCGAAAGAGTCATGTTGTAAAAGTTCCAAATCTCTCTAAATTAATCTATATTAGTGTGATCCAAGCATACCCACATCTAGTGCAGGCATGTGACCAAGGCTCTGTCAACCAGATGCCCCCACGTGGGACCTGGAGTAGCGGGGAGGAACAGGTGATCTGAGCTTAATGGGGGAGGTGGCTGAGACCATTCCTCAGTGCCACCAGAGAGGGCTTTGTACTTGTGCCCACAGTAGGGCAGCAGCAGCTGTGGTCTGTTTCCCAGAACCAGCCTCTAGGGAGGGGGAATACAGGCTTCCTGGCTGCCCAGCCACCACATCTGATTCTCTGGCCCTCTTGGGGACACTGTGAGCCCCCAGAGGAGTCTAATAAATTTCTCTGCTCCAATTGGCAGAGTAGCTTTCTTTGTTTGCAATTTCAAATCCTGACTGATACACAGATTCAATGAATAGAATATAAGGTCCAGAATAGATCATATACATCTGGAAGAAATGCCTATGACTGTTAGCATTTATTGAGCATCTACTTTGTACCAGGCGCTGTTCTACATACGTGTTATTATCTCATTAGCCCTTACAACCACCCTATGTTATTATTCTCATTTTACATCTCTGGTAACCAAGGTACAGAGAAGTTTCTGCAATTCATGTATAATCAAGTTGACATTTCAGTTCATTAGGAGAAAGAAGCATCACTCAATAAATAATTTGAAGCTAGCTAGCCATCTGAAAATATGTGTCTCTCCTTCATTTCTCTCACTAAACTTAATTCCACATAGATCAAATTGCAAAGAAAAACTTAAACAATAAAAGAAGAAAAGAAAATACAAGAATATTTTAAAATGTTGGAGTAGAAGAGGCTTTTCTAAGGCAGACACAAACTTCAGAATATTGATAATGCTAATAACATTAACATGAGGCAATCATCCTGGCGGTATGGGGGGCACAGTGGAAAGAAACCCACATTACAAAACTGCCACACAGATACAATGGGCTAATACATGTAAAGAGATCTTGTAACTCATTAAGAAAAACAACAACTCAATGTAAAGAAAGGGCAAGGGCATGAACTAACAATTCAAAGAAAAACATATATATATTTATGACTTCTAATCCTTCATACGAGTACTTTAAATAAGGAAAGTAAACCAACAGTGTGGTGTAATATTTCACCTACTAAACTGACGAGGACTGAAGAGTTGGATAATGTGTATTGGTGAAGAGGGCATGAGGAACCAGGTATGCCCCTACTGTTATGGAGTAATTGTCATGTGAGAAAATCTTTCCAATAAATGTTTTAAAATTTACATACCTGCAATTCTACTTGTAAAATGTTGCAATAAAGAAGGCTTTTTTATGACAGATACAAAATTCAGAAATAGATCATACACATCTGGAAGACATGTCAAAATTCAGAAGCCATTAGAATATTGATAATGTTAATCACATTAACATGAAACAATCTACTTATGAAATTTATTCTGTAGACACATTTGTGCATGGACATAAACATACATATGTACATAAAGTTTGTGTAACAGTGTTTGTAACAGCCAAAGCCAGAATACAACCCAAATGCGCATCATTAGGGAATTTGGTCAAACTAATAAAATGCAATCGTGAGAAGAAATGAAGGCATTGTCTTCAGATAGTTTCTAAAAAATCAAGGTGTACCTCCTCCTTCGCTCTGTCTCTGTCTCTGTCTCTCTCTGTCAAAAAGAATAAAAAATAAATAAAAGTAGAGGGATACCGGAAGGCTCAGCTGGATGAGCGCTCATTTGCAGCCCCGGGGGGTCTGAGGATCATATTCCGGCCCCAGCCCATTCGGTCCCATATGCTGAGCTGGGGTGTACCCCTCGTTCAGTTCTTGCTGGGGTGAGCTTCCCATGTAGGCAGCCCCTGGTTTGTCTCCCACCCCAGGTGTGCTTCCCATGCAGGAGGCCCCTGGTCCAATTCCTGTTCTGCATGGTCCATGCCCACCTGTGGAGTGAAAGTATGTCAAAAACCGATGACATACAACTATGGAGACTGCTCTGGATCCTCCCACTGCTCTTTGTCTCTCTCTGTCTCTTTCTCTGTCAAAAACTTTTCTTTTTTTAAATAAAGGTGCACAACACCATATCAAGAAGATGCTAGGGGAGGTGGGAGAGGTCACCAGCATTATGGACACACTCAATGGTTTGGTGTTTACCTGGAGAGGAGGGAGGAGGAGGGAGGGAGAGTTGTGTGGGGAGGGGGGAGTGGGCACCAGATATATGGGGTTGGAGGGGGACCTGATTCTGGGAGCTGGACACATAATGCGATGCATGGGTGATGTGATGTGGAGTTGTACATTGGGAAACTGTCTGATTGTTACCAACCAATGTCACCCCATTAAATTTAACAATAAAATATAATAGAAGAAGATGCTGTCCAGTAGAACTTCCTGTGATCATGGGAATTTTCCAAATCTGGGCTGTCCTTTGCAGTAGCCACCAGCGATGTATGGCCAGCAATGCTTGACATGTGAGGAGTGTGCTTGAGGACCTGAATTTTCAATTTTAATTTTAATTAATATCCATCTAAACTTCCATAGTCACATGTGGCTATGGTGCTGAATAACACAGGCTAGAAAATGCTCACATTTGTGATGATGTACAAGCAGCATTTCTGAAAAAACTCTGGAAGTTGGTAACAGCCATTGCCCCTGGAAGGAGAACTGGGATGTCAGGTGTCTCTGGGGACAAGAAGAGGAGTTATGTGTCCATTTATATTTTTAATCTTTAAATTATTGGCCATAAGTGTAACGGCATATTCAATATTAAACTAAGTAACGAGCATTCAAACAAGAAAGTTGAGGACGTTCTTGAGTGAGCCTGCAATAGAAGTCAGAGCTGCCTGTGAGAGTCCAGCGAGGGCTCATGGGCCATGGAGCCCCTGGAGAGACTCAGAGGCCCAGTCAGAGGCTGAAGGGAAGGGGAGAGGCTGACTAACCTCGAATGAGGAGATCCGGAGCTAAGAGGAGCATTCTGCCACCATTGGAGGCCAGCATTCATGAGGGATGCAAGCCGCACAGTTGAATGATTTTTGCCAGCAGCCTGAGTGTAGAAACGAAATCAAACAACTGGATAATTCCCAGGAGACATGTAAGTAGAAGAACTGAAGAGAAAGGGATGGATTGGATTTGGAGAGACAAAAAAGGCAGAATCTAAAGAACCTGGCAGCCAATGTGACGTGAGGACTGCGTGACAGAGACAGCTCTCGACTCTTGGCTTGTATGACTGAATGGATATTGGGGTCATTGGGGATGTAGAGTTATAAGAGGAGTAAGTTTGGGAGGAAAAGATCTTAGGTTCTGTGTTGGCATGTTGACCCAGGTGGAGATTTCTAGAAGCCTCCAAATATTTAGATCTGAAGCTCAGCAGGGAAGACTCAGCTAGAGACATCTATTTGGGAGACGGCTAGAGATGGGTGATGGATCACTGAAGCCAAGAGCATTGTCAGGCTCACCCAGAGAGGAAGTGTGGCCAGGTTCAGAGCCCCAGGGTGCTGATGCTAAAGCAAGGGGCTGAGGAAGAAGAGCCAGGAAGGACACTGAACACACATGGGGGGAGGGGGGAGGGCGGCAGGAGGTGGAGCTGGGGAGAAGGGCCTGGGAGAAAGCAGTGGAGAGAAACAGGAACTGATCTACAAGGCGAGATGCCATAGAGCGGTCAGGTAAGATGGGGCACTGGAAAGCCCACTGCACCTGACAATTAGGAGGTTGTTCAGGGCCCTCAGTGAGAGCAATTTCAGGGAAGTTCCATGGGTTGAAGGGTTAATGCAGATGAGAGAGTGGAGGTGGTGAGCGGAGGCTCTTGTTAAGCCTGGGCACTTGGCTGTGAAAGGAAGGAGTCAAAGGCGCAGAATCCAGAGGGCAGGCTGAGTGAAGGGCTGTGATTCTTTGTTTGTTTTGGTGCTTTAAGATGACAAAAGGTCTCTAAGGAAATGAGAGGTGATTCATGAAACCAGGTCTGTGAGGAGTCAGGGAAAGACGGGTCCGTGATGCACAGGGAGACTAAGACCTGATCCAGAGACCTCCTCGGAGATGGAGAGGAAGGAGGGCTGACGCAGAAATGAGAGTGCAGGATGGGAGGCTGAAAGCTAAGGGAGGGTTCTTTCCTCATGGCCTCAGTTTTCTCAGTGACATGAGCGGTGTGATCACAGGGATAGGGGAGGGCAATGGGAGGTCCTAAGTCAAGAAGGGTAGGGTTGAGGAAAACAAAGATGGTTGGCTTTGCTAAGGGTTCAGTGGAGACTGGGTCCATGAGCATGGGGGGTGCAGGTGCCTAGGCAAAAGTCCAGCCTTCCCCAGCAACCACAGCAACCTAAGGATGGCCGCAGATCTGGAGTTACCCATGGCGGAAGAAGCAAGAGACAGTAGCTAATGGTATAGGTTTGGAGTCACAGACACACAAAGTCTATTCACTACTGTGCAACTTTGAACAAGTTCCTCTACCTCTCTGAGCCTCATTGGCAAAATGAGATTAATGCTTTTCACCATATAGGTAAGGCAGTTAGTCTAGGGCTTGACACCCAGAATGTTCACATTAAAGGTCAACTATACTATAATCTATCGATAGTATGAGCATAAAGATGCTGAGGGAGTCTGGGGAAATGGATGGAAGTAATATTCCATGGAGTCCAGATGAGATAGCAAAGTGAAGGCAGAAGGAAGTGAACAACCATCCAAAAACTATGGCCGAAAGTCAAATACAGTCCCCGCCCCGCCCTCTACCTTTGTAAATAAAGTTTTATTAGACTCAAGCATGCCCATTCTTTGTGCACTATCTCTGGCTGCTGTTTTGTTCAAGAGCAGGGTTGTGTAGTTTCAATAGAGATTGTTTATCTCTCAAAGCCTAAAATCTTTACTGTCTGGTTCTTTAAGTAAAGGTTTGCAACTCTGGGCTAAAGGACAGAGGTCTCGATGAATAAAAAACAGATAAAAACCCAAAGCAGGAGTAGATGGTGAGAAGATGTAGAAGACGGAAGGTTAAGTCAGACAGAATAAGACTAGAAGTGTGGGTGTCTGAGGGGGAGCCATGCTGGCGAGGGGCCGGGGGATGGGAGCCCACAGCAAGGGCTGGACTGAGGGCTGTTGGAGCTCAGGAGGCTGATCCAAGAAGTATTAAACTCTCATGAAAAATTGATGAATCAATAGATTGATAGATCCAGCGACAGAATTACGCATGTGAGTAAGATCAAGAACTGAGAGACTTTTAGTCACATAACATGGTACCCAGGAAGTCACCAAAGAAGCCATTCTTCCCTTCTTTGCTATCAAAACTTTGATTTTGTTCAGAGTGACAATGTGCCCTACCCTTAGAGATGAATCATAATTTGTCTAGGCCAATTAAGTAATCATACTCCCTTTGGGCTGACGTTTACTTTCCCAGCCTGCCTTGCAGCTAGTAGTGGTCACATGATGGGTTCTGGCCAATGAGACAGCTTGGCAAGTCAGCTCAGGGCTTCTGGGAAAGCATTCCCTTTTCTGATGACAGGAGATTGCTGGTGCTGCCCTCTTCCATTCCTCACCTTGAACATAGGGGCTGATGGTTGGGGGCTGTGGCAGCCCTTTTGCAACCATGAAGCAAGCAATGTGAGGACATGTAGGGCAGCACGCTGAGCATGGTGGTGCAGAAAGAAAGAGCCTGGGCCCTGACACCATCCAGTGGAGCCCCTGCCCACCTCCAGACCACTTAAACGAGGCAAGTAAATGACCTTATTGCTGAAAACAATTGTTTCATTCACTTTTGGTTGAAAGAGAGAAGAGGCAGAAGTTCAGAGGTAGTCGTTTGGAGCTGGTAGAATGGTGTGCCATTGGAGGAGGGAGGAAGCAGGCAAGGAGCTGCTATGAGCAGAGGGATGTGTGCATATAGACAGAAAAGGGGCGGTTAAGAAAGACGGAAGGAGGCTTTGGATGTTGGCTTCTAGAGGAGTTAGGGTTTCTTTTGCACACAATGAGGAAAGGTCACTAAAATTTCTTTAAAATCATATAGATCAGAAGCTTCATGGAATTGAAGTTGCTAAACTTAGTCCTTGAGACATTTATTTTTCTCTGGTTTTTTTTTAAAGACAAAAGAATGGCAATGGATTCGCATGACTGTAATAGTCTTATCTCTTTTCTAATTATAAAATACAATATATTTAGACAATTCAGAACGCACAGGTAAGGCAAATAAATGGGGAAAAAAACAACAAAAATCATTTGGAGTGTTTGATCTGAGGGCTGGTATTTCCCAGAATGAAGCAGAAGCCGAATGAGTTGACAGAGATTAGGCATGGAAACAGGAAGACTCATTATAAGTCACCTTTTCCTGGGCCTCAGTTTTCCCATCTGTAAAATGAGCAGGCAGGACTGCAGCTAGGGAACTCTCCATCCAGCCTGATGGCACAGGACTCTTCAGGAGGGCCGCCTCTCTGGGCTGTTAACATTCACCCTACAGATGCCCTGGCTCGAGGTGACAGCTGTGGTTACCGTGCACAAAACTCCATCTTCTTGGGTTCACACAGGATCGCCATTGAACCCTTTAGAGGTGTGAATAAGGGGTTGGAGGGGAGGAAGCAAGGACTGCAGCCCTGTCACATCTCAGAGGTCAGAAGTCACAGCCAGTACTCACTTCTGCTCCCCACTCCCTGGAGGCCCCGGCCTCTCTCCCCAATCTGACCTCACTTCCCTCAACTGCTCAGCCCTCCACCCTACTAACTCGGAAAGGCAGTGGACTGCAATGGAGTGGACCTGCGGGCAGCATCACAGTCCTCAGGCCCAGTACAGAGAACATGAAGGCCCCTCTGCAGAGATGGGCCTCCACGCGCTGGCCTGAGCAGCAAGGTCATTACCACATGCTTTGGCTGCATGTATGTCTGACAACTGAAAAGGCTAGTTCTCTCCACCAGGCCACAGCTGGGGACCCCAGAATTCAGGGACTGGCTTACAGTTTATGTGTCTAGTGTTAAAAATCAATGGTTTCCCTCCCTGGGAGGCACCCTCAGGGGCAAACCAGAGCAAATCGCTGATTAGCTTCTGTGTGCGCCCTGGCAGATGATGGAGCAGCTGAGAAACTAGTTATATATGCCGTCGTAATAAAGTGCCCTTCCCCTGCTTCCCTGTACCCTGCACAGCAGGGCCAGGCGCCACTAACCCCTACGGTGCTGGGCTGTCACCTGCCCTTCATCGCACAGAGCAGCTTTGATGTGGAGGCTGCCGGGGGCTCTCCTGGGATTTTGAAACACAAGGTGGAGAAGCCGGTTAGGGGCTTTGTCTGGCAGAGGGGGTCACTTCATTAAACCTGAGCTAGGCAGCTACTTCCTACAGTTGCCCACCTCTGTCTCCTTTCCCTGGGCAGAATGCCCCAGCTCATCTGCTCTAGGTCACTTCGCTCCCCCATAAACCACTCCATCCTTACTCATAGAACCAGAGAGTGTCCCAGGGAGAAGAAAGCTGCGTCAGGGACAAAATCTCTCAAGCACTTCATGCTCACTGCCGACACGCCCTCAGCACCTTTGATGTATTGACTCGTACATGCTCACAGCACCCTCACGAGACAGGCGCGCTTCTTGACTCATTGTAAAGATAAGGAAACAAGCACGGAGGCAAGAGGAAGAGGTTAAGCAATGTGTACTTTGAACAAGTGGCAATACGGATTTGAACTCAGGCCTCAGCTTGGACCCTACACTCTTACTTGACTGCTCCCCTCCCCGTCATGGTCCCGCCCCTTTGCCTCATTTTACAGATGAGGCCCCTGAGAGTGAAGAATCAGCAGAGACTGGCCCAAGGGTATCGAGGCAGCAGCCCTGGCGAGGTCCAACCTCAGGCTCTCCTCCAAGGCTCCTTCTGTTGCTGCATGGTGTCACTTGCTCTTTTCTTACAACAGCAAAACCATACAGATGTGAAGTTAAAAATCCAGGCCTCAGAGCTCCAGGGCCTCCACAACCCCAGGGATCTGGTAGGAACTGGCATCCTGGGACCTCCAACTTCACAAAAAGTCAATAACCACAAACATGCAATGCGCACTTTCACAGCTTACAAAGCCCCCTTATAATAGTGTGGCACTTGATTCTTGTGACGACATTGGAAAAGAAGTCCAGCTACCTTACAGCCAAGGAAACTGAGATCTTCTCGCTAGGACAAGAACTGGTGTGTCCCTGACACAACCCAAAGGCAGGCCATGTGCCATCCCATGGACCTTCTGCTGGCAACACTGTCCCTAACCCATCTGGGAAAATAGCCGACATTTTTCCTTACAACTTTACCAGGCCTTCTTATAGCTCAGACACTCCCCAGCCTCAGGCAAGAGGATGATGAGACAGAAGCCATTGTTTTAAACCAGCACAGCTTGCTCTGCTCCCCCTTCCCAACGGCTGGGAGTCCCTGGATAGATCCCTGAGCACAGAGGTCACGTCTCACACACATTTGTATCTCCCAGAACAATATCACAGGGCCTAGTAATTAACATAAAGAGAAAGGAAGGGAAGGAGGAAAAAAGGGAAAGCCCTGAATATTCATTGATTCAGACCAGCCACCCCAACCTGGTATAAACTGGTGGAATTTCTACTGATAATACCACCAAACAGCTGTGTGACCTTCTGCAGGTGTATGACCTTCTCTGAACCCCAACATCTCCAAAGCTGAAAGAAACTGTGGAGATGGGATCTCAGGTGGAAATTGCACAGCATGTGCTTCCATCCCCCCATACAAGATTGCAGATGTTATGACTCAATGAATCCCAGCATGTTTCCCACACCTGGAGGACAAGGGAAAGTGGGAGATGTCCTCAAAAGCTGAACTGTACCTTTTCTTTTTGGTTCCCAGCATCCAAACACGCTTTCTATGTGTGAGAATCCCAAAGCATGTGGGGTGCAGGGTTTCAAATTCCTCCTGTTATCTAGAGGGTGAACATTTTTTCCCCCAGTTTCTGGGACAGGAGAATGGGATTTAGAATTGGCTATCAGGAGTCTGAATGTGAAGCAGGTGACAGAGAGACACAAGCAGTTGGAGGCTTCTCAAAGTAGCTGCTCAGAGCTGTCCAATATCCAGAGACAGTGTAGTGACAAGTGGCCAGCAGTGGCCAGGCCAGTGGCAGCACTCCAAACACATTTCCTGAGGCGTGAGTTGATGGCCTCAGGCTGCCAGCCTGGTTCCTGTCCGTTGTGCAACAATTACAGGGAGGCGGTGCAGCCTGACAGTTAAATCCTGTGTGTGCCCCTGAAGAGCAAAGCGGCTGTAGGTAGTACAAGTTCACGACCTCATGAAATACTGTTCTCTCCTCCATAAGGCAGCTGCAATAGTGAGTACTTCGTAAGGGTGGTTAGGGTGCTCAAACATCATAATGCGAGTGGATTTCCTAGCCCAGCACCTAGAGGGGCTCAGTAAATGGAGGGAGAAAAGCTCTGTGGGGAATGCCAGGATAGCTCAGCGGTTGAGTGCTTGCCTCGCAATCATGAGGTCCAGGGTTCGATTCCCAGCCCAGGCTCCTGCAACCCCATACCCTGAACTGCGGCACAACCGGTGACCGCCAGGATGACTCAGCAGCCAACGTTCTCGTCTCCCCCGTAGGAGACCCCCAGTTCGGTTCCTGCTCCATATGGTCCCATGTCCACCTATGTGGAATGAAACCATGTTACAATAATGATGGACAACTATGGAGACTGCTCTGGCTCCTCCCCTCTTCTTTCTCTCTCTCTCCCTCTCTCTGTCTCTTTTTTCCTCTCACCTCTCAAACAATAAAATAAATCGTAAAAAACAAAAAAACTGAGGGGAGGAGTTTCCAAAATGAGTGGCTGGCTAAACCCCAGGTATAAACAGCTAGAACAGCTTTCCTGATGCACAACAGCGGGGGAGGGCCCGTCATGGGTGCTCCATGCCGGGAACAGACCTTCATGAGGCTGCTTAAGCATGAATCACCAAGTGTTTGCCCTTGTAGGAAACTCATAGAGCTGCAATAGACTGATGTCTGCATGAGAGCAGGGGCCCCAAGAGGAGTCAGGTGCTGTCTGGGCCCCCAGTGCGTTAGAGGTAGGCTGACCAGACGTCTTGCTTTAAATGGGACAGAAAACAAAGGTACTGTCACATTTCAAACAGTCTCACTAGGCTAAATTCAAGATGTCAGGAGGCTGACCACACATACGGTTTGAACCGGGACAACACTGTTGCTTTCTGTCCCATTTAAAAGCAGATGTCTGGTCAGCCTAGTGAGAGGACCAGCCTCAGCTTACGCTATTCACAGATGGGAACCAGCACTGGCTTCTGGTCCCAGGGTGTGCCAGGCTGGGTGAGAAGCATGCCAAGCGCCTACTCCTCCGAGCGTGTGCCCAGTGCCAGGGGCCAGATGCTGCCTCCCAGACCTTCCAGCAACGGCATCTGCTGCTCTCCCTGGCTGGGCCAGCCGCAACCCACACGCAAGGCTCCTGTCTAACTCAGACTCTCCTTTCTGCCATCACCTTCACCCCAAGTGTTTCCTTGGGGCCACAGATTGTTGTCTACCTTCTGGTCTGCATGGCCTTTAGCTACAGTGTCTACCTTCTGCCTGCTTCTGCTCCCAACTGCGATTTTATTGGGAGCTTAAAAAACCCTGATTGTTTGATAATTATAAGGCACAGAAATTACCAGGGAATCAAAGGTTGCTCCCAATTTCTATATTAATTGTCCTTCATTATCTCTCTATAGAAAAGACAACTTGATAGAGTTAAAAGCCAGACAGCTTCTATTCCAGGGCCACCTGACAAGAGGATGAAGGGCTGCTGTTGGCTCCCATTCATTTCTCCCCAGACACGGGGCCTTTGTTGCTCCCTGCCCAGTGTGGGCCCAGCAGGCTAGACCCCAGCCCATGACGAGCAAGGTGCAACACCATCCAGGTATGACTTATAAGTAGCTACCCAGACCCTGGTTGTCTCCTGACCCAGCGGCTCCCAGAAGGAAAAGCCCAAGGTCTTAACTGCATGTTTAGACATGCTTTTCCGTGAGTGCTGGTGTGAGCATGCATGTGAGGACATTGGCATGAACTGCCAGCATCTATTGAAGACTTTCTATGTGCCAGGTACCATGTCCAGTGCATTCCACGCTGCTTCTCTTCTTAGCTATAGTTATTCATGGTATTTTTCTACCCATTTTGCAGATGGGGCTCAAAGGGGGTAAGGGACTTGGCTAAGGTCACCCAGCAATAATGGACTAGAACCTAGATTGACCCAAGCTCTGAATAGTGCTTACGCACCCTGCTGTACTGCTTTCTGACTGCATGTGTGGGTGCCAGCCTGTGTGAGTGGGGCTGGGAGTGTGTGCATGGGCATCTACGAGTGTTTTGAGGGTTCAAGTAAAGACAGCAGGTCCTAAGAAAAGAGCAGTGGGTCCAGCAGAAAAAAGGACTAAGCCAAAGGCATGAAGAAGGCAGTTGTCAAAATGCATCCATACCTTTGTTTTGTTTATTTTTTATTAAAGTATAGGTGACATACAATATTATATTAGCTCCTGGGGTACAACCTAGTGATTCTATAGTCATGTACCTTACAATGGGATCACCACAATCTGTCACTGTGCCAAGTTAATACGATATTATTGACTATATTCCCTGGGTTGTACAGCACATCTCCGTGACTTATGTATCTTATACCTGGAAGTCTCTACCTTTTATTCCCCTTCACCTTTAAAACCACTGGGATCTAGCAGTTAATGAACTCATGTTGGAAGGTTCAGCTCCCTTGAGCATCTGCCTGTTCGGGTCCCGTGTCTCTGCCATTGAGTGGCCTGGAGAGGCGTGAACCAGTGTCTGCGCCATATGGGCTCCCTGCCCAGTTTCCAGCACAGACACAGGGAAGGACTAAAGTTAACTCCAGTCATCACCCCCATAATCCCTCTGCTTTGCTAGGAGGACCTGGGAAGGCTGTCTTCAAGCCATCAATCTTTTAAAACCATTTGCCATCATGCTCAAACATCACCCACCTGGCCAAGATCTGGACTTAATCAACAATTGATCATCACTGGAGCCAACTAGGCTCTATATCAATAATTCATAATTTGGCTGTTGTCCTGCTACTGTGGCTACATTCATTAATAAAAAGAACTGTGTGAGAGCTCTTCTATGTCCAGGCCTGCTGGGGCATTCTCCTTGCTTTCAGAACATCCCTACAGGAAGAGGTCCTGACCATGTTGCAGATGAGGAAACTGTGGCCCAAGAGGTGAATGGGATTTGTCCCAGATCACACAGATCCTGAAGGGCCTACCATAGCAGGAATCAGGCTACCAGCCAATGGCGATTCCATAACGTTGTCTTTACCAACAACACATAGAATGTTGTTCTGTCTTTACCAACAACACATATGGATTATTTGCAAATTGGGAATTTCGAATGAGACAATCCAAAGGAAGCAAACACCAAGGCCTAGGGCCAGGTTTAGTTTAGCCACTCTAGATTGTCACCGGGCCCTCTTGACCTGACCAGGTCATGAAGCATGGAAGATAATGCTGAGGACAGCAGCTCACTGGCAGGTGTCCCAAATCCATAGGTAAAACTGCAGCTTAAAGCAAAGCCAGAAGTAACTGGTTTCCCTCAAGCCTGAGTCCCCATCTCTATCTGCCTGGGTCTATGCTAAACCAGCCAATGGCTAGGAACAATCAGGGTGTCTCAGAAGCATCAGAATGAAGGGAAAATAAGGGTCAAGGTGAACCTTCGAAGGTAAATGCCTTTCTAAGTTTAGAGCTAGGAAAATGGCTTTTCTTGTTGAGCTGGGTGATTCCAGGCAACCTGTTGTGTTTTGGCTCTACTTTCCTGGAAACTAAAAAAGTAGAGCTACCTTCGGTTGTTATAATTTATCTCAGCACACATTTCACCAGATAGTTGTATACTTCTACTCTCCTCACTCATTATCCAGCCTGTGAAGCAGGTGTTTTGCCTTCACTTCATAGATGAGAAAACTGAGGTTTAGAGAAGTGAGATGCCTTGCCCTGGTTGTATCCAATCACACTCTCTCCAGTCACCAAATCCTCCACATTTTTGCCATCACACTGACATCAAATCCAAACCCACAAGGCCCTCTGTGGTCTGTTCCCATCTACCTCACCACGTCATTGCCCCACTCCTCTCAGTCCCCACGCTCTGCCCACGCCCACCCTCGTTCTGATCCCTGAATCTACCATTCTTGTCCTCTGCTCTGCTGTCTCCTCTGGAAATGCTCTCCCTCTGGAGTGTCGCATGGCTGCTTCTTGCTTATCACCCAAGCCTGGGCTTAGATGTCACTTTCTCGAAGTTCTTAATGAATCCACCTGTACTGGTCTCTGGTGACTCCCTATTGTATTTTCATCCTAGCTTTGGTCGCTCCTGTCCAGACATAAATACTGCTTGTTGATTTGTGTAATGCAGCATCTGCTCCATAGAGTTTAAGTTCCATGAGGGCAGATAGGGTGAGGCCTGTTAATCTCTGTACCTAATGGGAGCCCAACAAAGTGCTGGTGAGTGAGTGAATCAATGAATGAATAACTCACTGTGACGCAAATCACCCTCATGAGGAACCCTCTACCTCTCACCCAACAGGACTCAAAGGCAGGGAATGTGCTCCTTCTGCTTTCCCAAGGAGTATACAGGGGCCTGTGACCCCAGGTTCGCAGCTGAGACCCAGCCACTCAGCTCTGAGCCAACAGCAGATAACGAAGGCACCTGGGATGTCTACTGGGGATCCCAGGGTCACTTGTAGCATCATCTGAGAAAGCAGTAAGCACTCTGCTGCTAGATCCAGCCTGAGACAGAGGACACTGGTATGGCCAGAGGTCCCCTGTGCTGGCTTGACTAGGAACCCTAGTGAGCAACTATAATGGCTGCATCAAAAAATGCACAAGGAAACCTCACCCTTAGCAACTCCCAAAACTCCAAGGAAGGAAAGGCCCTCAAATTCTCACGGCAGCAGATGGACTCAGAACAGGGGAGGAACAGGTGTTTAAGCTAGGGTTAGAACCCTACCTGAACAATGGGCCACTTGGGGTCTCCTCTTGGACACACATGAGTGAAATCACCAGGCACTTCCGGGCTGAAACTGGAGCTCTAAAGCCCTGACGGAGCCCCGCCAGGTTGCATGAGGCACCAGAACCTGAGAAGGGAGGCCAGGCCGGCCAGAGCCTGATGCCAGGCCCACGTCTAAGGAAACATCAAACTGAGGTGAGAGCCAGCTCAAGAGTCAGGGTCATGGGCAAATTTAAGTGCGTCAGGGAGGGAAGCCAAGGGCCCAAGGGCAGGCCAAGGCTGCCGGGCGTTGGGGCTCTTACCTGACAGGGGTGATCAGAGCTTGCTCAGGAGGCCCAGCCTCCACCCGGCCTCCATGGCAGGCATCCGATAGGCCGATGGGGACAGCATGGGCAGAAGCCTGTGTGAACTTTCTTAGCCCTGTATCTGAGGAGGGAATTAAACCGTTCTGTTCGACTAGGGCGTTTCATTGACTTCTGGCAAAACACGATGTCCCGCTTCAAAGAAAAGGAAACACACAGGCTTAGGAGGCTGGTTGGACATCAAAGGGCTATTAGAGAACAGCATCCTGATGAGCTAATTGCAAATGCAGCCCAGGCAGACGGCGCACATTTGCCCGGGAACATATGGGCTCACACATCCAGGGAGAGGGTGCTGGGGACAAGAAGTACATGGGGCTTTGGTGAACCCAACATGTTTGCAAAATAATTGAGACGTGGCCTCAGCCTGGGCTGCTCCCCCTCCCACATTCCATCAAGCACGTGGGGCTGAAGAGCAGGATTCTTGGTGCCTCTGAGGAAGGCCCCCAGGGAGTATGCAAGGAGGACTGGGCCCAAACAGACCGGAACATTCCCCGCAGAGGCACACATGGGTGGAAAGAACCTTTTCTTGTCTTCCAGAGACGCCCTCCCCTCCCCCCCCGATTGAGGGCAGGGTGCCAATGGGCAGCGGGCAAACTGTTCTCCTCCTTGCACCCCACCCCCCACCCCCAGCCTTTCCCATCCAATCAGGGAGTGAGGCCTGAAACAGTTACAGAAATCTCTTCCAGCACCAGCATTACCACATGCCCAGGAACCTGGAGACTACCCAGCCCAGGTCACCTACCCCAGAGCTCCCTGGGGCCAGACCCATTGAGCGGGCAGTGGTCTAGACCCTCCCCCCACAAGCAGTGGAGCAATACCGATTCCATCTGGTTTATGCATCCACATAACATATATGATTTTCTTTGAAAACAAAGCCAGTTCCAGATTATTAATAAAACTGCTTCTCTGAAACTACTACCTCATCTTACTTGTGAGGAAACTGAGGCAGACATGAGCAGACCTGCCCAGGGTACATAGCGAGTGAAGGACGGGGCCACAACTAGAGCCCAGGACTCTGCCCCTGGGCCAGTGGACTGTCATCCACCTGGCTGCCCACATCTTGTTGAGCTCAGCCAGCTTGCCTCTCAGTGTCCCAGCCAGGCCCTGGCTTCCCTGGACCCCCTAAACACAGAATTTTCCCTCAGCCCTCGAGAGTTGGGGGGCATTCCTCATCAATCAGAAGGATGCCTCAGGGAAAGCCGGAATGGCTCAGCGGGTTAAGCACTCACTTTGCAGTCCTGGGGACCAAGGATTAAATCCTGGCCCCAGCCTGTGCAGACCCATATGCTGAACTGAGGTGTGCTTTCCATGTGGGGGGTCTCCAGTTTGGTTCTCGCCCCCTGGTTTGGCCCCTGGCTTGAGGGGCAGACCTCCCATGCAGGAGGCCCTCAGACCAGTTCCCACCTTGTGCAGCCTCCGCCCACCTGTGTGGAATGAAACCATATAGAAAACTGATGAAGTACAACTATGGAGACTGCTCTGGGCCCTCCCCCTTCTCTCTGTCTCTCTCTCTCTCTGTCTCTGTCAAAAACAATAAAATTAACCTTGAAAAAAAGAAAAAAAGAAAAGAAGTGCACCTCAACATCACCCTCCAGGCTGGGCTGATGAAGAGCAGAGGCAGCCAGGAGGCCAGAGGAAGTTTCCAAAGAAGCAGGCGGGGAGACAGGGAGACATCACCATGTGCAATTGGCGTTGACCCTGCAGCATCTTCTAAGGTGACAGGCTGGGGGATGGCAGCAGAGGCAGAAACTAGGAGGAACAGGATGCTGGTGTTGTGTCCAAGGGCTTTAGCGGCAGCCTTGTCCTGCCTGTTCCTGGTACGGATGGGAAATCCAAGGCTGAGAGAGCAGGAGCACGGCCAAGGGTCCCAGCAAGGCCGTGGCTGAGCCTGTCCTGAGAAAAGCAGTCCACAGTCTCTGAGCCCTTGAATAAAACCCAGACCCCTCCACATGGCCGAATCCATGTAGCCTGGGTTCCCAGCCTCCTGGCTTTCCCTCCTTCCTCCCTTCCAGGTCCTAATCCCAGCACCCTTCCCTCTTCCTTCATGGCTCTTATCACAGTCTTATGTGATAAACTTATCTGTGTGATTTTTTCATTAATGTTCCTTGCCCCAGACCAGAAGCTCCAGGAGGGCAGAAGTTGGTATGCCTTGCTCACTGCTAAGTTCCCAGTGCTCGGTATGTATTTGATGGATGGATGAATGAATGAATGAATGAATGAATATATTATGGATATTTCTGACTTCAGAGTTTGCCATGACCCCTTTCTGCCCCCATGATTTTACTGATAAGCCCCTAATCTGGTATTGAAGTCATTCATCATTTGATCCAAACTCCTTTCTGGTCTTGTCCCTCACTATGATCCTCTCCAACCATGTCACCACCCCATGCACCTCAAGGGCTCTGGACAAAGCCCCCCAGTACTTCAGAAGTCCCTGCCCTCACATGCTCTGAGAGCTCAAGACCTAAAATACCCAGCTCTTTGCATTCTCCTTTATCTAGACGACAGCATCCTACTGATTCTTCTATACCCAGCTCCAATGTCCCTCCTTCCTCCCTGCTGAGCCATCTCAGCCCAGGCCCTAAGCAGCATAGATAGCTCCCTCCTTGCTAAGTAGCCCTTGAATACCATAACTGAATACTACACAAGTAGATAAGAATTTGTTTCCATGTCTAAATCTATCATGAGAGACTAGACCCACCCTAACACAGGAATGATGGCTCACCTACCTCTGTGTCCTTAGACCTGGAGTTTAACCAATAGAAGGGCTCAGCCTTTTGACCCCTAATCCAATCAGTGCTCTTTCTACCACATGTGAGCCAACTTCACATCATTTCAGTCCATTTCATATATATATATATATATATATATATATAACCTTCTCCCTCTCTTTGTCCCTCTCCCTCTAGCTTTCCTTTTCCCCCTTTCTCTTTCCCCTCCCTCCCTCTCCTTGTCTCTCTTCTTCTCCCTGTCTCTCTGTCTCTCTCTCTCAGAACCCACTACATCTGACACCTCCTCCTGACCTCCCTCTTACCGACCATCCCTCTGGTCAGCCGGCCCCTCAGCAATGAGGGAGGGGGCTCAGGTGATGCCCCACGTGGCAGGCAGGTGCCTTTTGGCTTGTGCCAGCTGTTTTCAGAGCCCCCATGCCTATTAGCTCTCACCTAAAGAAGAGCCTCAGACTGGTGGTCCACAGTCTAGACCTGTATGTGAACATGTTAAAAGCACACTCTATTTGGCCTGTGCAATGCTTTTTGAAATCAGTACATCTTATAAACAAATACAGATTGACAGTTTCTCCTGAAAAAATAAATAAATAAATAAACAGATCAAACCTTTTGGAGGCTCCTTCTCACAAGGCATTAATTGAGAGGAATTAGTGACAGCTTTGTGCTTAGGCAGAGCCAGGGCTCTCTAATTTTGCCACAGACCCCACTACTCTCTACTGCCCATCTTACCCTCTGCTTCACTAATTACTCAATCCTGCCTGGCCCTCTTAGTCGTTTGGGTTTCTGGCCCTTAAAAAGTCTTAGGAGATTTTCTTTGCTCCTAAATCGGATCACTACCCCAACCCATTGCCTCCCCTCTCATTTGTCACCTCCCCCACAAACACACACACACACACACACACACACACACACACACGACTCTGAACCAGGTACAGTGGAGCCGCTCAGCCCAACAGCTGAGCCTGTACACACAAGTCTCCCACTAGGTGGTATATGGAGAAAGGAAGACTC
>PVKE010000170.1:178181-191196 GCA_004027555.1 Craseonycteris thonglongyai
CCCTCTTAGTCGTTTGGGTTTCTGGCCCTTAAAAAGTCTTAGGAGATTTTCTTTGCTCCTAAATCGGATCACTACCCCAACCCATTGCCTCCCCTCTCATTTGTCACCTCCCCCCCAAACACACACACACACACACACACACACACACACACACACACACACACACATGACTCTGAACCAGGTACAGTGGAGCCGCTCAGCCCAACAGATGAGCCTGTACACACAAGTCTCCCACTAGGTGGTATATGGAGAAAGGAAGACTCCAGGGAAGTAAAGAGAAAAGGAATAAACAGGGGTGCGGACACAGGAACACACCCATGCAAGGGAAGCCAAGAGCACAGTGGGAGACAAAGTCCAGGCTTCAGCTGAACTCAAGCAGCAGGCCAGTGCACTTGGACCCACCCTCCCACCCATCCTTAAAGTTGAACAGGACTGAATCGCTTCTGTCTGATCACTTCAAGAGCACAGTCATAGCGACAGCTCCTGGTGTGTTTTACCATCAGATAAAATGCTAACATGCCCACTGTTATGAGGGTCCTCACTGCTGTTTGTTGAGTTTTCAATCGACTAGTTATTGTATGAAATTCGGCTTGCAAACGTTATTATATTTAATCTCCCCTGCTCTAATGATCACTATAGCAGGAAAGTCAAGAGTCAGAAGAGCAAAGCAGCCTGCCCAGGGTCCCTCAGACATCGATGACCAGACCCACACTGCCTGGGTCCCGGTCAGCATCACCCCTCCCCCCAGAAGTGAGCACCCCAACAGTGTATTCGACGGAAGGGGACTCAGACTCACCAAGAAACAAAACCCTCTGACTCACTTTCTCAGGTAGATGGACTTGAACTCAAACCCCAGCCACTCCATTTTAATTCAGAGGATGGTGCGAAGTGAGTTTGCAAAGTTTTAATAAAAATGTAAACTTTGTGCAGCGGCTAAGACTGTGAAGTTTGGATCTGAACTCAGCCACTTCCTTAGGCAAGTTGCATAACTACCACCTCTCTATGTCCTACCCTAAAAAGTGAGAATAATAGAATTAATGACAGCAATCATAGCAGTGTCCTGGTGAGCTTAGAGCCGTAGAGGGCATGCTTAAAACCGTGCTTGGCCCATGGTAAGAGCATTTCTTACACAGTCACCATTCTTTTCTCCTTCCCATTCACCACAACTTATCTTCTCATTCTCCTCTGAAACAGTGGATGGAGGAGTTGCCTTTCCATATCTCTTTCCCTGCGTGGTGACAGCTTGTCTCCCTGTCAACTGTCTGCTCTGCTCCAAGGAGCCCCAACTGGCTGCTCCAGTGGCCTCATGGCTGTGAGCCATCTTGTGATGAGGCCGGGCCTGGGGAGCTGAGCCAACCTGGCCCTGTGGTCAGGGAGAAACTGGTTGGTTCCCAAGCAGTGCTCTGTTCTGAATGTTCTGGGCAAAATGGGGGAGTGCCCTCAGAAGGCCAGGTAGTCACGAAGCTGGCTTCTCAAGCATGTGACCTGCATATGGTCTCCCAGTCCCAGGCCCCTCCCACAGCTCAGGCCCCTCCCACAGCTCAGGCCCCTCTAGAGCCCATGGAGGCTGTCAATTAGATGAAAAGGGTTAGAAGAGGCAGAAAGGGCCAGAGCTCTCAGCTTTAAAAATCTGTCAAAGGTCAGGGCTGCTGGAGCTCTGAGTGATGGGCAAATCCAACTTCTCCCTGAACCTATGAGAAACTGAGGCTCAGAGAAGGGCAGGGTTCAAGGTCATATAGCAAGAGAGTATGTTTCTAGGAGGAAAGAAAATGACATCGAACCAAGAAGCGTCCTCTAAAAACCTCTAGTCCCAGGTTTGCAAACTCAAATGCCAACAAGGGCCGGGCTGGTTCACGTAAGTGGGTGTGAAACCAGGTAGGGACTCCGGTGATCCAGGGGCACCTGCTCCATCTTAATGGACATGTCTCTCCTCAGTTTCAGACCCTTATTAAAAAAACTTTATTGCGGTATAATTCCATAGAACTCCATAGAATTTCATAGAATTCCACAAAACATACCATAGAACTCACCCAGTTAAAGTGCCCAAGTCAGTGTTCTTAGCATATTCACGGAGTTGCATAGTGATTACAAGCAAGTTTTAGAACATTTTTGTTGTCCCCAAAAGAGAGCCCGTGCCCATTAGCTGTCACTCTCCATTTCCTCCACCCATTGCCAGCAATGCTAGGCAAGCACCATCTACTTCCTGTGTCTCTACTTGCCCACTCTGGCCAGTTCACATAAAATGAAATCATGTAATATATGCTGACTTACGATTAATATGTTTTCAAGGTTTATTCTCGTAGTCCCATGTATCAGAACTTCACTTTTTTAATTGTCAAATAATATTACATTGTATGGATGTACCGCATTTTATGTATTTATTTTTCAGTTGTAGGACA
Organism: Craseonycteris thonglongyai; assembly: GCA_004027555.1. Lineage (NCBI taxonomy): Eukaryota > Metazoa > Chordata > Mammalia > Chiroptera > Craseonycteridae > Craseonycteris > Craseonycteris thonglongyai. Next base: position 180,581 of record PVKE010000170.1, read on the forward strand.
TTTGCACTGTTTCTGCATTTTTGGCTATTGTGAATAGCCCTGCTTTGCTCTTTTGTGCACAAGCTTTTGACGGACATACATTTTCATTTCATTTTACCTAGAAGTAAAATTGCTGAGTCATATAGTAACTCTATATTTAACATTTTGATGAATTGCCAAAAGTTTTCCAAAGCGGCTGCCCCGTTTCACATTCCCACAAGCAATGTAGGTGAATCCCAGTTCTCCACACCCTCAACATTTGTTCTTATCTGTATTTTTTGTGATAGCCATCCTAGTGCGTGTGTAGTAGTATCTCATTGTGACTTTGATTTGCATTACCCTAAATACGGTAAACTAAAGATGTTGAACATATTTTCATATGTTCATTGGACATTTATATATCTTCTTTGGAGAAACTTCCATTTAGATCCTTTGCCCATTTTTTGATTGTTATCTTTTTATTATTGAATTCTAAGATTTTGTATGTATTCTGAATATAAGTCCCTAATCAGTTATATGATTTGCTAATATTTTTTCCCATTTTGGAAGTTGTCTTTTCACTTTCTTGAAGGTGCCATTTGCAGCACAAAAGTTTTAAATTTTAATGAAGTCCAATTTATCTAATGGGGGGGACTTGCTCATTTGACGTCATATCTGAAAAAATCATTGGCAAGTCCAAAGTCATGAAGGTTTATAGCTATCTTTTCTTCTAGAGTTTTATAGTTTTGACTCTTATATTTTGGTCTTTGATCCATTTAAATTAATTTTTGTATGTGGTATGAGGAAGGGATCCAAAGGTAGCTAGCTAGTTAGTTAGTTAGTTATGTGGGTATCCAGCTGTCCCTTCACCATTTGTTGAAAAGACTACTCTCCCCCCCTCCATGTGACTGTCTTGGCACCCTAGTTCAAAATGGCACCCTTGACTATGAACATGAGTTTATTTCTGGACTCACAGTTCTATTCCCTTGATCTATATATGTATCCTTCTTCCAATATCACATTTTTTCATTACTGTCGCTTTGCAGTAACTTTTGAAATCCAGGTGTCTGTACCCTACAACTCAGTTCTCCTTCTAGATTGCTTTGTCTATTTTGGGTCTCTTGACCCAAATAAATTTTAGGATCAGCTTGTCAATTTCTAGGTCCCACCACTATTTGCCACATGAGAACATGAACCTTCCTTTTCTAAATCTTCTACTTTTTCAGAGAAGTCAAAAATTTGGATTTTTTTTTAATATAAAATGTCCTAGTTTAAAAGGCCAAATCGGGTCCCAAAAATAAATAAATAAATAAATAAATAAATAATAACTTCTGCAGGCTAAATCTCTACCAGTTAGCAACTCCAGCTTGAATCCAAAATCCCAGTTGTACAAACCAGGATCTGAGAGCCAGAGAATGTAAATTTCTTCAGATCATAGGGCAAGTAAGTTATAGAGATAGGGTTAAAGTGCAGAAGGCAGGTTTCAAAGACCAGGGCTACTAAACACCCTCCTTTCCTCACTTCCCTTTCCAGCAATGTCTTAGGGAGCACTCAGCACTCATGCCCGGTGCTGTCTTGAGCCAACTGCACACCTACATTTCTTCCAGCCCGAGGACAGTGGGCTCCCAAGATGCTGGTGGCTACTTTGTTCTCAAATCTGGGGTCCAGATCCTGGTATTGCTCATGATCACCAAAGTCGCAGACACCATCCTGTGTTTCACCAGCTCGTGGCCCAGAAAGACAGGGTCCCCTTCCTACCCTCTCCTGCTACCTCAGGAGGACACTGAGAAGAATGAGTTGTCCTACTCTGACCTGCTGCCAATTTGGGTTTCCACAACCCCGTTTTAGGAAGGAAGAAAAAATAGAAAAATAATCAGGACTAGCCAGGAAGCCTGCAGCCTGCACAAAGTAATTTGGAGCAGGTAGAGTGAAAAAAAAGAATCTGTCAGATTGAGAGCCAAGCTCATCATGTGGCCAGAGCACAGGGGCTCAGGGGAGCCCACTGGCTGCAGCCCTGCTCCTGCAATTAAGATGATAGCATCGAGAGCGTCGTAATCCTCGGGGTCATAAAGTGTGTCACAAGGCGCCTCCTCAGCAGGGCGAATCCAGCCAGCAGCCGGTCATCATTTTTCTGAGACTGCCTTTTTGCTTTTTTTTCTAGTACACCAATGCCAGCTCTAATTTTACTGCAAAGTAGTAGGTTTTCCCTGCATACTCTCTACAAAGACTGACTCACTTGGAGTGGGGGAGGGAAAAAAAGGACACACGCACACCCTCCCCCTTAAGGCGTCCCACATTCTCCCTTCCTGACCATTTCTGAGAAACCAAATCTTACAGTGTAGTGACTTTCAGGGATTTTTCTTTAAATAGTTTTGTTTAAGTCACTGGTACTAGAATTCACAAAATTGGAAAAACCCAGAAGAGTCCTTGAAGCTTACTGTGCCCAGTCACCCAGCCCCCCACACACACCACATGATCTTAGAACTGAGGACACTAAAAGCCCGAGAAGAGACTTTCCTGACATCCCACAGTTGGTGGTTGACCTGAGTTTAAGGGTGTTTTATTGTGTGCAGAACACATTGAAGCCATACCCCTGTTTAGTGATCAGCTACTGCAGAATACATCATTTGATAGTGTGGGATCTGAGGCCCAGCATGGGGAAGTGACATGCCAGGTCCACAGGGGAGCAAGGTGGCAGCTTTCACAATCACATGAGTCAGAGGATGCCTAATGCATAGACAGCCCTGCTTGACTGTGAAAGCCCCAGGCCTCAAGGTTGGTGGGGACTGGGGAGGGGGCGGGGGATGGGAGGAGGAAGACACCAGTTTGGGCCGGGCAGGAGGAGCCGTGTGAGAAGCAGACAGACCAGAGTCACCCAGGATCCTCCTTCTTTCCCTTAGTCACCTCCCTCAGATGCACCCCTTGGAAATGGGCCAAGGTATCTGTCCCAAGACCAATATGTAGCCAGTCTCCCCAGAGGTGGGGGCACCTGTGATTCGCCCCAGGGGAGCCTCAATGGGACACATGGAAGGTAGCAGGTACCTCTGAGAGAGAAGAGAAATTCAACGGAACGCAGAGATTTCCTGAAAGGTGTTGTCATACTTCCACCACACGTTATTCTAGAAATGGTCAAAAGGTGTGAGCTCGATGACTACATGGCTGGGTACAATGTATTATCTAATAACCTCCTGAGCTCTGCTGAACATGGGTTCCTAGTGACCTAGAAGTGACTACTGGAGGGCCATCAGGCTCTGTTCTCTACCCCTGGCTACTGACAACTTCCATTAGGATCAAAACGGGCTCATAGGTCTATGCTGATCCAATGAGCTAAACAGGAAAGCAAATGTGAAGGACGGCAACTTCAGCATTCCTAGCAAGGTTTCAATAAGCATTCATTAAATGTCTACTCTGTACAAAATTCTTCTGTCTGCTGGGCTCATCAAGATGCTTTTCCCTGAGCAGACTGAGGAGAGCACGCAGAAGGGTCACTGAAGCAAGGCTAGCCCCTGGATACTGCAGCTGGGGTCCAAGAGATGAGAGGGACAAAGTGGCCTGAGAAGACCCGAGGGCTCCATGCAGCTGCCTGGGCCCCTCGAGTGAGGCCCAGGGCAGAGGAAGGGCAGCAAGGCTGGGAGCGGCAGACGGTCAGTGAGCACCTGCTACTCCAGCCTGACAATGGGGTCGCTACAGGTGCCAACTGTCAAGAGACAGCCCTGGACTCAGAGCCAGTGCTGCCACCAGCCTGGAGGGTCAGAAGGAAGAGGAGGGAAGTAGTGGCCGCTGCCCCTGATTTGCAGACAGAGCACATGGGCCCTGTGACCCCAGTGGGACAAGAGCACTCAGATGGTATCCCTGAGGCCAGAAGCTCCTCTTTAATCCTGTTGGTAGCAGGTTCCTCTCTCCAGCTTACCAGTCAGCCCCGAACACCAGCGCTCACCCCAGCATTTAGCTCAGAGTGAATCCTCAAGGAAGTCCGTAGGAAGCCCGCACTCTGCTGTCCAGGACAGCTCTTCGCTGGGCCTGACAGTCATGCTCAGAAGTCCCGTATGAGCTAGAGGGCCCTGCCCCACAGCAGTGCGATACTCATCACTCCCTTTCTTTACGCCTCTGGTTACCCCTTCTCTGTCCACAACCACAATGAGAGCTGTTACCGCCTCTCCCAGATTGGATACTCTGTGACTCGTTTATTTCGTATAAACTGTATGCAGGCCCTGAGCAAGGTACCGGAGTTGCCCCCATGAATAAGACAGGAGCCCTGAGCTTGGAAACTTGCTGTTTAGGGGGGAACAGTGACAATCCAGGGGCCAAGCAGTGGGAAGGAAAACCCAGGGCCTGGGATAGCACCCACAAAGTGACGGAGCCTAGCTCACATCTGAGGAGGCTTCCTAGAGGAAGTGATATGTAACTGAGACCTAATGGATTAGCAGGTGAAGAGAGAGAGAGAGAGGGTGTATTTTGCCAATATGCAACATCTATTTTTTTAATATCTACTTTGTTCCCCATGCTGGGGATCCACAGCAAACAGGGCAATACACAGTCCATGTCTTGATGGAGCTTAGAGCCTGGTGTAGGGACTGATGTGACAAATAATCACAGCACTCAATCACAACAGTGGAATAAGGAAAGGTTCAGGACATGTAGAAAGTAGAACAGGAAAATGTAGGCGGGGCTTCACATGGTGGATTGAGGCTGAAGCTTGAACTAAGAAGCCGGCCAAAGTGGGTGCCGGGATAGGGAATAGAATACCAGGCACAATGACCCAGGCAAATGCCGTGAGGTAGCAAGGAATTTACTACTTTAATAACTCTGAAAAGAATAAGACAGAGAGTGAGTGTATCTTGTGCATCGTGACAGTGCTGTACCCTTCACTGTTATTAACATTGTACAGGGATTTTTAAGACTCTCAGGTTATCACATTTCTTTCTAATAATAGTCATCACAGGTAACGGTGAAACATTCTCCCCATTTTATAGATGAGGAAATTGAGGCGCAGAGAGGTGAAGCCAGGTGCCCAAGATCATGGAGCCAGGAAGTAGGTATCTGGATTCTAATCCTGACCCACATGGCCCCAAGAGAGCCTCTGGGCTCCCCGCAGCCCCAATATACACCTGGTACCACTTCCGGGCTTGTTGTAGGTATGGGGTTGTCGGCTCAGACCTAAGGCCCAGGCCTGTAGCCCCCAGCCCCCAGTCCCAGGAGGTGTTCTGGCCCCTACCTCATCAACCGTGCCCAGGAGCATTCTTACTGTGCTTCAGCCGTAAACACTAATTGCCCATGAAGTTTTCATTTCAACAGACACCAGCTGTGACCTGGAGGAAAGTGGAGCTTAGGAGAGGAGGTTGTTAAAATGTGGAATTTGGAAATGGCCGTCTCCTTCAAAAACAAAAGTGTGTTTTTGCTACAGGCATTGCAAGGGCCTCTCGTCTCCTTGATCACCCACCAGAGTACGTGTTGCATTTCAATTGACTCCCTCTTAATCAACAATTCAATTGGCCCAAATTACATTACGTATGTAAATTTCCATCTGCAGAGCGGCGCAGCTTGGCCATCACTCGTCTGGGCCAGCTGCCCTGGCCTCCAACTCCTGGGGCCCACCCTCTGCTCACCCTCCGCCTATGGAAGGAGAGGTCCTCTGGGGGATAGGATGCTGGACATTGCACATCACAGAGTGGAACTGTGCCCAGGAAAGGTTGAGGGGATCGTCTAGCTCTAAGCAAGTTGTGTTTCCTCCATGAATTTCCAACAAGAACAAAAAACTGAGAAAATACCTGCAGTGGAGCCACTCGCCTGACTTTGAGCCCAGGCAGTATCTGGTGGTACCCAACAATGACATGGCTGTGTAGAGCAGGTGAGAGCATGGGCTCTAGAGTCACGCTGCCTGGGTTCAAATCCCTGCTCTGCAGCCCATCTGCTGTGTGATCTTGGGCAGGTTGCTTAACCTTCCTCGGCCTCACCTTTCTTTTCTGTAAGGTTAGTCATGAAGCACTAGGTAAGTGTTGGCTGCCATCATTATCATCATCATCATCATCATCATCATGACTAGTCCTACCATGACTTCTACACAGCATGCTAGAGTCTTTCCACTTGTTAAGTGTTAGAGAAAATCTACTAAACTCAATAGGGTACAAGCTGGAAATGACCTTAATCTTTGTCCCCAGTGGGAATAGGGTGAGGGAGGCACTGGCCTAGGGAACAAAATTTAAGAGGTACCAAGAATCCCAGTAATCAATATAAACCATATTGTAATGCAACCGTTTTCAAAATCAAAATTGTTGCAAAAATGTTATGATGCACTACACATTGAAATTTAAACCTGCTTGGTGAGTGTGGTTCTTACCCTGAGCTGAATAAAACCTGAACAGGTCCATACCCTACCTCTTTCCGCCAACTCTTGGTTAATAAAAGTCATCTGGTCACTTGAGTAACCAAAAAGAGTCTTATATCACTGAGTAGAAGGTCCAGTCAAAGCCACATTCTCATCTCATTTGCAGACTGTCCCCTTTACCAGCGGGGGCTGGAATGTCTAGCTCCCCTCTCCCCTGTCCTCTGCTCTCCTCCTTCAATGTATGACCTTGGATGCTGATCCCTTGGTGAAGCCCAGGGGGAGAAGGGTTCAAGGACAGGAAGTCTAGCTTCCTGCAGCAGAGAGGTTGGGACCTGGCATTGACGTCTCTGAGGCTGGTGGATAAAATCCAGCTCTCTCCTGTGTGGCTGGCATGGGTTTTTCAGATGAGTTCCCTGCTGGGGACTCCATTGGCTCAGCTCTGGCTGGTCACCTCCAGATATGTCCTTAGCTGCTGGGCATCTGTGGGTCTTGAGGCCGCGCTCTCCCTCTGGTCCTGCTTCAGAGAAGGAGTTTCACAACCATCCCCTAGAACACAGGTGCTCACCTGTACCTTTTTTTGTGAGAGAAGGCAACTCACCCCAAGTGCATGCCTCATTGTCCCTTCTGTCGCCTCAGACCCTTCTAGCCCCAGCTGCTCCCATTCCGATAGTTTGGGCATAGAGCAGATGCTAACACTGTTTTCTAAATGCTCTCTGTGATGGGTTATTTTATATGTCACCTTGACTGGGTTAAGGGACACCCTGCTGGCTGCTAAAACATTATTTCTGTGTGTGTGTGTGTGTGTGTGTGTGTGTGTTCTAGAAGGGACTAGCATTTAAATCAGTAGACTGTGTAAAGATCTCTCCTCACCAATGTGGGCAGACATCATCAATTCCTTGAGAAAAGAATAGAACAAAAGGGCAGAGGGAAGGTGAATTCTATCTCTTCTAGAACTGGGACATCCATCTCCTGCCCTGGGACATTGGAGCTCCTAGTTCTTGGGCCTGCGGACTCTGGGACTTAGACCAGCAACCTCTTCCTCCTCCAAGTCTCAGCCTTTGATTGCAGACTGGGAATTGCATAAAATCCCCTACCTCTCAGGCCTTTATATTCTAATTAAACTACACCACCAGGTTCCCTGGCTCTCCACATTGCAGACAACGTACCATGGTCTATGTCAACCCTCATAACTATGTGCCAATTTCCTTAATAAATCTCCTTGTATATCTCTCTAGATAGATAAATGATAGATGATGATGATGATGATGATGAAGATAGATAGATAATAATGATGATGGCAGATACTAGCAAAATAGATAGATAGATAGAGATAATAGATAAATAATAATGATGATGGTAGATAGATGATAGAGAGAAATATAGATAGATAGATAGATAGATAGATAGATAGATAGATAGATAGATAGATAGATAGATGATAGATAGATTGATAGATAGACAGGTATAGATAAATGGATGGGTAGATAGATATCTCCATATATCACCTATTGGTGCTATCTCTCTGGAGAACACTGACTAACACACCCTGCCTGAAAGCCCCTCATGAGGCAGGTGAGGAGGGGTACAAATGCCCCAGCACCCCCAGGCTTCCCTCCAAGGGAACTTCTATGGCCTTTTTCTTGTTCCTTCTGCAGGTAAGGCCACAATCCCTGCTGTCACCATCTCCCTGGAAACCCAGTGGCCATTCTAGCATCTCCTTGGATCACAGAGTCCTCAGCATTGCTTCCTTGGTTCTCATCCTTGGGTAGCTGAGCCAAAACTAAGACAAAAAGGCACACCTGCATTTCCTCGAGCCCCCGCCGTACCCTGAAGAGCACATATGATTATTCCCGTCGCAGATAAGGCATCTGAGGACCCCAAGGCCAAACCCCACGGCCAGTAAGCAGCCATAAGCCCTTAGTTACCTGCCCTCCCCACTAGTTGGGCCGACTCTCTGGTGGCCATCTAGGAAGGACACTGGAAAGTGCAGGTGGCTGTGTGTGGGCACCAACAATCTTCAAAAAGACATGGCCAAGTTGCCTGTCTTCAGTAAGCGCCTGCTGTGTGCTCAGGCCCAATGGGTGACCTCAGTAAGTACGGAGGCATAATGACCAAGACTGAGTCACACACAGGGCATGCAGGGAAAGCAGCATACATTGGGGCCCACCCTGTGACTCAGTCCTCAAGAGCAGAAAAGCTACAGGCAATGGAGCCCCCAGGAAGCTCCTTGTGGGAGCAGCTCAAGGATCCATGCAGCCCCCCAGCCCCCAGGTGGAGGTTCTTCTGGCTTTTGCATGTGATGTGGGGGACAGGATCTTCTGTCCTCCTCAGTCAGGCACAGGCCCCTCCTTAACAGAAAACACAGGCTAAGCCATCTGTCCTGGGTCCATGCCTAGGCTGACCCATGTCTTGGCCTTTCTGAGGCACTGGGCCTCCATTTTCACATGTTTGTATAATAAGGATAATAATGGTACCTCAGTTCATGGGGCTGTATGGAGAATAAAATGAGGTAACTTGTACCTGGGCTGAGCAGTGCACATTCCCAAGTACTTTTCTGTGTTTGTTTTTGTGGGTTTTGACAGGGACAGAGAGAGATAGAGAGAAGGAGGAAGACCCAGAGCAGTTGCCATAGTTGCACATCATTAGTTGTCTACATAGTTTCATTCTACAGGTGAGGGCAGGACTGCGCAGGGCAGGAACGGGGCCAGGATCTTGCCCCGGTGAGAACCGAGCTGGGGCACTCCCCAGTTCAGCATATGGGTCTGCACGGGCCGGGACTGGGACCCTTGCACCCCAGGGCTGCAAGATGAGCACTCAATCTGCTGAGCTATCCCAGCATGCCCCCGAGTACTTTTTTAGCCAAGCAGCATCCTGCCCCCACCGGAGGGAACACTGGGCAGGGCAAGTCCTGCAATGCCCCATCTGTACTTTCCACAAAGGACAACAGCACTGTTGTCCCAAGTGCTGACAGGCCAGGCATTCACTCAGCAAACATGCACCCAAGCACACAGCCTTGAACCCTGTAGACGCTCTGCAAGCACAGAGTATAGCTTGGTGAGAATGGTGAGAGAAGAGCTGGTCCAGGGGAGAGCCTATTGGGAAAGTGGGGAAAGGAGGACTTCCAAGAGGAGGGGCTATTGGGCCAGGCCTCAGAGAGGGAATGGGAGCTGCAGGTGGGACAAGAGGAGGAAGGAGCAGCTTACATAGGATGGCAGCTCAGAAAGCTGCCCACGGAGGCCCAGTCAGAGGCTCATTACCAGCTACTAGGACAGCTGCAAGCTCTCTGGCCACAGGGAGGCACAGGGTTCTGCCTCCCTCCTCCGTCTGCCTCTCCCATTGTGGAGGCCCAGATCTACCATGGTCCCTGGGGGCCCCGGCCCTAGCCCACGGCTGCCTCATAGTAGATGCTCAGGAAGCATTGGTCTAACTGCTCTCAGGCCCCTAGAGACTCGGCACTGGTCTCCCAGGGGCTCAAAACCACCTCCTCGTTTGTTTGGCAGCTTTTGTGGAGCATCTATGTGCTGGGCACCTCTCTCTGCAGGTGCTGACATACACTGGGTGGGGGAGATTGAGGAGGGCAAGGCAGGGGTTATAGTCTCCAGCAAGCTAACTTTGGTGGCCCTGGAAACTGGGACCTGCTCTGCCCCCCAACCCCCTCCAGTGGTCACGGGCAGCCCAGGCTGGTGGGGCCTGGTCGTGGGGAGTCTTGAACTACAGAGAAGAGAGAAACCATCATTAAGGGCCCTTTCAGCGCTGAGATACTCTGAATCCTTGACTCCTGAACAGGGGACTGACCCTAGCCTCCCTGGGAACACAAACACATAAGAGAATAAACTTAGAACAACTTTTGAGTGCTCAAATATCATTTTCTCTAGGAAGCTTTCCTAACACCAGATGGTCAGATCCCCTCCTGGGTGCCCCGTCACAGCTTAAAATGGGCCTTTAGTAGAGCTCTTTTTTTTTTTTTTTTTTTAAATATTTTATTTATTTATTTTGACAGAGAGAGAGAGAGAGAGAGATACAGAGACAGAGAGAACTGAACTGGGGAGCTCCCAGCTCAGCATATGGTTCTGCACGGGCCGGGGCTGGGATTCGATCCTCGGTCCTCGGGGCTGCAAAGTGAGCGCTTAACCCACTGAGCCATCCCGGCTTCCCCATAGTAGAGCTCTTATCACACTGTATTATGGGTATATCTAAGCTGGGGTCAGAAACAAAGATAAATCTATTTCAACATCACTAAGTCTTCACACGAGTCCTGGTGCCTGTTAGGATGGATGGATGGATGGATGGATGGATGGATGGATGGATGGATGGATGGATGGATGGATGGATG